>JARHVA010006627.1:0-322500 GCA_037957365.1 Torreya grandis | reverse complement strand
TATGCTTGTAGTCATTAATACTCCTACTACCAGTAGACCTAAGATGGCATGCACATCCTCTAGAGTGATAGCTACCTATACCATGTCCTCATCCACCTTCCATCCGAAGGTGTTAGTCAATCATTCCCATCATCTAAGGAACATGACTAATAGATCCACACTTAGGGGAATATTTCACATGTCATGTATCTCTCCTAGGTTTATATCTATTAGCCTAGCTCTATCTCCTATAGTCAGACACTCTAGTAGATATAGTATCTAAGACACATCTACTAATATCTAGAACTTAGGTCATCCCTAAAATCAAGAAATAATAAAATATGTATTATATCTTCCATTTCATGTATAATTGGAATACATTCTTTTTAATAAAGCAAGCCTAAATTACTATAATTTAGTCGTTCTTACCTATTTTTAACCTACTCAGTCCTTTTTACACTTAGTCATTTTAGTCCATTTTAGCCTTCTTTCAACCTTTTGAACACTATTTCATACCATTCTGGTTTTTTGGTCAACCTAGTTTAACCAAAATTTCCTTATTTTTGACCTAGTTGACTTAAAAATCAAAGTCAACCCTCTTATTTCCCCTTCCCTAGTAGTGCATTGTCATTATGGATTTTTTAATCAGTTGCAAAACTATAGTAGGTTGGTAGTCTATAAAATACATAGGGTTGGCACATACTTTTTGGGTTAGTAGTGTGGATTTTGTACATTTTTAGCTTATTAGGTCGACTAGGTTGACCTAGTTGTTTTTCACTACCGACCCTTTGCATTTTTCTAAAAAAAATACCTTTTTGTAGTTTCTTTCTAAATCCTTCGAACCCATTTACCATCTTGGTTTCTCCTACTTATAAAATCTAATTTGGCTTCATTATAACATCTAGAAATTCTATAAATTATTTTTTTTCTAAAAATTCACTTAAATCATTAAAATACTCAAAAACTAGTTTAAGATTCATAGTTGCATACCTATAATATGCCCACTGCTACTCCTAGAGTTTTCCCTTGTCTAGGTTGTCATCTCCTTACCATCCTAACTTGTTTGGTCTCCAGATATTTTTTTATTTCCTTCACAAGTCAAAATAACCAAATGACTTCTCTTTTCCCCTATTTAAAAACACTTTTCAAAAATTCAAATTCTTTAATTATTTTTCTACAGATTCCTCCTTTTGCTTATATATTTATTTCTACTCTTGAAACCATAAAATTCATTAGATTCATGATGAAATAGAGAATATTTTCCACTATCATATTCCTATATTCCAAAAAAAATGATTTGTGACTTTTTTTTGCACTAATTTCTATAGGTTCACCTAGTGTTCTTCAAATTGGATGCCTTCACTCTTTTCTTATAGCCTACTTATTTATCTACAACACTAAGGTAAGTAAAGGTATGTTTTTTCAATAATGTCCTTTCCTTTATCTTATTTTCTACTTACTATACTTTACTTAGTATCAACATTGTGTGTTATCATGTTCTATTTCTTGAAACACCATCCCGTGTTTCACTTATGTGACATGTGATGAGCTTCAAGTGGGGCATATATATACACATAATATTTTCAAACTTTTATTGATTACTGATTCTTTGTATCTTATAGGAACCAAGGAGAATAAATTTGATTTTATTCTTCAAAGAATAAAAACCATATATTCCAAGTAAACATTGGGGTTTTAAAGATCAAAACTTAAAAAAAAATAATAATTAATTATCTTTTCTCAAAGGGGAAAAGGCCATACAACCTTGTGTAATACTGGAAGGTTTAAACTTTTATGAGGTTAATTGGTGATCAATTTTTGTATTTTATCTAGAAGTGAAAACAATAGCAAGATTTTAAAATAAAAAAATGGGAATTTGTATAATTTTTTTGGCTCATTTGCACTTACTAGGAGGGTCCGTCTGATACTTATGAGGTGATTAATCAAAGAAATCACTGGGTAAAGAAGGTTAATTGAGTGAAAATTTGAAATTTGTATGGGATATCAAAGAGGCATAGAAGTAATTTGCATAAGAAAATTGTAAGCATGATCCTATCATGTGGGAAAAAGATAGAATAAAATAGAGAAGAATACAATAAATAGGTTGGTGGCAATGAATTGCCTTATGAGTCTTATAAAATTGGATTTTATTTTGGGATTTATAATGTGAACTCTTTCTCTCCTACTTCAAATAATCGAATAAAGTATTACTTAATTGAATTTTTTGAAAAAACCAAAAAGATAATATTTATTCTTATGTAAATGATAAAGAAGTATCTAGGAATGTGAATCAATTGCATAGGTCTCCAGATGAACAAAAACTTTATTGAAACATTTTGACAAATGGTCTACATGCCTCTATGTGGATGTATTAATTTAGAAAAAAATTCAAACAGTTTATGAGTCTCAAACTAGCATCTTCATGGCAAGTGAATAGACTGACAATGCAAAGTGGAGAGCTGATGACCATGAAAATTGGTTCAAGATGAAAATTTAATTAACAAGTGTAAACTAGGCTCCATGACATTGCTAATAACTTCCTAGTTGACATCAAATGGATAGGTCAACATATCCACATAAATGTAACTAATTCAAGCATCATGTCAAAAAAATTCATATGTTTTATGTAAGTTAAAATCAAATGCAATTGGTGAGTTGAGCAAACACAAAATAATGAGGATAAAAAAATGTAGAATGTAGAGATGGAAGAATCAAATTGAATGCATCTAGGTCTATTGCAACATGCCAATAGTTCAAAAAGAAGTATTTATTAGAGAAAGTTTAAATTATCCTTAAAAAATGGAGGTGAATGGGCTCCATCAAATGTTTCTTGTCTTTTTACATAGATGTTGAATCTTATTTTGTAAGTTCTAGTTGTAAATTTTGTAAGTGAAAACTCCTAAATGTAATTTGTGCAAGTGAATTGTGTCAACTTTGTGAATTGATGAGTCTTAATTACACTTAGGGAGAAAATCAAAATTACACCTCTACACTTTACAAGTCATGGAATTTATTTTTTCCACTCTTTCACATGGTGAAATTACACGAATTCATTTTCACATCACTTAAGTGGCTCATTTTTGTAAACTCGCTATTGCACTATCTAAAATGCAAAAAAAGTGGCTATGCACCATAACCACCTCCCCATGTTATGAATATGAGTTTTAGGTTAATTATAAAAGGAATTTTTGGCAATGAGACTATTTAAATATTTTGTTTGAAAAGTTGAGCTTTGTTATCAACTCAATAAAAATTGAAACCAAAAGATTTTGTAAGCTTTGTATTCAAAATTTCTTCATAAGTTATATCTTTGTATGTGATTCACTTGTTTTTATATCTATAATTTTAATTTATCTTCATAATCATTACCAAATTGTATGATAATTATAATTTCACATCAAGTATTTATTTTAGAACCTTATTATGTTTTTTATATAATTGTGAAACCTCGATGGGGTTTAAGTAATATTTTAATTGTCTTTTATGGGTAAATATGGGATGATTGTCTTTGGTCTACTTTCAATATTAGAAAATTGTCTCGGTGTATGTTTTTCGCTCCTAAGGGTGTAATAATATATTTACCACCAATTAAATGAGATATATTTCCATGAACATGGTTTTTTCCCCTTTTGGACTATTCAGATAAGTTTCTACATTTAGTTATCTAGAGTTGTCTTTCTTTTTTCAAGGTTATAATGGTAATTATTGACCATTTCAACCACAAGTCAAAATGGGTAAAAACCCTATAGTAAAAACTTATATATGTTTATAATAATTTTAATAATGTGTAATATATTTTATTTGATGTAATGTAATTCCATTTTAGCTTTGGTCATAGTCTAATTAGTTTATATGTCATTTTGAGTAACTTAGTAGATATTTTGGGGTCATATATGCAAGTGGTATGTTTTTAAAGGTATCAAAGTGTCTTATTTTTCATTAAAATTTAAAATATGTCAGATCACCTATCAATAATGTTAGTCTCATATGAAATTTATAGGTTATCTAACTAAAAATCAAGAAACTAACTAAAAAAGGAGTTTAGCACTTATACAACCCATAAGAGAGTGTAAGACATGGGAGAAGGTTTTTAGATGACTCTTAAACTTCATAAGAATCATATAATCACTTTAAATTATCTATAAATGATTAAAAATCTCTAAAACCATTCTAATCCTTCTTCACCCTTTTAGACACACAAAACCAGTCAGAAGGTTTGTGCTTGGTATGGCCAGTTGGAGAAGTTTCAAACCAAATTACTTTGTGGGGTGATATTAAACTTATATATATCCATTTAAATAAAAATATTTCAAGTATTGGTCAACTATGCTTTATGAATCATCTCTAACAGTTGACTATGTTTTTATGCTCACTATTTCCCATACCCTATAGGTTTTTATCTTATATAGATAGTTACATACAATAAAATTGATAAAATTTATTACATATAATCCCTAATATAATGTATTAGATACTTTTTTTCATGTTTCAAGGTGTTTTGATATGCAAATCATTTCATGTTATATGAAGGAGCCACCATGTGAGGTCTCAATCAAGCTTCCTTGTTTGCAAAATGATTGGTTCTCTACAAGGGTCTCATGTGAATGGGATATGATGTTTCCCATGTATAAATTCCATAATTGTTACTTAACTTACATGGTTGGTCTCATAACATCATGCTTTGATTAAATTTTTAGTTTACCCACTTTCACTTCTATCCATGTTGAATCACGTGTATGAAAATTGTCTAGTGTGTTCATGGAGGTGTAATGAAGGTTTTTAAACTTGTATCAAGTCATAAATATCTGAAGAGAGTCCATTTCAATGTTTAGAGATGATATAATATTGGCTACAAGTTCATGGACCATATAAATTGCTTGGTTTGTAACTATGTTAGCATCTATAAAAGGATATCACATTAGAATAGAGGTTTTGAAACTTATTTAAATATCCCCATATTGAAAAACATAAATTTGAGGAATTTTTAAGGAGATTAAGTATATTAATGAGACCATTCACTATGCACATTACTCTAATGCATAAAACTCAATGTGCACCCACAGGTATCTCAGAATGACATCATGATGGGATGGGAGATTTGATATGTTTTTAAATATTTTATAGTTCTAAGAGTGAATTTGAAAACTTTTTGAGGGCCTAAAGTTTATAAAAAGAATGTAAATATTGTATAATGCCTACAATTCTACATTTACTGTCTGTATCTAAAAATGTCTACCTATAAGTCATAACACAAAGATATGAAGAAATTACATAGAGGATATTGCACAAGTTAAAACCCTTATTGAGGTCATATTATGTTGAAAATATCATGATATACCTATTTTAAATAATATATTTAAATACAAGGTTGAAGGTCACTTCCAAAGATGATGACTATGTAATTTAGGGACCTTTTCCCTAAAAGCATAAAATAGAGCACCTACCCATTTCACAGAGATCTTATAATAGGTTTTCTAAGAGTTTTGGTGTTAATAAATGTGCATACCTTGTATCCTCCACATAGGAGAGGATCTATGCAAAACATGGGAGGAGTATGATCAATGGAAGGCAGCTATTAAAAGGTTGAAATATGCCCCTTTAGACACTAAATTTAGATAGTAATATCTACAAGGTTTGGAGATGCAAATTGACTTTAATATTTCAAGGTGATAATAAAGGCATAATCTCATGTTTGAATTGATTTATTGAGTGAATGGAATATAAAATAACATAATTACCATTAAAAATAAGTTGATATGTGGTGTCTCAAGTTTAATCCACACCTACAGGTGTCCCTACCTTTGAAAGTACTCACCTACAACTGATTGTAGTAGTACATAACCCTTAGTATAAACGTGTAGATACCAATGTTGGTTAATGGAATGTGACTACCAAATACCTCAAAGTATTTACAAAGAGTATTTTTCACATTTTTTAAAGGCAATGGCTACCTATAGGTCTTTTTACCTCAAAAAAAGCTATGATTAACTATTGCAGATAAGTGAACAAAAAAGTAGTGTTTTCAAAATGTATATAGCTTGAAATGAGATAAATTGGTCAAAATATATTATAATGAACTAAAATATCTATATGAGGTATTATATCATAAATACAATGCCAAACACCAAGTTCCATCTATAGGTAGGGCCCTGTTCTAAAGTAAAAAATAGTCAAGTCTGAGTTGAACAAGGCATTCATAAAGAATAATGTAGAGGATTGGGTTAATGAATTCTATTGGAAAGACTTTTTTAAGTTCTTTTATGTAATTGAGACACCCTCATACAACACAAATCACTCATAGAAAAGGCTTCAATCAGGCAATATATAGTCTATACCCCAAACCCTACACATAGTTCCCTTCCTCATAGTCTATCTTATATTTAGAGAGAGTTGGAAGGTCTAATGACCTAATAAAGTTTCCAAATGTTTATAGATCATATATGGATTTCAAAATCCCCTCCAACATTTATTTTGTCTGTACCAATAGGGAAAGTTCCCTCTATTTTTTCACAAACAAAGGGTACTCCCTTGTTAGTAAATCTTGTAGTCTTGAAGAATAGAGAGAAAGGGATGAGATAAGGGGATAATTATACCTTTAATAATGTTTAATTATATGTGTTAGGTGAATAAAAACATGTAAAACATTGTACATAAGGGATAACCTTAATAGGATGACCTAGACTACAAGGGTTACAATCAGGGCTATTAGGTAGGGTTTTGGCCTAAAGACCAAATGAGAAGTCACTTTAACTTCCAACTCTAAGAGATAATTATAATACACATGTACATTTATATGGGATCATAATATATGTTTTCAAACTCTTGGTATGCTGAGAAAGCATAAGGAAAGCCATTTTTTCTTAGGATCATATCATGGCCTATGTAAATGTAAGGAAAGGTTCAAGTAAGCAACTTTGAATGCTCACATGTCCTTTGAAAATTTTCATGGAGACTCAAGGGGATATTATGATTTGGTGAAGGTCATGAACAAACAATATTTGGCATTATTTTCTCTATCCAATGTCAAATGACTCAAAACCCTTGTAAACCTTTGAAAATGACCCAACCAATAAAACAAGGATGGAGATATATCCAAATGGGATATAATGAACACAAAAGTGGATTTAGTTTTTAGTGGACTCCTTAGGTATCCTCCCCATTAACTTTTTCATTGATCTACCTATACGGATAGGGTACACCATTATTTTCTTTGACTATTTTGTGTATTGTGTAGTTTCTAAGGTAATTCAAGAGGAAAAATAAACTTTGGGAGTGATATCTAGGCTTACTATAACTCAATATGACAATTTCATGCTTTAAAAAATATATTAAGTGCTCCCACAATTAGCTTCATCTCAGCCAGTCAAAACTGACAAAGTGAGCAAGATGGTGAGAAGTGCAAAAACCTTAAGTGGGAGCATATTTAAGGTGTAGATAATAAATATAATGCCATGGAGGGTGTTTAAAAGTTTCATCCACTAAATTTAATTTATTTTCAAGGAAAAATAAATCTAATTTTGAGGCCAAGTGTAAGGGGTGACTAAAGAGTAGTTTCTTTGATTGCAAGTAGTGATGGTTCACTTTCAGAGGGATCCAGATGATTAAGAATGCAACCAATGCATGGATAAGTATGTACATATCCCCTCATTATTATTTAAATAATTATATCTATCCTTATTTTTGGTATGTTTTAAAATGGGGGAATGATGAAGATAATTTTTTTGTGCAGAATAAGGTGTTTCACACCACATTTGATGAGTTATATAGTTTGGAGAGCCATTTATCCTATCCAAAATTGTATGGTTTGTCTCCTAATTCATTATTATACACATTTAACTCCTTTTCTCAGAATGAAAATTGTTCAGGTGACCTTTGGACTCCTACTTTCCCACTTCTTTCTCAAATGGTATAAGTAGCTACCATTTTAGCCTTTGTAATCTAATACCACACCATATACGGTGAAGCCCTACTAGTTTTAACATTGTAGTTTTACTTAGATAATAAATTCAATCTATTTTTAGTTCATATATCATCTTTTCAAAGTATTTGAAGATATTTATAGTGAATGGTTAAGAGATATGCATCTATCCTTACTTTTTATCAATCCTTCAATGTTTGATGCAAGTAATTCCAACCTAGTAGGTCATATGAAGTGTTGTTAAGTGTATGGATCTATTATCAAGTGTAAAAGGAATACTTAGTATCTAAAAATTAATTATGGTTTCACTTACCTTGGATTGTCTTCATGCATGTCACCTTCATATTGAAATACTAATGTTAGTGCATTCTAGGACTCTTAGACTAGTGTTATATGCCTTGTGTCTTTGTGATAGAGTCTGATAGTCTCATGGTAAGCATCTTAGTTCATCACCATATATAATAGGTTTCATTTCATGTAAACTCTAATCCTTTTCCCCCATTAAAAATTAGTTAGTATAGGTGAAAGCATTTCAAGACACATTCAGGGAGGTAGCCCTTAAATCTATATATTAATCTCACCTATTGGTTACCCACATCTTATGAGATGTTTATATTTTTCCACTTGGATGAGGAGAGTTGAGACATATCCTCAAGGGGTGAAAATCTAAGTGACAATATTAATTTCTGTGTTTAATTAACTATAATAATGATGTTATCCTTTATTCATTTCCTTTCTCTTTTCTTCCATTCTTTACACTATTCCCTTCATTTCCCTCATTTCATTTCTATCTTATTTTTTTAGTTTTAGGTTAAAAGTATGAACCCCCGATAGAAAACATTTTTTTGTATATATATATGTGAATAGATGTATTTCTTGATTTCCCATTTTGGATTTCAATAATGGTAACTCTGCCTACTAATAGGAGAGGTATTTTATCTCTATGTTGTTGACTTACATAAGGACTTAGTTCCCAAACTATTGACTCAAAATCACCAATTTTTCCCCTAATAAAATTTTGAGCCAACAATTTTTGGTGACTCTTCTATGGATTAATTTTTAGACATTTCAAGGAACCTTTAGTGGAATAGAGGTTGGTGACTCTATTGGGAAGAATTATCTAGTGCCTACATTTTCTTGATTGAAAAAATGGCATTGATCCATCCCAACCCCAATGATCCCCATGTCCCATGGGGAAGATATTTTGGGCCTTTAGCTTTGGCATAATACAATGAGTTCCCATCAATCTCAAGGAATATATTCCCAAAGTTATCTATATAAAATGTTCAAGATGTAGATAAACATATCCAAGTCTTCATATGAGGATGTTAATATGAAAATTTTTAATGAAACTTTGAATGGACTTACTGCTAAGTGGTTATGGTACCTAGAATGTGCATGTGTTATATATTGGAGGTTTTTGAAGAATAGGTTCATAGATATATTCAAATCAACTATGAACATGTGTGAAATTTTCTCAAACTTCTTCTATATTTGAAAGTGAGATGATGAGTCGATGATAGAGTTAATAACATGTCTAAGGAAAATGAGAATGATCCCTTATGCAAATTATCCAATTCTCAATAATCAACTCCATATTTTCATTAATTCTCTTCACCTAGAGATAAATTTCATATTAATGAAGAATAAATTAAATAACTTTGTGTTTGCACAACAAGATGCCATCAAGATTGAATATGATTTGATCATGTCTATAGTGTTGAATAAAGAGGTTTAAAAAGTTTATATAACTATTGCAAACTATGATGAATAAATACTGAAACTTGATACAATCAAGAGTTTCAAATATTAAAAAAGATATTTCAAAGGCAAGTTCATGATCAAGCATGTTGAAAATCTAACAAATAAAAAGAGAAAATGATACTTGTCATATATGATTATTTCATTTTCACAATTTTGGAAGAAGGTGAATAGTTAAAAGAAATAATGATTGGTCAGAGAACAAATGAAGAATTTGACTTCCCACTTCAAGAAAAGGAGAAAGATTTACCTATTTAACTATAATGCTTAAACCCCATGGTTTAAGGAGGACATGGGTTATCTAAAAAACAACTGATAAAAGCATTAACAAAAAGGAATAATAATGCAAAGTGTAATGCTATACTTTTTTAAGGATAAGATACTATGGGACTAGTTTTTAACAAAGCATAAGATCCATTCTCTATTCGAATAAAAGACTCAATAGTCAAAAATGAATCTTCTTTAGGTATTTAATTTTTAGGGTCTACCATAGAGAATTCTCTACAAGATTTGAATATAAAGCAATTAAGCCTATGTAAATTGAAAATCATAATCATGCTAAGGTTGAGGTTAAGGAAGAGATCAGTGAAGAACAAAATGAATGGTTATTAGTAATCATTACAAGTGAAATGGAAGCTTTCAAGGCAAAATAAATTTATGAATATGATGACGATGATGACTCATTCAATGATGAATTCATTTATACCATGGGAAGTGATTTGGAAAATAATATCAACACCTCATTCACTAAAAAAGATAATCATATTTTATTTCCAACTCAAAAATAGATATACAACACACTTCTCTCTAATTCACATATTTTATTTATCATAGATGCATTTGAATTCATCTAAAAAGACATTGAGAAAGTTTAGTATTGGTTAGAAGTGCTCATAGAAGATTACATAATTCATAATGATTTAATTTCAAAGTTGTATTCATTCATGATCATCCTTATGTGAATGATAATTGTAAGTTCCTCTTCCCACCTTCTTGGCCATTGATACTAAATGTGTTTAGAGTCCATAATTCAAATCTATTGTTTCAAAATTTTAGGTACTTATCCTATCTAGTGAATGGTTTTGTATAATCTTCTCATTTTTCTCTACTCCATATAAATAGTTCTACTTTCCTAATTTTGTCTTATTTCCTTTTCCCATTTCCTTTTGTTTTGTGTGTGTTATTTTTCAATAAATGAAATAGTATATCTATTTCTCCTCCTTCTCCATGTTTTGGTCTTTATAAATACACATATTTGTAGTTATGATCTCTATCTAGGAAGTATCATGTGAAATTGTATGATTTTTCAAGCAAAATAATGGACACATTAATCATGGATCTCTTCAAGTGAATAGGTGGTAAATATATATAATTTCCAAATTAGGATGTTCATATGTGAGATATAGAAGTTTTTAAGGATATTTATTAATGACAAGGATGTTAATTTATTTGTAGAATAAGACATTAAATCCTTATCCTACTGGATAAGGCTCGAGTCACATATTGAAACCTAATTATTTATAGAACTTTTAATGATGAAACATTGATTGGTTTATGGAGTAACATTATGTATTAATATTCATTTTAAATTTAGATGTTTTGAGTTAAAATTTTGAATATATTGATGATCTCTTAACTACACCTCTTTCAATAAGAGAATATTTAAAAAAAAAGTCAATCCCTCAAGATGACCATCTTGTTATTAATTGTACCAACAATGGTGGATTGGAACTAATATTATAGATTAGAAAAAAAGGTATTTATTGGTAGTCTTGCATTGAATATCATAAACAATAACTTTAGAGAATATTTACAAGAGCTTGGCACTATTATAAATGTAGTGGTGATGTATGTCTAAACAACTTAGAGGCCTCAAGGATTTGGTTTTATCACTTATGCAATTGAAAATTCAATAAGAACATGCTATAAGAAGAAGATATAATTTTGGTTTTGTATTTGGTTAGACATGCATATTATTTTCTAAAGATAATATTTATGGAGGTTCCATTAATGTGGCGAAATCATGGGTTGAATTGAATAAAAATTATGATCTTGAAAAAATTGTGTTCTTAACAAGATTTTGTAGCATGAGGTATACCTAGCATTGGATTATCTAACAGTCAATATCAGTACCCTCAATATTGAAAGAGTATGGCATCTAAAAATTCACTTTTTAGCCAATTTTTCTCATGTGTAAGTGTTCATTATCAGTACCTTTGGATGGTCTGGAACCTCTCATTATGCATTCTGCCTAGTTCTCTAAATGTCATTGATTTACATTGCCTTTCATATAAATTCAATTGTAGTTCCAAGAATCTTGTGAGGAATGAATGTGTGGGTTATGAAAGACACTATGAAATAATTTATTCAAGGTGGTCACTCAAAATTAACAATCATGCCATTTCCAATGCAAGAAAAATTCCATCACCTGATGTATTTGTAGGAAAAGAAGTTTCATTTGATTGTTGATAAACTAGAAGATGTGACTTTAAATGTTTCATTGATGGTGACTCTAAGAATGAAGGATATTAGAAAGATTACAATGTGGGATGTTGATTAAAAATATTCAAATTTTACAAAGAGTGTTGATGATGAATCATATTTCTCATAGGTCCTTATCAAAAGGATTACAATGGATATTTTTCCAAGTCATGCACAATTTATTTTTGACCCTAATATAATAGGATTTAAACAACTCCAATTAAGGAAATTTAGGCAATCTCAACTACTTCAAATGGTCGAACAGAGGTTAGGGTGAAAATTTTTCATGGTGTCATGGACTTTGATGATTAAAAGATATATAAAACAAAGTAAGGCTATAAGATGAAACAATATTGATAGTGTAAAATGTGAGTACATAAAGTTAACATGAAATGTATTCCTGGGAACAAGCATACATTATGACATTTTGTCAAATGATTCAAATGGAAACATTTCATTAAGGCATTTTATCAAGTATTTTATGTTTAATGAGGTCTTAAATGATGTTGGTGAAGAAGATACTGTAGACGAATAATTATTTTCCTATAGAGTTGACATTGTAAATCCAAGGAACAATTTTGTAGTGGTGAGGAAGAAATTTGTAAAATTTTTAAGGCAATCCAAAATGTTCAAAGAAAAGTATCTCTTTTTATTTTAGTTCATGTGAAAAAATGTAACAAAAATTCCCTTGCATATAATATCATTTGGGTCCTTCAAGATATGTGATATCACCTATCAGGTTGAGTACCTAATACTCACATACACTATCTTTTGGCATGTGATAGAACTTATTAGGATGAGTACCTGACCCTCCCATATACTATCCTTTGATATGTGACAACATTTTTATGGCTTGAGGACCCATACTTTTATTGAAGACCCAAAATTTCTCATATTGATCAAAGTTGTTGTTGAAGACTCCATACCCAATGCATAAAATAATGGCTTATGAAACCAAATAATCCAAGTTCTTTTTCTTCCTTGCAGTTTGAAATCCCAATCTGAGCGAGTTATTATCATAGTTTTTGGAAAGATAAATACTAGAAGAAATTTAAATTTTTTAATAATTAATTTTTATTTGAGCTCAAAATCATCAAATTTTGAGAAATGAAAAATGTTAATTAATTAATTAATTTTAATTGATTGATTAAAATATCATGTGTAAAATGTTTTCTATCCCAAGTTGTTTTAGAAATACTTTTGAGCTCTCTATGTAAAAATCCATTGACCTTCCACACATCTTGAAAAATCCATTTAGCTTTTGATAAGCCATGCAAATGCATTTTCATTTTCCCAAATTGGTGAAAAAATTCCCCAACACTTTTCCAAGTCATGCAATTTACAAACCCATTTTTACACATGGTGAAATTTGCATTTTTAATTTTGCAAGTTGTGTAATTTTCAAATTTATTTTTCCACTCAGTGAAATTTTCAAATAAAAAATTACACTCAATGCAATTTGTAAATTCATTTTGCATTTTCACTTCTTGTATAATTTATTTTTTATCTTTTTCATGATCATGCAATTTGAAATTTCATTTTCCCCAGCTATGTAAATTGAAATCACATTATACTGAATCATGTAATTTTGTTTTGCACTTCCCTAAGTCATGTAAAAGAAAACCTCCATGTTTAAATTTATTTTTTACACTCCATGAAAAATTACATTACAAACTTAATAAGACTTCTTCAACTTACATGATCAAGCTCTATCAATTATTTTCAAAGTGGAGTTACGAAGAAAGTAAGAATTTTATTTTGTTTTAATTACTAGGGAAATGAAGTCATACAACTATAAAATCATAGAGGGAAAGTGAAATAAAATCTCCAAAAAAATTTCAAATTGTAATTGTTGCTCTCCATATACCAAACAAAAAAATCATGTACATCTCTTAGGACAAGATGAACAGGGTAAATTAAATCAAGAAAAGATAATTTTATTTATTATTTATAGCCTACATCATAAAAATTCACCCCAAGGAAAGGAGAATATGTAAATTAAAAATTTTAATTTTTAAATCAAATTTTAATTATTTTAATCTATCAAATACCAAACTTTATACTTGTATGATGATGCCTAGGAGGAATAAGGAAATATGTGCAATGTCAATAAAATAAAAGATCAAATTTTGGTTTTCTTCACCAAAATCTAACCATATAATCATTCGTACAACCCCAATAAGAGAGGAACAAATTATATAGATATGTATTGGGGATAGAAGGGAGATAAAATTAAAAATATATAATTATTTATCAAATTCCATTTGTTTTCGATTGTTAAAGACCAATTTGTATGGCCCGAGAGAGCATACGTAATTAAAAATAATTAAAAAAGAGTTAGTAAAATTTCTAAAGGCCATACAATCATACAAATCATGTGAGGTGAGGAGTTTTCATAATTTTTTGTAGATCTTGATTGATTTTGGTGGTTTATGTAAGATTTTGGGTTTATAAAACCAATTTATAAAAAGTAAAATTTGATTTTCTTCTTCAAAGAATAAAATTGGTATATTCCAAGCAAACATTGGGGTTTTAAAAATCAAATTTTAAATGATAATAATTTTTATCTTTGCTCAAAGAGGAAAAGTTCATACAACCTTCTGTATGCTTGTAAGGTTTGAAATTTTGATGGGTCAATTGGTGATCAATTTTTGTATGTTGGCTCAAAGTGAAAAGAAGAATGGGATTTAAAAAATTTAAAATGGGAATTTTTAAAATTTATTTTGGCTCTTTTGTACATTGTAGGAGGGATTATCTAATAGCTATGAGGTGATTGATCAAAGAAATCTCTAGGTGAATAAAGGTAATTGAGTGAAAATTTTAAATTTGTACAAGATATTAAAGAGACACAAAAGCAATTTGCATAATTTTTTTTTAATTATAACTATATCATGTGAGAAAAAATAATATAATAAATAGAGAAAGAAATAATAAACAAATGGGTGACAATGAATATCCTTTTGAGTCTTGTAAAATTGATTTTTCTATTGGGATATATAATGTGAACTCTTTTTCTCCTACTTTAAATAATGGAAGAACATATTACTTGATTGAATTTTGTGAAAAGACCAGCGAGATACTAGTTTTTCTTATGTAAATAATAAATAAGTATCTGGGAAGGTGAATTAACTGCATAGGTCTCAAGATGAACACAAATTTCTTTGAAACATTTTGTCAAATGGTCTACATGCCTCTAGTTAGATGTAGTTATTTGGAACACTTTTTGAAACAATTTATAAGTCTCCAACTAGTATCTTCATGGAAGGTGAATGTATTAATAGTGTAAAGTAGAAAGATGGCATCTAATCAAGTTAGTTAAAGATGATTATTCAATTAGAAAGTGTAAACTAGGCTCGATGACATTTCTAATATCTTCTTAGATGATGCCAAATAGATAGGTCAAAGTAGACACATGTACATAACTAATTCAAGCATCATGTAAAAAAAAATCATATGTTTCATGTAAGTCAAATGAAAATAAAAATGGTGAGTTTAAAGAATAAAGAATAATGAGGATCAAAAAATGTAAAAAGCAAAGATGGAAGAATTCAAATTAAATGCAACTAGGTCTATTACAACATGCCAAGAGTTAAAAATGAACTAGTTATTCGATAAAGTTAAAATTATTCTTAGCAAAAGTTAAGGTCTATAGGCTTCATAATTTTTTTTTGATCTTTTTGCATAAATTTAGAATCTTTTTTTTAATTTCTAGTTTTAAATTTTGTAAGTGCAAAAACACAAATGTAATTCATACAAGTACACTGTGTTAACTTTGTAAAATGATGAATCTTAATTGTAGTTGGTACAGAAATCATAGTTGGACCTATGCACTTTTCAAGTCATGCAATTTCTATTTTGTACTCTTGAATGTGGTGCAATTGCACCAACTCATTTTCACATCATGTAAGTGGTGCATTTTTATAAACTCATTGTTGCACTATCTAAAATGTAAAAAGGTGGTTATGTATCATAACTACCTCCCTATGTTATAAATATGTGTTAGAATCATTATAAAAGGGACTTTTTGGTAGTGATACTATGTGGATATTTTGTCTAAAGAGTTGAGATTTGTTATCAAATCAATAAAGATCAAAATTATAAGATTTTTTTAGATTTATATTTGAAATTTATTTGTGAGTTATATCTTTGTATGTGATTCACCTATTTCTATATCTATACTTCCAATTTATATTTATAATCATTGCAAAATTATTTGATAATTTTAATTTCAATTAAGTATTTATTTTAGAATCTTCTTGTGTTATTTCTATGAATGTGAAATCTCAGTGGGGTTTAATCAATAGTTTAATTATCTTTTACGGGTAAATATGGGATGGTTGTCTTTGGTGTGCTATCAGTATTAGAAAATTGTCTCAGTGTTTGTTTTGCACTCCTAAGGGTGTAATTATGTGTTTACCACCCTTTAAATGAGAGATATTTCCATGAACATGGTGTTTTCCCCTTCTTTGACTATTTTGGCAAGTTTTTTCATTTAGTTATATAGAATTGTCTTTCTTTTTTTAGGTTTATCATGGTAGTTTTTGTTTTTAACTAATTATAATAACCATAATATCCTTTATTCATTTCTTTTCTCTTTTCTTCCCTTCTTTTTATTGTTCACTTTATTCACCTCATTTCCTTTCTACCTCTTTTCTTTACTTTTAGGTTAAAAGTATGAACCCACCACAAAAAACATTTTTATTATAGATATCTATGAATATTTGTGCTTCCTACTTTCCCATTTTGGATTTAAATAATGGTAGATCTGCTTGATAATATGAGAGGGACTTTATATCTATGTTTTTAACTTACGTAAGCACTTAGTTCCTAAATTATCAACTCAAAGTCACCAATTTGTCTCCCTAAAAAAATTTTGAGCCAACACCTGAGACCTGTTAGGGTGTGGAGCTAAAAGCTTCACCTTGTTGCAAACATGAGGAGGTTTCTGAAAGTATGCAGTCTCCAGTGTCGACAGGCCACACCGACGTCGGTCAGGGGACGCAGAAGGGAAACTGACATCGGTAGAGGATCGGCCGGCGTCGGTCTCCTCCAGGAGGGCAGGGACCGACGTCGGTCACCTGTAGTGGTCAGAACTGTTGTTGACAAACAGTCAGTTAAGTAAACACGGAGTTTGCATGTGAAGACCAGTTCGAGTCTTTGAGCCGCCCATCTAATTTTAGTGTATGCATGAGATCTATATGAGAGACTCATGGGCTGTATTGTTAAGTGGAGAATTTGGAGAAGAGCTATGTGAAGCTTGGAGAGTTCTTCCCATGGTGGAATCAAGTAGGATTCCCCATGTGTGTTTAAGTAAGATCAGGTTTGATTTGCAGGGGTGTATGGATGCGAGGGTCAGAAAGGAGATTAGTGGGGTAGCTAGATCCAAGGTGACAGCAATACATCAGCAGGATCATGGAGAGATCTACTTGGAGTACGATTATGTACTCAATTGTACAGATGTGCAATGAGGTGAACAACAGCTTGTGTTAGCTGTGTGTTGTGACCTATGAGAGAAGATTACTCTGGAGGGAAGTTTACTGTAAGCCCACGAAGTGGAAGAAAGAGTTCCACCTCTTTGTTGTAGATTCCTTTGTAAAGAGTTGAATATAATTGTATATTGCCTCTCATGTTCTGTGTGTTTTCTCATTGATAATTATTTGTTCTTTTGGATTCTGCATGTTTAGTTGCTTATACATTGGTAATCATGTGTGTTCTTAAATCTAACAAGTTGTGTCAGAGCTTTGGGGGGTTTCGGTCCCATCAATTGGTATCAGAGCGAGGTTGGACGTTCTCAGAGCGAGCTTGACTAACAGATGGGCCAGATCTATTAAGTGTTGTTGATTATAGGTTACTCACAGGGGTTGTTGATTGAGTGGGAGTATAGCAAGGCAGAAGATGGTATGATGAGAATGAAGAAATTTAGGCACAGATGTAGCACCACAAGGAGTGTGGTGGGTTGTCTTCAAGTGGGAGCTTGAAGAGGAATACAAGCCAAGATACAGATTAGACAGAGTACTGATATGGGTACAGGTGTAGCTCTTTATCTCCAAGTGGGAGATTGTTAGGGTGTGGAGCTAAAAGCTTCACCTTGTTGCAAACAGGAGGAGGTTTCTGAAAGTATGCAGTCTCTGGCGTTGGTAGGCCACACCGACGTCGGTCAGGGGACGCAAAAGGGAAACTAACATTGGCAGAGGATCGGCCAGCGTCGGTCACCTCCAGGAGGGCAGGGACCGACGTCGATCACCTATAGTGGTCAGAACTACTGTTGACGAATAGTCAGTTAAGTAAACGTGGAGTTTGCATGTGAAGACCAGTTCGAGTCTTTGAGCCGCCTGTCTAATTTTAGTGTATGCATGAGATCTATATGAGAGACTCATGGGCTGTATTGTTAAGTGGAGAATTTGGAGAAGAGCTATGTGAAGCTTGGAGAGTTCTTCCCATGGTGGAATCAAGTAGGATTCCCCATGTGTGTTTAAGTAAGATCAGGTTTGATTTGCAGGGGTGTATGGATGCGAGGGTCAGAAAGGAGATCAGCGGGGTAGCTAGATCTAAGGTGACAGTAATACATCAATAGGATCATGGAGAGATCTACTTGGAGTATGATTATGTACTTGATTGTACAGATGTGCAATGAGGTGAACAATAGCTTGTGTTAGCTGTGTGTTGTGACCTATGAGAGAAGATTACTCTGGAGGGAAGTTTACTGTAAGCCCATGAAGTGGAAGAAAGAGTGCCACCTCTTTGTTGTAGATTCCTTTATAAAGAGTTGAATATAATTGTATATTGCCTCTCATGTTCTGTGTGTTTTCTCATTGATAATTATTTGTTCTTCTGGATTCCGCATGTTTAGTTGCTTATACATTGGTAATCATGTGTGCTCTTAAATTTGACAAGTTGTGTCAGAGCTTTGGGGGGTTCTGGTCCCATCAAGACCTAGAGAAGATACCTTCACCAACATGATGTGAATAAACCACCCTTGAGGAGGCATAAGTCGAAACTAAAGATACCAATAGTGAATACAGGGATGGTTGAGACATGGCCTTTAGAATGGGTGGATTTGATATGAGTTTATCCACCATAGAGAAGATACATGAGTCAAGATACTATATTGAGATCCCTCTAAGAGGAAAGAGTTGATTGATGACTCCATCTAGTAGAGGCCAAAAAAATTGTTTCAATGATGACAAAAATTGTTTCAATGATGACCCTATACACCCAATACTATAGAGAGCATCAAAGAAGAATTTATTTATGTTCTCACATTTTTCACTAGCATTTTTGACTAAGCAAACTCAATAGTAATTATCAATTTACCATGATATTTGAATAATGTAATTTTGAGTTTCCATCAGATAGCCTAATATTAGAACTAGAAGAAGTAAAAATTCTAAATAACCTTATGTATACCCTTAGATGTTTACTATGACATAGGCAAGTTTAGTACTTTTGAAATTATCACATGAGGTAACTAGGTAGAATAGCTTAGCTAAATTTGATATATGATGAATCTAAAAGAAGTATGTAGAAATTATTTCTCTTTATCATAATGAGTGCACTACGAGAAAAAAACTTGAAATAGATATGGCTAAGGTCAGTAGCCATTTAGATATGGAAACAGTGGCTAAGGTTAAAACTTTTAACATCTGCAAGATAATTTTGAGCCAAGTGAGAGCTCTTGTGGATGGGATGTTCCTTATTGGTGATGTAGTTAATAAATTAGAGATTCTAATAGATCTTTTGGTAAGTGAAAGAGAACATTTTATTGCATGAAATTATACTATGATAACAAGTTTTACTCTTATTCACTTAGGTGAATGCTTAGATAAAGTCATGCCCATTTAAAGTAAAAGAATCATAATATAATGTAACCATGTAGAATATAAAAGAACATGTCTAGGTAAATGTATTATTGAGGTACATATAAAAATTTGATCACATGAAGGCCTAAGATGTATGATATAGATCATGGAAACATCTAGATGATAATAGTAAAAGATCAACACCAAAATCAAGAACACAGAATAGAGAACTTGAAAATCAAGTTAAAAGGCAATGGTCGTAAGAGATCACAAACAAGGGGCATGTTCAAATCCCACACAATTGAAGGGACATGACCTAGTCAAATATCCATAAAATCAAGGATGACAGATTCAAATGTCCATATAACAAACAATAACATATTTAAATTCCAAATAAAGTATACATATGCATAGGGGACATAAACAAAGGATCATATTCAAATGATCTAATTATTAAGACAATAGGAAGGCAAGACACTCAAGAAAGTGCATAAAGGAAAGCATAAACAACCAACATAAACATTTCATAGTATCCCATTGACCAAATATGTTAGTAAAAAATGTCAAGTGCATAGAATATCAAGTACCATGTATAATAAATAATCATGGATAAAGGAATGTGTAAGTACATAGCTAGTGACCATAGAATGATATAACCTATGATTATCATGATCATATAGGTGGATTCCCCTAATCTCCATATGACATGAGTAGAGGAAAGCCCCAACATAAAAAATAGGAATAGTTCATGTATTTATGTATGCCTATTTCACATTCACATAAAAGCATGACACACATGTGTATGTATAAGTAACAGATATCTCATCCATCTACATGTAACTAAGACATAAATCCCAAAGAGCCAATAAAACATGTTGTACGCTAAAAGTGTTTTTATATTTTTTAATGTTTCTGATTTTTTTGTATTTTTGTAATATATGGAGAAGTTAACCTATGATCTCATCTAATGGATGGTCATAGGTATCTCCCCAATCAGTGCTTGATAACCTTAATTTGGATATTTTACATTGTTTTCATCATTATTTGATAATTTGAAAATGTACATAGCATGTTCCTCCTCACATTTTACATGTGTAGTAGAAGAAATGATGCCATAATTTGTAATATGTATTAATTTACCTTCATGAGGAAATGAATATGAATATATCAATTTTAATTTCATTTGATATAACAAAAGAGTTCCTAGCATAAGTGAATATGAATATGTGTAAGGAAGAACCCAAACATGTGTTTTAATTAATTTAGGACTACAAGAAATTGGTATTATTATGTTTCCCAAAGAGTCTTTCTAACCTCTTTTATTTTGTAAGTTTTTAAGATCAAAGCCAATTTATTATAAACACCTTACATTACAAGTACTTTTTGATTATGTAGGATCAATATGGTTATACCAAAAATAAGAACCACCCATGAATTCTATAATTTGAGAATTTTATTCATGTGGATGATTTTTGTTTTTTTCACTTTGGGATTCTTGCATAGGACATGGACCTTAGATTGTCCCCATGATAAGTAAAATTTGTAAGCTGGTCATATAAGGATTAGAAACACCACATTTTTATCATAATGTTAACTTGGTAATTACCTCCATCCTTTGTGTGAGGAATAAAATTTTGATACTTAAAAGGGGATATGTTAAACTCATTTGGATGAGTAAGGATGAATGAGGGATATCTATGGACATCCATATAAAAATGTGTAAATGAATCATATTGTTTATGCAATGATCTTTATTTTAGTTGTAAAAGAATCCCTATAATAAAAATAAATTACAACTCTAAACATGAAGGTCTAAATGCTAGCTTATAATATGTACTTTTGAATCAAATAGTATATACTTGAAGGTATTAATCATCGCATTATTTGAAATTGTGAAAATTTTCTAATGTAAGTTTTGCTACCTTATGGATATTGAAATCCATTAAGAATGAATATTTTAATTGTTCAAAAGTGGTTAAGGAACCATTTGGTAGGATATAGAACCAATTTTGAGCATCATCAAAAAGGCTCATATGAAATCCATTTTGTAATAATTTTTTTCTTTTACCCATTGACCAAAAGAATGTACATAGTCTTGTGGTTGAATGGGTACTTGTGACTAAAAAATATAGGTGAATCTGGTAGTCTAAAATATTATGGATATGGATGTTCAAGAATACATTGTGAAATATGTTTATTTTTAAATGAAGTTAGAACTGCATTAGCATTATGGAAATCCATTTACATTTAAAGTATAAAAACCTACTTTTGAAGATTGCCAATAGTGGTCATCATAGAAATAAGATATTTCATGGGAATAGTAGTTTTTGTCATAGGTGTTATCATTTGTTGAATTGAAGCATATGAGTATAAATATCCTCATGGATAACAAGTGCAAGTTCTTGATCACCAAATATAGGATGTATCACTAATGGTATCATATCTATTAATTTTGGTACTTTTGGCATATCATTTGAATATGTTTTACCATTGGAAGAGTTTGGTTCATTGCCTTTATAATTAATTTGCAAATTAGTCATAATTCTCTTATGTATTTTTCATGACTATTGATGATCATATGAAGGAGCATCATAATTGCATGTAATAATTTTTGTGATAGGATGTGCATGAAGGGATTGAGTAAATGACTTTCCTTTTTGGGGAATCATGATTTTTAATGAAAATCCCAAGCCTTGATGGTTTGTGTTATTTTTAAGAGATATAGGGTGGGTTATTATTTTCTCATGTTTACCCAATCCTTGGCCATTATATCCATATTTTAGAAAATATCGAAGGCCAAAATTATATGATGGTGGTGTAAGAAATGTAGGTAAAGGATATTTATCTTATTTAAGATGGGTGAAATCATCTCTTCAAATGGTGAGAGTACAAACATGATTAGAGGCTTTAGAACCTAGAAGAATACAAGAGTAATCAATTTTCATCCCTTCCTTAATAGAAAGCTAGAGAGTTTCATAATTATAGTCATCAAATAAATAAATATCATCAATGACGATAGAGATAATGAACATAAATATTATTAAAAACAAGGTAATAAACATCATAAATGGTATGCTTAAGTAAAAGTTATGTTTAAAGATCGAGTTCTCCAAATGTTCAAACCTAAATTGGATGTGGATCCTACTTTGGTAGATAGGATTAATAATATATAAATTGAAATGTAAAAGGGTGTTGATCATATGTATAACAATCCAATTGGGTGTTAAACTCAAATATAAACATATACTAAATCTATTAATCTGAGATAAGCTAAAAATAGTAAGCACCACAATGTTAGATATGGAAATGGCATAGATGTAATGTAGTTAGCTTGTTCTAATGATAGTGTAGTTATATATCTATAATAGGTATAAATTATACTAGAAGAGGATTCTATAACAATTGTCAAATTTTTGATTGGGTGTCTCTAGAGCTACAAAAACTAGTGTCAGCCCTGAAAGGTTCCATCAATGCTACTATCTAAATATAGAATAAATGTCCTATATAGAATATTTATTGGAAAAGGATGAGATCACTTGGGGGATTATGGTTTTTTATTCAACTTCATTTTAGTTCATTTATATCTAGGTCATGGATTGTCACTCATCTTAAATTTGTAAAACCCTAGTTCTTCATCTTCATAGTGACCCTAGGGAAAAATGAATTAGTGGGCACATAGTGTCAAGATGACCCAAAATACCCCTATTACAATGAGTTATATCTACATATTCAATGCTCTAAAGAGGTACACATACTTATTTAGTTTTCCCTTATGTATTGTCTTGTGTGTTAATCATGTAATATGTCAAAATCAAGTACAATAATAACCTAGATTGTAACTTGGTAAATTGGGATCTTGGGATGCTCCTTTAGTAATTTAAACTTATAGATGTGTTATCCATATTAATGATATGGAAATATGTAATATTTTATCAATTTAATGCTTGATTGAATGCTTTTGATAAGTTACCTTGGTCTTTTCTAGGTGAAGAATGAATGAGGTTTTATCTTTGATTCATATCAATACCTTTAGAGAAGTAACTTGCATTAAATCACTTAAGATGACCATTATGATATGTTTCATTTATAAATTAAATCAATTTATGGAATTATACACTTTCATCAGATCAAGACACCTACATCGACCCAGGTGTCTATCCAAAATGTTAGTGTCTAGGGAATAGGAATGTAGGTATAGAATCAAAACTTGTAGAGGTGTAAGATGAGCAGGTTTTAAGCATTATAGGAAAGATATAAGGTTTGGGTCATCAACATAAGGATATTTAGAATAATATATAATCCAAGTGGAAATAGATAGAGTATATGTGATAATTCAAAAAACATGAAAGGTCCAAAATTGAGAGGAACAACCAAGATTTGAGTTTTCTAAGTGTACAAGACTAAGGTGATATATGATCCATAAAATAGTGTCTAAAAATTTAGAGTGGCATTGATTCAAATATTTTACTCAAATCATTTTACTCCATCCCTCTTCCAAACCTCACAATCAGTTTAATTGATGCCATTGATGAGAAAACTCATCTAATAGAAACCCTAATAGTGAAACCCATATACATCCTAGCATGCTAAGATAATAACATTTAGTTGTGAGCTTCCCCATCCATTTTATTTTTATATGGGTCGAACCTCATACTATATAATTCACTTTGAGGATGACATTGGTTAATCATATTAAAATTGATTGAATAATACAAATCCCTAAAGTTTTAAAACCCAACTTTTCCTAGTTTCCCAAACCAAGCATCAACTAGGATCTCCATTACCTTATCCTCATCCATGTTGAAGGTTATTGTGACTCCACCTCTTCCCAATTCACTACTCTAAATGAGTTGTATGATGTTGGTGAGATATTTTAGTATCTCCACAATCATCCTTTGCCACTAATCATTCAAAACATTATTCCTACACATCAAAACAACCAATCAATGCTTTTATATATTCCCCTTAAAATATACCAACCACATCAATCTAACTAACCAATTACCTAAACCATTCATCCCATTATCCATTAATTAGTTTTCTCAGCAAAACCTTGAGAAGAAAATTATGTGAGGGTTAGCATATGACTTTCATAGTGTAAACCTAACCCAATTTACAAGTACACATATTATAGATCACCATAATATGTGAAAAAATAATCCAAAATCCTAAAAAGACTACTTGAATATCCCACATCATTAAATTTAACTTTCATGATGGTATCGACAATAGTCAAATAATTACATTATTACCATAGGTGTCTATGTTTGTCAATAATGTTTAAGAACACTCAAAAAATGTTTATAGAATAAAAATTTATTCATTAAGTTTGTATAGACATGTTTTATGGGGAAATCATAGTGGGAAATATAAATTCAACTATAATTAAAAATAAATCCTAAGGTTATACCCATCATGGCAAGTGCTAATGAGCTTGAGAAAAAAATTAGCAATCTTTTAAGACATATTAACAAAGGCATACACATTTTAAAACCAATAATAGGATAAAAACTAGAGCAAAGTGTGAATACAAATCCATGTTAAATTTTCTAGGTGTCAAACATCAAAATTAAAACATTGCATTTCATTCTAGAATGATCTTAATGGTACACAAAAAATAGGTTGAATGACTATGTGTAGTTTGATCCCTCTTAGGATTATTTACACATAGTTAATGCTTAGTCACTCAATGGGAAATGGTTATGGATATCCAACCTAGTTTTTCATCCCATTTTTCAATGGTCATTTCATGTTGAAATTGAGATTAGAGTTTAAAAAGAAGAAAAATAAAAATAGGGATCAACACATAAGACTATATATGGAATTGTATAAATAGAGGTATGAAGTGGTACTATATCTATAACTATATACATATATGTATGAGGTGGTACTGACCTACATAATCAATTGGTAGTACAGCATATATAGTACTGATCACTACAAGGGTCTGAGCTTTGATGAAAACATCCACATAGGTTTTGATCTCCTATTTCTTGATCTAAGAAATTACAAAGTACATATAGAGTCATTTCAAGGGATATGATGAACATAGAGAATTAAAAAAACCTATAGCTAGGCTAAGTGTGTATACACATAAAATTTTTCACTTTATTCTTTACTGATGTTTTCTCTTACAAGAACCTATCAATCTTCAATATCCCCAAGTGCATGACTTAAAGGGCATACTGGGGAAGGGGTGGGTCAGCCTTAAATATTTTGTGAGAGATGTTGATTACTATGTCATGATCATATTATTTATATTCAAAGTTTAAATTCCTTATATTTTCCATTCTATGTACCTCCTTTCATCCAACATATATCACATGCTCTAATGTTTCTCACACTTCTACCCCAAAACATAGCTAGAATAGTCATAAGTAGGACCTTTTATTGAAGGAATATTGTCTTTAAGAAGTCTATGAGACCCATTAGGAATATTTATTTTAGTCTTGAGCTTGATTCAACCTTTGTGGTCTTCAAAAAGACAATAATCTCTTGAAAATTACCCTTTGATAAGTGGAAATTGATACTCGATAGGACCAATCCAAGGTAAGTATTTATAACCTTATACTCTTTCCATTATTTCATTTAGTAGATAGATGTTTCTTATTTCTTAGTGAATGAATGTGTGTGTATCCTTATCTAATTTATATTTACACTCATACTTAGTATGGCTATAAGATTGCTTGGAACTATTATTTATCTAGTTTAGGTTGCCTAATCCCCATTTGTCAACAACACCTTACCCATTTTTATTATTCTAACACTTCCCTTTTTCTTTAATTTACTTGCACAACTATTTACATTACTTGTTTACAATATAAATTACTTACACACAGGTATAGTTAGAGCTATCTAATTGTGTCATAAGCCTAAATACTTTAGAACTCTTTCCTTTGATATTGGTGATATAGTTACCTCTCTTACTAGGTATTTGGATCCATTACTCACTAACCTAACATTAGGTATCATTGGGATCTATATGATTAAATTTATACAAGTCTAGATCCTTGGATTATAAAATAGTTTTAGGCTAATCATATCTCATTGCATATATTTTTTTAACCTAATGTGAATATTATCTTTGCCTTTACTCTTTCAATCAATTGTATCGACCAGGGCTTACATAATTATGTATCAATTTTCTCCTTTAACGCCCTATATCAACCAAATTTGATATAGTTCTATCTTAATTTTTATCCTTCATACAATTATATCAGCTAAACCTAATATAATTCTATTTCAATTTTAATCATTTATCCAACTATATCATCCAAAAATGATATAAATTTTTTCTAGCCTTAATTTTCTATAAAAATGCATCATCCAACTTGATATACTTTCATCCATATGTGTGAGTGGTATCGGTCAATGCCATCCCACTATATGTTTGCATAAATTGTATAATAAAACTAGATATATTTATATTATGTTTTTGTAACTACATCAACCAAGGCTATTATAGTTGTGTGTTTCATTTTTGACATAATCTAGTTTACAATTATATTGACCTACCCAATATAATTAATTGCTTATTTGTTTTAATTCCTTGAATGTTAAAAATTAGTTTTTGACATTGATATTCAATCTTTATTTCTTATTTGTTTGGATTTCCATAGAAACTATGCTATGATAGTTTTTGAACTACTTAGTGACTAGCATGCAGGGCTACACAATGTTATATTTACAAACATTGTGACATGAAGGGCTTGGCCCAATACTCATAGCTAGATTACAACACTAAATATAGATTTAGTTTCCACATACCTCATGATATATCATAAATTTTTAGGATTACATTTTTACTTAACCTAAAGACATAATTCAATAATTTTATTTTGTTGTACACCTGAGGACTATATCATCTAAGGAAGTTATTCTCACTATATCCTCAAAATAAAGGTTAGTAGGCTTTAGGCACAATTAGCTTCTATAGTTAATGATATGAAACATTGGGTTGACACTAATAAAGGAATGAGTAATTACATTTGAGAGATAAAAATATAAATCAAGTCCCTCTAGTACATATACATGATCTTATTTTTAAAAAGTTAGATTTAATTTATTGCCTAAGTTGTTTATTGTATTGTAGACTACATCAAGCAAAGTTGATAATTTTTTTTTGCATGTTATAAATACATTAAAATTTTCAATATAATTATCTCTATGTGTGAACTACATTAGTTAGACCCATATGGTTCCCTATGTTTATACCCCTACCTACATATACCAACTTGATACAGTGTCATTATTTACCATCCTTTTAGCTTAATTGTATCAACTAACTTGATACAGTTTATTTTATCCAACATCTACTTTCCTACCTGTATCAGCCAAAATAATAAAATATATTATTTATAGTCCATTTATAAAAAATATTATATTAGAATCAACATTTACATTCCTAAATTTATTATCTATATTGATATAGTCTCTATTCTTGCCTGTCTAACTGCATTAACCAACTTGATATAGTGTACTTTACCTAGTTAACCCATGCCTAACTACATCGACCAACCTAATACAATATTAATTTATTAAATATAAAATATAATACATTGGATATAATGATATAATCTATTTTAATCAACCACAAATATCACCATATTTTCTCCATATACTAAATTGACTAGTCTAATATAGTTCATCTTATTAAGCCTATAAACTAACTCCATTAACTAAACCTGATATCATCTATTTTATGAAATTAGTCACCTTTTATTATCAGCCTTACAACCCACTTACAATCATTATGTCACCCCTTAATATATTCATTATTAGCCTTAACCCATTCAAATTCTACATGGGTTATTATTTTCTACCTATCTTTCCCACTATCAAAGATAACTCTTCATGGTTCAAGTTTTTACAAAATCACCCTAAATCTATCACATGTAACATGGTTGAAATCAACTAAATTAATGATACATATGATTATGATTTATTCAAAAATATGGATTGATAACTCTAGAACTAAAATAGGTTGAACCTTATCCCCGCTTAGTGCGAGTGCACAAGTATTTTATTAATTTCAAAAAAACAAGTACATAAGGGTGCCTTTACTCCATTAACCCTTTTACAATGCAAACATGGATTTATATAGTTTTTACCAATGACTAGTAAAAATAACTAATCCTATAACCAACTAAATATGGGAAAACAACCTGTAAAGCAATTCTAATTAATAAATATAAAACATTAAAACTACCTAATAATTAAACTAAGTTTATTTTATGGGGACATCTTTACTAAAAGATGCATGCCCCATTTACAATAATTATTTATTACCTACCAAAAATCTAACCTAACGTTAAGATTTTGGAACAAGTCCTAACAAACCCCCCTATGATCCAAAGTCAGGTCTTTGGACACATACCAAGCATTTTTCTAAATTTGTCAAATTTGATTCTGTCAAGGGGTTTTGTGAAGATATCAGCTATCTGATCAGTAGTTGGGAAATATATTGGATCAAGAGTTTTCTTTGCCACCAACATTCAAAGATAATGTTATTTGACATCCATATGTTTTGTTTTGGCATGAAACACTGGATTCTTGGACATCTTGATTGCACTCTGATTATCAATGTATAACTATGTAGGAGCAAACTGAGAAACTTAAAGATCTTCAAGAATATGATGAAGGTAAATAATTTCTATGGAAGCATCCCATGCTAAAATATACTCTGATTGTGCTAATGAATTTGCCACTATATCCTGATTCTTACAACACCAAACAATGGCAGCTGAACCCATATGCATAGTGTATCCTATGGTTGACACTCTATCATCCACACATTTGCCAAAATATACATCACAATATCCAACAAGTTTGAAGTTCTTATTGTGGTGGTATGCGAGGCCATATGTTTTCATTCCCTAAAGGTAACAAAGTACTCCTTTTGCTGCATGCCAATGAATTTCTCTAGGCTCATGCATAAACCTAGATAAAATTCTAATTGAAAATGAAATATCAGGCCTAGTAGTCATCAAGTATATCAAACCTCCCACCAATTGTCTATATGTGGTGCCATCAAAAAAGGCATTGCTATCATCCTTAAATAATTTCAAGTTACTTTCCATGGGAGTGAAGGTAGGTTTGCAATCACTCATGCCAAACCTCTCTAATAACTCAAAAATATACTTAGTTTGTGAAATGAAAATACTATGCTCTTTCTGAGTTACCTCTATGCCTAGACAGTAGTGAAGAATTCCAAGATCTGTCATCTCAAACCCATCTTTTAATTCCTTCTTCACAGCCTTGTTATGGTTTTCATCATTACCTGTAATAAACAAGTCATCAACATAGAGAACTAGTATCACCATTTTCTTACCCTACACTCAAAAATAGAGAGTATCATCTGATTCACTATGATGAAAACCAATGGATTTTAAGTATGAATCCATTTTCTCATACCAGCCCATACAAAGATTTTGTGAATTTACACACTTTGTGCTCAGCACCCACCTGTTCAAAACCCTAAGGTTGTTTCATATAGACTTCTTCCTGTAAATCACCATTTAAAAAAGCACTTTTAACATCCAACTAATGTACTTTCCAAACATTTTGTTTTGTTAAGGCAAGCACCATATGAATAGTGTGCCATTTGGCAGTTGGTGCAAATGTTTCCTCATAGTTAATACCTTCTTGTTGTGCATATCCTTTTGCAACAAGTTGTGCCTTATGTTTATCGATGGAGCCATCTGATTTATACTTAGTCCTATAAACCCATTTACATCTGATGGGTTTGACATGTGGAGGAGGATCAACTAAAACCCATGTATTATTGTTAAGTATGGAATCATACTCACTTTTCATTGCCTGTTGCCAAACATGTTCAGTAGATACCTCCTCAAAAGTGGATGGTTTAGTGGAAGAAGTAGTAACAACCATAGCATAGTTCATCTATTTTTGAGAATTCTTGGGCCCTGTTAAACCAACTTCATCTGTTTTCAAGTTAGAAAAAGTACTTTGAGCCCATTTTGGATACTTAGACAAATTATTCAAATCAGGGACTCCAAAATTCTCATTAGGTGCATTATTTGATGGGGGACTTAGAGAATTTTCAATAATTTCTAAGTCATCAACCTATGAACTTGTAGATGAAGGAGAGGAAAGTGAAGGAATTTGAGTCTCATACAATAACTTTGAAGAGTTATCCCCATTATTCAAACCCTTATCTCTTTTTGTATTTTTCCTCTCTAATCTATCAAGTTGAGAATCAATCTCTGCAGTGTTCATAGTCCCAAACTCATCAAATATTACATCTTGACTCACTATGAATTCACCTGAATCCTGTGTAAGCAAATGAAACCCCTTTTTATCTTCAAAATAACCAAGAAAGATGAATTATTGACTTTGTGGTTCCAACTTAGTTCTATGTTTAATAGGAACCAAAGCAAAACAAACACATCCAAACACTTTCAAGTGTTTAACTTTGGGTTTAAACCCATACCATGCCTCATATGGAGTTTGTCCCAAAAGTGCAACTGTGGGGGACCTATTTCTCAAATACACTATAGTACCAATAGCTTCAGCCCAAAATTTATCATCAAGCTATTTATAGTGCAACATGGCACATGTTGTGCCCTCTAAAGTTATATTCAATCATTCAGATACTCCATTTTGTTGTGGAGTATAAGCATTACTATATTGTCGATGAATTCCATGTTCTCGACAATAGTCTAAAAATTCATTTGAGGTATACTCACCTCCATTATCTAAAAAAAGAGTGGCCAAATGTGAACTAGTTTCTTTTTCGACTAAGTATAACCAATCAACAAACTTAGCGAAAACTTCAAATTTGTTTTTCATAAAGAATACCCAAGTCATCAATAAACAAGACAAAGTATCTACACCCACCAATGGATGACTTTTTCATGTCACATATATCACTATGAACTAACTGTAAACATCTATTAGCTCTCCAAGATGACTATTTAGGAAAATTTTCCTGATTTTGTTTACCCAAAACACATGACTCACAAAGAATACTCTCTTTGCAAAAAGTGGGCAACCCATTCACCATACCATATCTTTGCAAATCCACTAAAGAGTGGATATTCAAATGTCCATAACAGAGATGACATAACCATTGTGTAGACATAGTACTTGTACCTATGTCAATAACTACTACAAGTTCTATATTGGGAGGAAACACCTTATAATGCAATCTAACAAGGTTTCCATCTTCGTATCATGTATACATTGTTTTATAATCGTCCTTCATTGAATTGATGTAAATGAGCCCATTTTCAAGAATAATTTGATAACCTTTCTTTCGAATAGTTACCAAAGAAAGTAAGTGTTTCTTCAATGTGAGAACATACCAAACATCCTCCAAGTATTTTATAGACCCATTAGGAAGAAGAATTCGAATAGAACCAAGTCCTAGTGGTGTATGCATAGACTTATCTACTAAGGCAACTGGAGAGAGAGAAGCTTCCTTATAAGACCAAAAGAAATCTCTCCTAAATGTCATGTGCTTGGTTGCTCCTATGTATAAAACCCATACATCTATGAGCTCATCTCTAGCCTCATATTCAATATAATCAATGTGCCCCAAAGTAGTGAATGCAGATTCATGGGCAACATTACTAGATTCTTCATAGTCATGATCAGCATACTGAGTAGATTTAGTCTTAGTCACTTTTTGTGGCCTCTAAATTTTATCAAAATGAATCCTACATTATGAGGCAATGTGACCAAATTTTCCACATCTATGACACTGAATGTCTAATCTACCTTAACCTCTGCCCCTATATGAGTTGTGACTATGTCCTCGATCACTTGTTTCATGTGAATGTGATTGATTATATTTTTGATTATTTGAATGACCCCTACCTCTATTTTGATATCTACCTCCTTTGTAACCTTGACCCACTTTAGAACTATTTCCTCTATTATTTTGATGCCCAAATGAAGATGAACTAGGCTTCGACTCTAAAACATGGGCTTCTTCAGTTTTCTTAGATTTCTTGGGTAGTGAGAGGTCATGTTGGATGAGAAACTCAACCAACTTATCAAAGGTGATGCCTATGATCTTGTTAGAGACATGCAACATTTCAAAAAAAAATCTATAGGACCCTCATAGTCCTTTCAAAGCAATAGTAACTATGAGGTCGTCATCTAGTTTTCCAAAACTAGCCTGTGTACTCAGTAGTGATATTTTTCAACTTAGACATATATTCTCCCATATCCCCATCTTCATCTAATGACAAAGTAAACAACTGCATATGAATATCTATCTTCTTATGCTTAGGTTTCTTATCATACAAATCTGACAATGTTTTCCATGTAGTGTAACTATGAGGAGAATTTTCAATATGAACATACATATCATGAGTACAACAAAATTTAATGAGAGCGAAGGCCTTAGAATCATGCAAATTGAAAATATCTAATTTAGCCTGCTCTATTGGCAATGTGGGATTTTCATTCTTAACAATATCCCATAACTCATTAAACACTAGTGAAGCCTCCATCAATCATTTCCAATTTAAATAATTGGAAATTGTTAATCTATCACCATCTAAAAGCAAATTTTGAATTTTTGGCATTTTGAAATGAAAGTAAGTGCAGTAGAGAAATGTGTGACAAAATGCAAAAGAAATGAAACAAATATCACACTCACTACACAAGACATTGGTTCTATGGGGTTTTGCACTTAACCTCCGTGTAGAGCGTAAAAGAAAAACAAACAAGTATTTTTGATGGGTTTTGCACTTAACCTCACCAAAAATCAATGATTACACCCTTATTTCACCAAATTACAACCTTATTCCACCAATTACACCCTTGTCTAACCACAACAATGCAAAAGAATTATGATTGAATTCCGCCCCTTTTTTGAAAATGTAAATAACAAAATACAATAAGTATGTGTTTTACAATATTTTGATTAAAAATAGAATATTCCTTTTTTTCAAAAAAAGCATATTCCAAAGCAAAAATAACTTTCTCCAAAAAGAAGGGACTTGAACCCTTGACCTCCTCCTTTGCAAGCTTCTAACAAAATAAGCTTAACCAATTTCTCTAAGAGCATTTTTAGAACATTATACTTAGAAATTTATAATTATACTAGATTTTTGTGTATGAGGGGAAAAAAATTACATGTGAGTAAATAAATTCAAATTCTTTTTCCCTTTTTATAGCCTTCTCTTCCAAGCTTCTCCCATGGGACCCAGCCACAACAAATATTTGATAAAAAAACATTAGAAACACCAAAAATAAATTTATGGGTTTTATTGCAGTGCCAAGTTTGCTTGGGATGCCATGGCAGCTCTTGGGAAATTTTTCTTCACCTGTTTTCTCTCCTATAGGCTGTACAAATCTATACAGGCTAGATAAAATGAATTTTTATTGAGTTTTTACAGATTTTTAAGGTATGTTTTGCAGGGAATGGATTCAAAACGATGTCTGGGCATTGGAAAGCCATACAAAAGGCCGTACAAGTTCAAAAAATTCTAGATTTTCAATTTGAATTCAAAAACAAGGGTTTAATACCATTTGCAGATGTTTTAGCTATTAAGAGGCCTGAGAATGAATGGAAATAGCAAAGGCAACCATGAATGGAAATTTTTAGAGGTTTTCAACAAAAAATAGGCCGTACAAATCTGATTTTGGCCAAAAAAACAATGAATTTAATAACATTAAAATGCTAAAAATTCATTTTTATGCCAGATGAGGAGGTTTGAACACAAGACAATGGAGTATCAAATGATCAAAAAGGCCAGACTATGGTATATGGAATATATAGGTTTAAATGTGAATAATATTTGAAAAATTAAAATAATTTAATAATTTTTCAAACATTTAAACCAATAAAAAAATTTCATTTTATATGGCATACCTTATTTCATGCAAAAAGATATCACGTGAATTAATTTTTCACCTTACTGCTTTGAATTCACCAAGCTTCCAAAATAACCATGCTCTGATACCACTTATAACTCCAAAACCAAAATAATTTGAACCTTGTCCCCACTTAGTGTGAGTGCACAAGTATTTTATTAATTTCAAAAAAATAAGTACATAAGGGTGTCTTTACTCCATTAACCCTTTTACAATGCAAACATAGATTTATATAGTTTTTACCAATGACCGATAAAAACAACTAATCCTATAACCAACTAAATACGGGAAAACAACCCATAAAGTAATTCTAATTAATAAATATAAAACACTAAAACTACCTAATAATTAAACTAAGTTTATTTTATGGGGGTGTCTTTACTAAAAGATGCATGCCCCATTTACAATAATTATTTGTTACCTACCAAAAATCTAACCTAACATTAAGACTTTGGAACAAGTCCTAACATGGATGACAATACTATTTACACTCCTAAAAATTATGGTGGATTCACTAAGCTTTCTTTTACTGCCACATCTGGGGAAACTAATACTAATATTGGGAATTTTCCTCCCAACACTAACATTGGTAATCACCCTCATAATAACTCTAATAAAATTCCACCTATATATATATATATATATATATATATATATATATATATATATATATATATAACTCAAGTACTTACATAAATGAACAAATGGCCATCATGTAAGTATATAGCAGTTCAAAATGCTCCAAATGCAAAACCATATTTTGTAAATGGATAGCCAACCTCAAGTCATCATGACTCATCAAAATCATAATTTTATCCCTCTTCCTCTTATAGATGCCAATGGGAATATCATCCCTCAACCACTTATGCATAATACAATGCTTTAAAATATGCAAATTTAACCTCTATCCCCTTTCATTATGTCCATTGATATTAGAAACATCTCTCCAACTGTCACAAATGATGGGACTAAGGATCTTAAATTTTTCATTAAATATCTTATCAATATATATAAGGAATGGATTCAAATTAATACCTTTGATACTAGTAAAATTTTATCCAAAACCTTCATAAGAGATGTGATAAAATGGTATAACCAACTTCCTAGACATTCCATTACACAACAATAGGATTTAGTCAACGCTCTAGTCAAGGAATTCCAACATAATGATCTTCCTATAAATAACCGTATCCATTTTATCAATGATGAATAATTTACTAATGAATATGCTTACACTTTCATCAAATGATGGAAGTCCCTAGCTCTTAAACTAGACCATAACCTAAGTGATGTTAATATTTTCAAACTTTTTTATTGTGTCTCACTACACCCCATTTTTAATATTTCAAATAGGGTCCTATTATTATCATAAAATATTCATGGTCTAGATGAACCTAATAATTCTGAATATTGAATTAATCTATGCAACCTAAGGTTCTTTCAAGTTTAATTTTACATTTATGCATAAATTTCAAATCTTGAATGTGGTATACAAATGTTACTCCAATATTACTCCACTTTGAATTTATTTGAAAAATATTACTCCAAGATTGAATATTTAGATATAATTAACTAAAAAAACTAATAAATTTGCATCCTAGTGTGTCTCCACTATTGAATGTGTGCATGATTATTTTTATGATATAGGCTTATTCCATATTTGGTCCTTCACTGAATTCTACCACCATGTGTCCACATATTATTGATTCTAAAGTGTTGAGGTCATAGTTTATTTAATACTTATAGAACCTTGAGAACCATTTGCAAGATGACATCATGGATACTCATAGTATACAATTCAACCATCAGGCTTAATTCCTCTATTTTTTTCTAAATTCCTAAGATTGAGGCAAGTGGCATGGTCTCATCAATATGGATCTAGTCAAGGAAAGTACATAATCAATAATAAAAATAGCCCTAGATCCTTGAGATTTTACCATATGGAATGATCACATTCATTTGGTATATATAGGACCATAATACATAGACTTATCTCTAAATTTATTTATATTCCTAAGACCCATCCACATGTCACAATCCTATTCATTGGACTTGATCCAGTTGAAGGTACATTGCCAAAATTCAATTTTCTATGGATTCTTAAAGAGAATCCATGTGTCATCATCTTAAAATCCCAAGACATGTTTAGAATAAGGTATAATATAAAAATACATTAGTGTATCTAAAGGTATGAGATTTTTCCACATGGCGTGATCTCTTTAACCTAGATATTATCATTTTAAAGTACAATGCTAAAGTTATATGAACCCAAAAGTTGTAATATTTATCTATGTGGCACCATCTCATGTGGTAGTGTTCTCGATGAAATATACATAGTTTAAATTTCAAATAGATATATATCCTTGATGTTATTCCAAGTGGAAAAATATCATTAATTCATGGTCTAGTGAGCATATAAAGTAAAATTATGAAAAACTAAAGACCCCCAGGTAAGCGATATCAAAACAAGTGTCAGTATTAGAGATACATAACCAAAATACAAATATAATATTTTGTAGTTAGGTAGAAAATAATACATAATAAATATACATGTAGCTCATGATGATGACTAAGCATTCATGGTGACCACTACCACATGGCAAAAGACACCTACCAAATCAAAATTGTAAATAGATCTACAAGTCATTATTTAATTAACCTCACATGAACTAGGTATTAAATTCTCAAGATTTAAGTGATATATGAAATATCCTAAGGACATAAAATAAAGTTTACATTAATCAATGAACTATAAACTTATTTAGATTCTTGAGACACATCCACATGTCATGATCCTACTCACTTGGACTCGGCCTAGTTGAAGGTACACTACCAAAATTATATTTTCTATGGGTTCCTATAAATCATCCATGTGTAATCATCTCACAAGCCTAGGACTTGTCTAGGATAAGGTATAAAATAAAAATATATCATAATATCTAAAGGGATGAGAGTTGTCCATATGGCATGATCTTGTTAACCTAGAGTTTATCATTTGGAAGTACAATGTCAAAGTTATAAAAACCCTAGAGTCATAATATTTATCCATGTGGCACCATATCATGTGGTAGTTCTCTCTATGAAAAGTACATAGTTTAAATTTAAAATAGATATGTATCCATGATAGCATCCCAAGTGGAAAAATCTCATTGATTCATGGTCTATCGATCATATAAAGTAAAATTATGAAAATCTAAAGACCCCCAGGTAAGTGATATTAAAACAAGTGTCATAGTATTATAAATACATAATAAGAAAAATAATACAAGATATTTTAGTTAGATAAAATCCAATACATAGGAAAAAGACACTTTTCTCCTGATGATGACTAAGCATTCATGGTGAACAAAAGCTATAACATGGAAAAATACACCCACCAAAGTTGACTAGAAAATTTAAAATCAAAATTGAAAATAGAGCTAAAAGTTATTATTTCATTAACTTCATGAAAAATAGGTATTTAATTATCAATAATTAAGTTTTATAGGAAAAATCCTAAGGACATCAAATAACTTTTCCATTAATCAATGAACTATAAACTTGAATTTGAGCCACCAAGTTATCAAAAGCCCTTAATTTTATACTAGAGAATTTATGAATCAATTGAGTCAGCTTATGATAAATACTATATTATTATTATGGAGTCATCATTTTGATCATATAAGCAACCTCCATCTCAATATTCTATCACAGGAAGGATTAAGTATTTAGACATAATCTTTGATAAATTATCACTACAATTACTTCATTACTCTACTTTTTAAGATGAGGTAGATAACATATAACCATATTTAACCCATAAATAATCTGATGAGGATAGGATAATATACATGGATGATTTGTTACAAATAAATGAATTGGATTTCATAATGTGGTAGTGAAATTTAAGGTAATGTTGTGCATCGATTTACTTCAATTTTTATTTATTAATGGCATTATTACTGAGGATTGCTTGTAATTTAGGTTTCATAGAAACATAGTAGCCTATATTTATAGGGAATACCTTTTAAATATATATGTGACTTTTAGTTGTTTAAATAATTTATAATTAGGTCACAACTAATGCTTGGTTAAAACATAACACAATTGAGGGGAAACTCAAGTAATTGTTAAAGAAAGGTGAAATTTTGAATATTCAAGGTGTTATTTCCTCAATACCCATAATCAAATTCAAGCCAAGAATTATAATATCCATGGTTGTGATTAATAATTTATATGTATTTTATATTATCACTTACATGCATGAGGCATGGGTGTCTTTATTAGACATAATTTTGAAATTTGATAAAACTATGACACTTGGTGAAGTTAATAGTGTCAAGAAAAGGGCCTAGATGTACAAATTTGATGAAATTTTATCTGATGGGAATTTTTATATGATATCCTTTGTAGTGGACACAACAATGGTAATAGTTCACACAACCTATGGATAACACTATGGACACTTTACAAAATATGTAAATATCAGGGCCTATGATGACTATTTTCCTTACTACATGTTCATAGGTTTAGAAATGAAATAAAGACAATTTTAAAAGACATATACATGTATGTATACCAATAAATTTATGTTTGCCCCATGCCTATGCTATTTTAAAACATAATAATAAGAATTTAAAAGATGGGAGACTATTGGTATTGTCATGGTTGTACTATAATAAGGATAAAGGGAACTAGGGAACCTCCTTTGAATTTGCCTTGTGTTTTTGACATGGTGGAAAAACAAGAGACAACAAAAAAAGTATATAATAGTGTGGATGAATATCTTAGTGATAAAAAAAGGGTAATACCACAATAACCCTTTAAGTATTGGCCAAACTCAATACTCAATAAGGAGGAACCTTAATTAAATTAGCAAAATTAAGGATCATTATAGTTTGAATGAATCACAGTACCGAGATTAGGACCCTAGAAAGAAAGTTAGGAAATATCTTAGTGACCTCAAGAAAAATGGAATTAATATTCCATATGGCCATAAATTTTTTAAACATGAACAAATTTTCATCAATGTTTTAGATGATTTAGAGGTCTACATTCACATGAATCAACATAAAATGCAAATGGTAGTGTCTTAGAAAATACAATATGATCCTTCAATCACTAGGGAGTGGGAATTTAAAATTATATAGGTGATAAATAGATCCACAATCCATCAATGGCCCTATTTTCAAGATAAACCATCACAAGATCATGGTCATCCTTCCTCTCCATAATAAGGAAAAGTTGACCTATTAGAGGAATGTGCTACTTAAATGGGAGATGGATCCATAGATTAGGATGAATATTATTAAGGGACTCCAAATCCCACAATAAAAAATAACAATGTAACTCCCCAAAAAACAATCAAGGACATCAACTCATAAAAGTGGACAAGCAAGAGAAATTATTTGAATTTTTGAGTCTATTAACAACAATTCAAAAAGTTAGTATTCTTGAATTTTTGTAGAGTTTTTTTTTCATTATATCACCTACCATTTTAGTTCCCTCACCTACTACCTCTTTTCCATTCCCACTTCACCTTCATCTACTGAAGCCCTTTGATCTTCCATTCCATCCATGTTAGGCTAAGACTTTATTTCTAGTCAACCATCCATTGTTACTTATATTAGAAAGCCCCATAGTCCTCTTGTATCTCCTCAAAATCTAAAAATATAAGAAATATCTACTAAAAGTCTATTTAACAAATGTGGCCCTATATATGAGGAATAAAATGATCAAAATGAGGGATCAAAATAACGAAGTAAATGAAATAGAACCTAACCAAGTGTTTGATAGTGATGAAGAAAGAGAGTGGATATCTAAAGAAGAGTGGTTATCTGAAGAGGACACATAACCTAAAAGAATATAAATTTTTGAGGAAACATATGAAGATTAAGAGGAATAAAGTAAATCTAGAGATAAAAAAATATTATTATAAGGTGAAGAGGTGTAAAAATTTGAAATAATAGATATTGAATATAAAATAGAAGTTGGGCAATAACATAGTGATTCAAAAAATACAAGATTATTAGAGGAATAAAATAAAATTTAAGATAAGGAATTTGAGTCTGATGTAGAATATGGAAAACTAGAATCTCCTACTCTAGGACTTATTGATGTACCTATAGCCATGGATCCAAGTTCCTCCCATTAATCTACTATCATGAAATCATCCTCTCTAATAGAGACACTAACTGCTAGTCAAAACTAATATATTTTTATTGAAGAATAAAGGTAGGATTTTGAATAATGTAGTGTCTTCTCTCACTCCCTCCATTACAAATTTAGATACTCACATGGTTATTTTTTCATTTATTAGTCCAAATACTACCCCATTTATCCATATGAGTCACTACAAAATGATTTTTTGAAGATCAAGTTATTATATACCCATGATAATATTGGGGAAATTGATCAATAATTCTCTATTCCTTTTGTTTCTTTAATTATTTAAACCAAAAACCTAATAATGGTTATAAACTAAGCCCCCAATAGGAAAGTTCATTTTTAAAACTTGGTATATATTTTTATTTTTGATACTTGAGCACCTACTTCACCTTTGAAGCCATCTACCTAATTGGACATGTTTATTATTTAGTATACTCAAACTAATTATTTCATTATAATAATTTTAAAGACTCTAGGATAGACAAGGTATGTGGTGGAAAATATTCCCCAAAAGGAAATCTTAGGATGGAGCAGGGTTAGTCAAGCACCTATTCAAGTACCAATTCAAATAAGTGAGTCAATGCTTCCACCATGATTTTTTTCACCCACCACCTCTACATAGACTATTCAACTTGAGGATCAAGGATAAATCATTATTATTTCTTAGGTTAAAGAGTTTGACAAGAATAAAAATGATAGAATGTGCATGGAGTTTATATATTTTCCAATGATAAGTACACATTTTGATAAAAAAAGTGAAACCATATATCGGGTAAGGAAGAGAAAGATAGTGGAAAAGAAAGGGGAAGAAATAATATTGGAGTAAAGGGAAAATTTATTTCCTCTAATAATGAAATAAAAATAAATAAAACCAATGACCTTGATGAATATGAATAAGACTTTTGTTTTTTCATCTATTCAATAGGGAAGGTCATGAAATAAATGTATAGGAGCTAGGAACAAGCCAAACAAAGGCTCATATAGAGGAAAATTATTTAGGCCCTAAAAAAAACAATAGACAATGTTTAAAATAAAATAAAAAAGTTATAAGACATCTTGAAAACTATAAGGATTTCTAGTGGTGATTACCAACTTCAATGGGGAAGGGTGTTAACTTTATGGAGCTAATTGAAATAATTGGAAAAGAGGCTTCACTTCTTGGTATCTAGTGTCATAAGCAGTGCCTAAAATTACTTAAACCTAATGACTTCCAAATAAGGTGTATGGGATTTAAATTATGTGATTCCCAAAAGAGATAATTTATATATTTGGCACTGATAGGTGAAGGCCTTGGTAGAATAATTTACTAATCAAGAAAGAGAGGCTATTGAAATTTTGAGAGATATGAGAGTCAAAAATGTGATTAGACCTATAGGGAAACTAGTGAATATGCCCAATTTTGAGGGATTACTTAACACAATTTCAAAGATATTCATTGCCAAAGTTAAAGGCATTGTGTATAAGACTAGTGAAGGACTATTTCAAATGACTTAGAATTATACCCATTAAAATATAGTGGAGAAAATTTTCTCAAAAAATAATTTTTCTATAGTCTAAATAAATTGGATTATTCCAAACCATTTGGGTAGAAATAATTTTCAATAAATTGGACTATTTCAAATAACTTGGACTTATACCCACTAAAGTGGAGTGTAGAAAATTTTCTCCAAAAATAGTTTCTCTATATTACAAATAAATTGGACTATTTCAAACCATTTAGGCATAGATCATTTCAAATAAATTGGAGTGTTTTAAATAATTAAGATTTATAACCTCTAAAGTGGAGTGGAGAAAAATTTGTCCAAAAACATTTTCTCTATATTAAAAATAAATTGGACTATTTCAAACCATTTGGGCATATATCATTTCAAATAAAATGGACTATTTCAAATAATTTAGATTTATACCCACTAAATCCAAGTGGAGAAAATTTTCTCCAAAAATATTTTTTTTATATTCCAAATTAATTTGATTATTTCAAACCATTTGGGCACAAATCATTTCAAATAAATTAGACTATTTTGAATAATTTAGACTTGTACCCACTAAAGTGGAGCAAAAAAATATTTCCCCAAGAATAAATTTTGCATATTCCAAAAGAATTGGACTATTTCAAACCATTTGGGCATAAATCATTTCCAATAAATTGAACTATTTTGAATAAATTGTACTTATTCTATATTCCAAATAAATTGGACTATTTCAAACCATTTGGATAAAGATCACATTCTTGAAATAGTTCAAGGATAAGGTTCACATTTTAATAATTTAATATTTTTGACATGACTACAATGAGATGTTTGCACCTATAGAATGGATAGAAAAGGTAATAACCATCATATCCATTACTGCTCAATGCAAGTTAAAGGTGAATAAAATGGATGTCAAGTTAGACTTACTAAATGGAGTGATAGAAGAAGAATTTTTTGGGATAACAACTCAGATATGTTATTTTAGGTCATGATAACAAGGTATATATGATGAAAATGGCATTTTATGGGCTCAAAAAAACCCCAAGAGAATGGTAAAGCCATATAGACTCTTATTGAGAAATAATTTTAAGAAAAGTGCTAGTGATCCCATAATCTACATCAAATCAATAAAAGGTGATATTTTGGTTGTATTTTTGTATGTGAATGATCTAATATTCACCAAAAATGCAAATTAGTTAATAGAAGTGTTCAAAATAGCCATGAAGGATTTTGAAATGACTAATTTAGGATTCTTGAAATAATTTTTAGGATATAAGTCAAGTAATTGGATAGTGGCATGTTCATATAATAATCTAAGTATGCAAAGCAGATTTTGTATAGCTTTAAGATGTTGGATAATAATACAATATATACACCAATTGAGATAAGCTTGAATTTTTGCAAGGATTATTACAATAATTATATGGACCGTACATGATATAAGATCTTAGGGAAAATCTTAATGTATTTGAATTCAACTAGGCTAAGTATGATGTATGTACTTAACCTCATATCTAGATTCATGGAGATGCCAAAAGATAAACATCGGCAAGTAGACAAGAGTGTTAGGATCCTACTCCACCAATAAGAGTATATATAATTACCTTGTATTAACAACTAAACATGGAATTATACCAGAATGAACAAGTAACTAGAATTCACAAATAGCACAGAATATGAGAGACAATACACAATCTTGTATTAATACTCATCCAAAAATAAAAGACAATAAAGGAGATGCCACTTCTTCTCCACACCTCTTAGAAGATTCCCACACCTCAAGTGTACACAGTAATTTTCTTCAAGAGTTCACTCTCCTACCAAAAATGGTCCCAACACACAACTCACACACAGAATTGGTGTTCACCTCCAACCAATCAGTAATAACCCTGCCAATACACAAGTACTCAAAGTACTTCAAGTAAATCTCAAAGTGATCTTACTTACCATGTAGATCTTCTCCCATGAGCTTGCAATAACCTACAACTCCAATGATCTTACACTTGGAAGGATCTTCCTTGCCTTCCTCTATTTGCACTAATTACAATACATGCCAATGGGTCTATAAATAGATCCCAGACTTAAACAATAACTTAGAATATTAATTTACAATAATTAGACACATAGATAGAGACTATAATTAGCCCTTAACATGCAAAAACTTGGTTCAACAAACTAACTGTGAGTGCAATGAATAGTTCTAGAACTGCCACAGGTGATCGATGTCGGTCCCTATCTACTTGGAAGTGACCCACATCAGCCAACCTTCTGCTAATGCCGATTGCCCTTCTGCTCACCCCTGACCGATGTCAATCATACTGCCAATGCTGGTAACCCTAGAACTCAACAACCTCCATGTCTATAATAGTTGAAGCTTTCAGATCCACAACCTAACAATCTCCCACTTAGAGATAAATAGCTACAACTGTACCTGTACATCATCTAGTTTGTTCCCTTGGATTTGTATCCCTCTTCAAGATCACTCTTGAATACCAACCACCACAAATCCTATGGTGCACCTCCTATCATCCAAATCACCTGCCACATCCACATCTACAAACCCATGTAGAAAATAATTTAACCCTGCATAGCATGTTCACCTATTGCTGATCCCTCTAAGAATCCACTAAACTGCCCTCTAGTGCTTCTTTCCTAGATTAGCTCCAAACTTGTGACAACTCCCACTGCTTGGGAAAACTCAGGTCTAGTACATACCATGCACTTAACCTCATTATGTGAATCAGGACCCTATTTTGTGAACTGTCCAACCATCAGTGTGCTAACCAATATCACACAATCATCCAGAGACAAAATCAAATTGTGACCTTCCATGTCTCTAGAACACACTCATGCCAAATAATCTTGCTACTCCCATATTCCTCATGACACACCTCTGAACTAGCTTTACCTTTAGTTCAAAAACTCCCTGTATGTGTAACCCTACAACAAGCACACAATACAGTAACAAGATAATGTATCTAATATTATCCAACCTGGTAAAGAGAAACACAATGGTCAAACCTCCATTGTCCTGTAACTAACACAAGACCATATACCCTGGCCTTTCATCTCACATGTCCATTCCTGCTCTTCTTTATCCTAAACATCCATTCGTCTCTCAGTGCTTTTTTCTAGTTGGCAACTCCACCCAAAAACTCTCATTTGGTTCTTCTCCAAGGAATCACATTCCTCATCCATGCCAAGCTCCCTTTATTTCCTAGATCTACCTGCTCTGCTTCTTTAATAACTTCCTAGTTCTTGACCATCAATGAGCAACAAGTAGTGTAAAGAAGGGAAATGATGAATTTGAGGCTTACTTACCCTTTAAGTCCTCCATATGGGCACTTGAGACTCCTTGACAGCTTGCTGTCCACCCAAAATCCATCTTAGTGACCGATGTCAGTCACATCTCAGTCTGCACCCAACTGACGTCAATTCCATGTGACTGCCTCATTACCGATGTTAGTTCCCCCTGACCGACATCAGTGTTTATCTTTCCTAAGTCATTGACATTAGGTTGCACATAGCTGATGTCGGTCCCCATCTGGATGCCAACATTGGTTTTCTAACTGATGTCAGTTTTCTAACCGACGTCGGTCTCTGTGTTTTTCTTGTGAGAAATGACTTTTACCTGCAAGCTCCTTTTGGATCAAAACCCTATCCAAATCACCCTTGCTCTACTCAAAAAATTTTATCCCCTTCCGCTGATCTCTATCCATCATCTTCTCCTTGAAAACCAAGGCTTTCCTACTCTTGTCACGAACAATGGATTCCTCAATAAACGTTACCTTCTTCTGCATACAGAAATCTTGATTCATGCTTTTCAAATCTGAAAGCATACCTTTTGAATCAAGAACATGCATATCCTTCTTATTCATGTGACCAAGCCTATTAAGCCACATCTTTGAATCTATAGCTAAAGTAGATAGACCAGAAGGAGAATCAGTAATACAAGTAGATAGATAAAGCGTACCTACTTTCTTACCTCTTGCTACAACAAGTGCACCCTTGGTAACCTTCCAAGAGTCTACTGTAAGAGTTATTATGTAACCCTCATCACCCAACTTTCTAACAAAAATCAAACTCTACTTCAGAACTGGGATATGCATGACCTCCTTCAACACCCATGTGTTACCTATTTGTAATTTTAGCTTCACTTTGTCTTTGCCAACCATTTGAAAAGGCTTACCATCCCCTAAACAAATTTCTCCAAAGTCTCCCTGGACATACTCATTTAAAAATTCCCTGTTTGGGGATGCATGAAAAGAGGCACCAGAATCTAGAACCCAAGATTCTACTTTATCCAAAGAACATACCAGAGCATCCTGTGCAACAACATTTGCAACATCTACTTCTTCTTCATGTCCTTCATGCTGATCTTCACCCAACCAACAATCTCTCTTTAAGTGCCCTTGCTTTCCACATTTACAGCAAGTTATTCTGCCATACCTGGACTTGGATCTCCTGCCTATCTTTGACCTTGATCTCCCATGCTCGATATTCTCTCTTTGCCTTCCCCTACTTTCCACACTCAAAGCATTTCTTGATGATTCACCTGTGCTTTTCCTACGAATTTCTTCATTCAAGATTACACTCACAACATCATCCACTTTTAAGATTTTTGAAGTAGACACAGTATTACTAACTGCCATTACCAAACTCTCCCAACTTTTAGGTAATGAGCATAAGATTAAGAGAGCCTTAATTTCATCATCAAAAACAATATTTATTGAATTTAACTAGTTTACCAAACCATGGAAATCACTAAGATGACTATGTACAGATCCACCTTCCAACATTTGCAAATTAAATAATTGCTTTATAAGAAATACCTTATTCAAAGCTGAGGGTTTTTCATATAAATTTGCCAAAGATTCCATCAACTCTACCATTGTCTTAGCCTGGGATAAGTTGGAAATCACAGACGATGCAAGACTCAACCTTATAGATCCCAGAGCCTTCCGATCAAGAACCTCCCATTCTTCATCCTTCATATCTCAGGGCTTACACGCAACCCCACCCAATGGTAAGTAAAAATCTTTTTGATATGGATAATCTTCAATCTTCATCCTCCATAATTGATAGTTCTTGCCATTAAACTTCTCCATTCATAGCTTACTTTCTTCTGCCATTGCTATACTCCCACTCAAATAGAAACCCCTATGAGTAACCTATAATCAACACACACTAACCAGATCTAAAACACCTATTAGTAAACCCAAACAAAAGCTTTGATACCAACTATTAGGATCCTACTCCACCAATAAGAGTATATATGATTACCTTGTATTAGCAACTAAACACGGAATTATACCAGAATGAACAAATAACTAGAATTCACAAATATCACAGAATATGAGAGACAATACAAAATCTTGTATTAATACTCATCCAGAAAGAAAATATAATTAAGAAGATGCCACTTCTTCTCCACACCTCTCATAAGCTTCCCACACCTCAATTATACACAGTAATTTTCTTTAGGAGTTCACTCTCCTACCAAAAATGGTCCCAACACACAACTCACATACAGAATTGGTGTTCACGTCCAACCAGTTAGTAATAACCTTGCCAGTACACAAGTACTCAAAGTACTTCAAGTATATCTCAAAGTGATCTTACTTACCATGTAGATCTTCTCCCATGAGCTTGCAACAACCTACAACTCCAATGATCTTACACTTGGAAGGATCTTCCTTGCCTTCCTCTATTTACACTAATTACAATACATGCCAATGGGTCTATAAATAGATCCCAGACTTAAACAATAACTTAGACTCTTAATTTACAATAATTAGACATGTAGCTCAAGACTTTAATTAGCCCTTAACATGTAAACACTTGGTTCAATGAACTAACTGTGCATGCAACAAATAGTTCTGGAACTGCCACAGGTGACTAACGTCAGTCCCTATCTACCTAGAGGTGACCGACATCGATCGACCTTCTATCGATGCCGGTTGCCCTTTTGCTCACCCCTAAATGACGTCGGTCATACTGTCGATGCTGGTAACCCTAGAACTCAGCAACCTCCATGTCTACAACAGTTGAAGCTTTTAGCTCCACAAACTAATAAAGTGGATATTGAGGTATGTTAATGGAACAAGAGATTATGGAGTTTTGTATGTAGTAGTAGATGCATTTTAGATATTAGGTTGCATAGATAGTGATTGTAATGGTAGCCTTAATGATCAAAAGATCGCTTTAGGGTATGTATTTCATCTTGAATTAGGATCCACTCTTGGAATTCAAAGAAACAACCTATAGTTTCACTTTCTAAAATTGAATAAGAGTACATAGTAATTAATGCAAAAACATGCCAATTTATATGGGTGAGAAAGATATTTCATATTTTCATAAAGAAAAGAAAGGAGATTCTATGATCTATTGTGATAATATATCCTCCATAGCATTGTCAAAGAACCCTACCTTTCATGGTAGAAGCAATAACATTACAATCAAGTATAACTTTATTTTAGAGTTATTTGAAAAACATGTGATAGAGCTTAGTTTTTATAAGTCATATCAATAGCTAGCTGATATTTTTAATAAGTCATTGTCAAAAGACATTTTCATTCACTTAAGAGGAGGGTTAGGGGTCATTAATATAGTAACATTAAGCCTAAAAGATTTTATGTTGGATCTAGCATCTAATAGGCCAGCTCTAGACTCTAATAATCCAACTCTAAACTCTAATAGGTTAGCTCTAAACTCTAATAGCCCAACTCTAGACTACAATATCCCATCTCTAGGCTCCAACATGTTAGCTCTAAAATCTAACAAGTTAGCTTTGAACTCTAATAGGCTATCTCCAAACTTCAATAATCCATATACAAACTTCAACATGGTAGCTATGGACTTCAACAGTCTATCTACGAACTTCAACAGTCCAGCTACATATTTCAACAATTTATCTATTGAATTTTAAAAGGAAGCTCCATACTTGAACAAAAGAGATGTATAAGCATATGGATAGGTAGAGAGAAGTTACAAGGATGTTTTAGTAATTTAAATAGATTCATTAGATCATTATAATAAGGTTAGGGATAAGGTGAAGTGTTAAAATATGATATCCCTATCCCTATTTTCACCTACCTAGTCAGTTATAGACTTCCACGATTGGACCATTTGAATGAATTAAATGCACAATAGGTTCAAATTTGAATTTTATGGATCATTCAGAGTATTGGAGGAAAATAATGTGGTAGGTGAGAATCCTAATAGTGTCTACAAAAATGGAATAAGTGGTCGAAATGTAAATAAGTAGCCAATAGATTTTTTTGCAATAGTAGTCATAGGAAGAGCAAATCATAGAGATTGGAGAAGAAAGTGAAGGGTATAAGAACAACATAGTAGTATACTTAAGACAAAATAAGGAAAAAATAAGAATAATATGATCAATACAATAGAGGAGTATATAGCAATACTTGCTGACAATAGTTAAAGGAGAATGAGGATAAATTTTCAGTTTATAAATTTTTTTGTAACATCTATAGATATGTAAGTTTATGCTTTGTAATCAGTTTGTAATAGGATTTTTTAAGTGAATTTAATACAATAAGTTCTATATTTTTATATACAAATTTACCTCCCCTATTTTCTCCATTTTAAACTTGTTTTAAGTGCAAATTTTTGTGCATATTGGTAGCTACGAGACTGCTTTAGAACTTCACAATTTTAGTTTTATAAATTGCCTATTCACCCTTCTGGGCATACATTTTATTTTCTACAAACAAGTATTACTAAACTGAAATCCATAAATTTGGAAAAAAATGAATTACATTTGAAATAATTTAGATCTAATTTATATGAAATTGATGATAATGTTACTAAAATTATAGCTTACAATCAATAAATACGCTTTAAAAAATCATATGATGAAGTTACATCCTTCTAAGCAATGTTTCATAGCTAATGGAAATGATTGTTTTGGTTTCTCCCAAGAATGTGATGATAGACATCATTTTAATTATCTAATTCTTTTCATCTTTATGACTTCCATTTCTACTATATCTACTTTTTGTAACATAACTCATTTGGGGAAATTCAAATTTTTGCAATAGGAAAATGAAATATTGGTTCAAAAAATTTCCAATAAGGATGCCAACTATCAAATGTAGAGTCTCCAAACAAGGGTTGAAAAGCTATAAAATGAAAATGATAAGATAAAAAATAGTATTAGCTTTCTGGGAATTACAATAAGGATGCTATGAATAAGGGAATATAAAATGTTGAAAATCTCAAATCCCACACAGGAGATCTATTTGACATTAAGAACCCAAATAAAGGCAAAGGAAAATAGGTTCAGTGCAGTATGTGTCATAAAGATGTTGACAAAGAAAAGTTTATTCTATAAAAAATTCAAATATATAAATACTGAAGAGTTCCTAGGAAGATGTTTATTAAAAAATGGACATGGAATAGGCTTCATGTTCACTTTCAATTGTTTCTAGATATTGGCATTTCTTTGCATGTTTTTGAATTGTTTATGGGTAGTGTTTTATCTATTTATAGTTTTGTTTGTTTTTATCTCTTTTTTGGACCTTGGTATTCCTTTGGATCCTTTTTGATTTTACTTCTCCTAGGGTTTGGGGACCCTAGTCAAAAAATTCCCCTTTAACCATTGTAAAAAAAATTACTCATTTGTAATTTTGTTTTGTAACACATTTTTTAGAATTGCTATTAATGAATGCCATGTTGGCAATTGAAAAATCATCTCTAGAGGTAAATTTAAAAATAAATTCATCGAATTTATCTATATTTATATTTAATGTATTATAATATTTTATCCCCCAAACAAATATTAAATTTGAACTTGTGTAATCCATGGCTTGAAAGAGTAGCCTCAAATGATTATCCTCTATCATTGACCAAAGGCCAACATGAGTAAAAGACTGCAGTGCCACCTTCAAAATTTCTTTGGAATGATACCAAATGTAGTATGAAATATTTATTATTATATAATCTTATTATCTTACTATAAAATTAATTTACATATCTTTTATTTTTGTGCACAATAAATAATAAGTCAGCTAACCTAAACTCAATAGTCTTTTATAAGTCAGTTTTAGCTCCTCATTTGAAATGTTTGTAATTTTTAAATAAATAAATAAAATCATTTATTAACAATATTATATTATAATAAATATAACATATTATTTTTTATGGAAATGTTTTACATGTTAGATTCATCAATAATGCACTTTTGATTTCAATTTTATATTGTAACATATAAACAAATTGCATTTGAATCATTTGATACATTTTTTATTTGTATTTCCTTAAATTTTATAAACATTAATATAAAAATATAAAAATATATATATACATGCTTAGGTTCATGTAACTATACTCATTATACATGGATCTACAATTTATATTGCCAATTTTGTAACATACATAGACATATACATGTTTATAATGAATCCTTATAACTTGACCACAACAGACACTTCTTATGCATTTGTTAAAATAAATGTAACTCATAATTTTCTTAAAAAAATAATAATCTGATTAGTTTTGTAATATATTTATACCATTTAACACACACACACACACACACACACACACACACACACACACACACACACACTTCTATGCCCTTTTTCACCAAAGAGGCTTTGAAATAAATTTCATGTATACTCTAAAGATAATTTATTGTCTTCAAGATATTATATCACATATTTACTTATTTGAAATAGGTCAAATTCAAAATTTAAACAACATTTAAATAAGTAAATACAACCACATTCAAGTTAACACAACAATAAAATGAACCCACACTTCTAAATCCCAAGCTTATGCACTATATTTTATTGACTTCTACTCTCTCCTATCAATAAAAAAATTCAATTGTAATGTGTTTAAATAAATAAAGATAATTTATATATTACAATATATGAAATTGTATAATTACACATTCATCAAAAGGTGTTTTTTACCCTTTTTTCCCCTTTTTGTAGTTTTTTCAAATGCACTCTTTCATTGCACCTTGTGTTATTTATACCCTACAAGGTATTATGTAATATAGTAACTAAAAATTCTTAGAATCATTTAATTTGATATTTTTATTTAAAAAAAAGTGTTTTTTTGTAGAGTTTTACCATGACATGTTTTCATGGAGGCTTCAAGTTGTAGAGTTGTATCTTGGGTTGTTTTGTTTGAGACAAAACGTTGTAGGAATGTGTTGTGAACTATATTAATTCAAACATAAATAGATGAAAATATTTTTTTAGTATTATAAATAATTTATAAATAAAAAATTGATAGGTTTAAAACTATGCATGATTTTATCCTATCTTCTTCAACTTAAAATTTGTTATGTTTATTCATTTGGTTTTCCATTATTATTGTTTCTTCACTTTCATTCAATGACATATTTTCTACACACCAAAAGATTTCTAAGCTATTAGGTCTGAAAAATAAAGCATACACACTAAAATGTTGTTAATATATTTTATTTGAAAAATAATGCTTGATTATAAAATAAATTTAAAATTTTATTCACTTGGTAGTAATCGAAGTGGTTATTCTTGTATTGGTTTCCATGACATGTTAAACATTTTTTAAATTTAATAATAAAAATTGTTTGTTCTTCAATTTTTGTAATGCAAAATAAACTCCTTTGTCTTTATATATAAGCATGCACCAATCCAACTCCTGTATATACCCCTAGAACTTCACAAGTATCTAAATTGTTAAAAATAAAGTTAAGTTTCTCCAAAATAAGTTATCTAATTCATTTTATAATGGATTTCCTATTTTGTGTGAATGAATCAATTGAAATGTTGGTATATTTTTACTGATATCAACACCTTCCTCTAGTTTAATTTATTTTTAATGGAGGATGAAATATTCAAGATGAAAATTAGTGAAATATTGAGAAAAATTGATACTTGAAATATAAGTCCAATTGAATCCATCACTATCTAAACCCCAAAGTATGACACCCCTATTTTGTATATAATGGAAAGGACTAACACATAACTTTCCAAGAGAGTTCTAAATGCTAGAGAAATGGTTAAGTTTATGAATGATGAATAGATTGAAAGCCCCAATAATAAATTTATCAATCAATGCTTGAATAAATATGTGAATATGTTCTTCCTTACCATCTTCAATGACATTCAAAAGATCAATAATTATCAAATCAAAATTCACACCAACAATAAACATTTCACTAAAATCTTCTAAAATGGATGGCCAAAGACATGGGGGGTTGTAATGGAAGCTAAATATTTTTGTATTTTTCCTAGGAAGCTGACCTCCATCACTATCTAGATATTTTCTCAATATTCTCATTGAATCTAGAGAATACTTCCAAAATTTTTTATTTTTTAAAATACACTCATTCAAGACACAAATCTTCAAAAAAATTTACAAAATTTTTATAACACTCCATTACTTATTCAAGTGTGATTTTTTTCTCTAATAAAAGTGTCAAATCATGATTGATGAAAAAATATACAATTTTTTTATAATATGTTACTTTCTAGATTCACTTTTTTGCACCAAGTATCCATGTTGTTGCACATAAGGGTTTTCAAGAAATAAATATACCCTTTTTCAAATAAATCTATCAGTTAAATTTTTTGTTTATATGAAAACCCTTGAATATTTGTTAGTAATATTGTACTAATCATATATAAATATTGTTTACTTGAACCTGGTAAAGTACCACTTTCAAAAAAATAAAATTCCTTATCAAAACAATCCCAAATGGGTTATTCCATGAAAATAAGACATTTTCTCTCTTACAAATGTTGTGCTGAGCATTTCATTTATGTGAACAAGTGTCTATATTTTTCATGTATTTATTATATATATTTTCCCTATTTCAATATTCTTTGAACCTCTCAGTTGGATAAGGTCATGTTAGATCAAACATTTTCTAAAAATGAATCCTTATAAATTGCTTCATTTTATTGTTTACATATTTTATGAACAATATGAAATGGAGTAACTATTTTAAAAAAACTTGCCTTTCTAATAGAACATTTGTTTCTCAATGATAATGAACTATATTCCTCATCTGAAAGAATTCTCTATTGGGATATAATTATGTATTGGCCATTTGCAATTTTAAACCTTACTTTTTTTCTCCATCATATATTTGAGTTCTTTTTACTTGATAATATATTGAGGGTTATTTGGATCAAAAGGAATTAATAAAGCATCTTTCATTAGAACTTTGTTATCTTTTATGAATGAATGAATTACAAAATTCACCCCTCTTTTATTTATATTTATTATTTTGATTTTAGCATCCCCCAATTCATAAATCTCTCTAGGAATGTTTAAGGCATAATTATTAAAGGAACTATACCATGTAGAGAATTCACTATGTGTCTGATCAGAACTTTATGCCAATAAAAGTGTATCAACCTTCTATTCAATCTTATATTTATCCACTAGTGTGATTAATTTTATAGATTTTTTCAAATGGACATACAAATATGTTTCCATTTCTTTTATTATTTTCTTCAATTTTTTTTTATCATGATTACAAGGTATCTTAAATGCATATTTACATGCTGGCAAGTAGAAGAAGTTGGTGCCCCTTGTTCATGTTTTTATATCAACATGTTTTGTATTATAAGAACCAAATTATCTCTATCTATCAACCTAGACATGTTGAGGTTGTCATAGATATTCAAATGAAACCCTAAACTTTTTCAAGATATAGAAACATTTATTTTTATCAATTCTATTTTACTATGTGTAAATTTATTGAAATTAGGTTTAGCATGATGGAGAATTCACTCTTCTCCATTCCATACTTTTAGTTATAAATTAATGACATCTTCAAGTTCATTCTTATCATAGGCAAGGTTTATTTCAATATGAGAAGATTCTTTTTCAGCTATAGTGCTAACAAATAAATATATGCATGCATATTTATCAGACTAAACAACTAAAAAGACCAATCAACAAGAGAAATTTTATCACTGCCATAAAATGGAAGATGATGATGTGGATTTAATTTTAGTTTTAGTAATTTAAATGGTATTATATCCAAATTTGTTTTGATTGAAGACTTATTTTGCATTTTAAATGAAATAATTTTTTTATCACTTGAAGACATTATACAAATCCATTGAAATGATTTAATTATTGATCTTTTGTAAAATTGAAGTTGCATATTGTATCACTTAAAAAATTATTTGTGATTAAATAGTGATTATTTAAATATTAGTAATAAATATAATAGCTTATACATAAACTAAAAATGTATGAATAAACTAAAAATAAATTATATAGAGAGAAATGTAAAACTCATTCTAAGGGGATTTACTAATATCTAACCACACATTTATAACATTTCAGACACTTACTACACATATCCTAAAAGCATCAAAACATACTTACTTAGGGTTTTGATTTAATGAGCTAGATGTGCTTTTTAAAAATAGTAAGTGTTAAGCTATACTTTTCATTGATAAGCATGTTGAAGGTATCTCCTAGGAGATACCTTCAACATCCCATTTAATTTATGACAAGGCCCACAAAGGAATATCATAGACAAATTAGGACTAACCAAAAACAAGTGGAGGGAATTTTAAATATAAGTTTTAAGTGTTTCAAGGATTATAAGTAAATAAAAACATCAAATATCAATATGATGTGGGTGAGGTGGTAAAGTGACTTGGATGTTGTAAACACCACCTAGGTTCAAATATTTGTATGGTGTTAGAGGCTAGTTATGGCTTATAGATGGTATTTTTGGGCTAGTTGTGGTTGATTATTAGTATTATTAGGTTGGTTTTGGTCATTCATTGTTATTCTTGGGCTAGTTGTGGTCATTGTTGGCAAATTTAGTACTTGTGATAGATGATCACTTAGGGTTTTGGGCCCCCAATTGTGTCCTAGACCAATTAGAATTTTGGTCAAAATTAAAGTACCTATCTAAAAAAAACTCTAGACAATATAAAACTAATAGGCAAAGTATTCTATAAACATTTGTTTTTAAAGAGAAAGAAGAGGGGGAAGCATATTTCAAATATTAAATTTATAGGGGTTGAGGTGAGGTGTTAAAGAATTAGATAAATGTGGATGATATGTATTCTAAGGCTTCATCATTGTTTCAAAAAGATAATCTAAACTCTACATGTGGGATGGTGTATCAACACTCATCATAACCAATGATATGATGTACAGATCCTAAAATATGATGCATACCAATCAACACCAAATTTTTACACATGCTTAGAACTATGGGAAACTCCTAGCCATTTCATTTAATAAATGATTTCCAAAACCCAGGAAGACAAAAACCAAAAAATAAAAAAACATTACAACTATTCTCATATCATAATTTTATAAAATTTGGTGCTGGCCTAAAGCTTGAAGTAAATATCTTCTCCTAAATGATGTTTACTCAAAACCGTGCCTGATGTGACATAAGAACTAGTGAAGTACCTTTAATTCAAACTAGAAAATACCCTTTCTAAGAAATGGTCTCAATAAGCCACTGAGTGAGGTTTAGTGTACCTAGAGTAGGTGAAATAGACCTTGGAGAAATTTATTTCAAGAGAGGCTTCTAATGGACTAAAACTACCAAACCTAGCCTACAGTTGATTGTTGTGTCAAAATTCTCCTAAATTGGTACCTTTAAGGTATCTCCTAGGAGATACCTTTGAAATATGTACAAAAGTGAAGTTTTCATTAAATGTATCTCTTAGGATATACCTTAAAGTTACACATGAAGGTGTTATAAGGAAATTTTAATTTTATTGAATAAATCTCCCAAGAGATAACTCAGATGGAATTGTTAATGGTCATACATTCAAGGGGATGTTGAATGTATATCCTAGTAGTTACCTTCAGCATGCACAAAATTGGAATTTTCCTTCACCTTGAAGGTGCTATTTGAATGGCTTTATAATACCTTCAAGGTCACCTTCTAGGTATATATTAGGAGATACCTTAAATTTACCCATGAAGGTATTATGGAGGTTTCAAACATTCTTTGATAAAGTTAAAAGGATTTATACACCATATATTGGTTCTCATGGATCTCCAAAAGTATGATAATGGGCATACCTTTATTAAAAAAATATTTTAAAAGATACCTCAAAGGTTTTTTTCATATATTTTAGGGGATATTGAAAGTATTTTTGACTTTTCAAGTCACCCCCAACTTGTGAAGAACTCACAAAATCCTATAGAATATTTGTGTACCCGCACCCAAAATAGACAATGCATATCTATGAATCGATTAAGTGTTGACTTGTATTCATAATGAATCTCTAATAAATTCCCCATGTAGGAACCCTCCATCACACAACCAAAAATTATGCATAGGTTCAAAGGCACAAAGCTTTTAGTTTTTAGATTACACACTCATGTTCAAAAGGTTTCATATGCCTCCATGATAAAGTCATGTACAAAAGTTGTAGAGTTTTTATTATCTGATCTCATACATCATAAAATATTATATATGATACACATAAACTATTTTATATATTAACATGGAACCTAGGTATAAAGTAAATACTTGAGAGGAATATTTAAAGGGGACTTAACATAAAAGGGTCAAAATTCATACACGCCCACAAAAGGTTTCTATATCTACACCCTTCACCTATTCATGGCTCATTATGTATTATAAATACATATCACTTAGTACACAAGTATCCCCAAAAGGTGTAAGGTAATTATTCCTTTCATATGTCAAACAATGACATGATAGTTCAAGGGAGACCTGCATAGTGATTGACAAGTGGTAGCAAGGTATAAAAAGGTAGTTTAGTAATGTTCAAGGTCTTATGAGAATAATTAAATTCAAAAGTTACCTTTAGAAATCAATACATGATCACATACCCCCCTTTGACTATTAAAAATATATCTTGCTCTCAGACATGCATGTGGATCTAGAAGAATCCTGCCACCAACTCTAAGATCCAAATTATTGGGTAGAATTTAAGAAGAATGGATGTAGCACCATAATAAAATAAAAATAATATGTATACCAACCTAAAGGGGTGAATTAATTATAAATGTCTTGATCCATTATAAAATCCTTATTATTCATTATAAGGAGGGTAGACATTTTTAGCTAACCTCATGCTGCCAAAATTCGCCTTCCAAGAGCACTTCTGCTAGTTGAACCATGCATTTTAATGAGAATTAAGTTCACCTCCCTGTATTATTCTTAAACTATGTACTATTTATGTTTTTTTTATCTTTTTCTATGGGTAATGTTCACCCCTCTCATCTTTGTCCATTCCCAACACCTCTATTCAAAATTTGGAACTCACTTTTAGGTAATGTTATATGCATATATGGGTCTATGTAGACATTATTTATGGATAATTTTTCATCCCTCTCAATGTTACACTTCATTCATATGCCTCTATACAAAACACTTATGCATTTGGGGTTTACTTGGCAGAATTTGTGTGATAACATCTTGTTCTCAAATATTCATATTGTGTCCATGACAGTAGGGGTGTTCACTCTATTCTTGGTATATCACCTTTTATTTTCCTAAAAATTCTTACCTTCTCCATCCCTTTTCCTAAAAAATATTAGGTTTAAATTAGCTTTATATTTACCTTTTTAATCTTTAGGTCTATGCACTAGTTTTAAACTAGGTGCACTTAAAATTAAAGGAATTTGGCCTACTCCAAAGGCTCATCCTAAAGAGCACAAGGGTCCCACATCTTAGGGAAATTCCCACCATTTTTATGAGACAAATTATTCTCTAAATATGTAGGTGAGAGATAACACTTCCATGCCTAGCTTTGAACACCTTTATGCACTACTTAAGGCATTCATGCTTTGTGCCCTACAACAAAACCTTCCATGTTGTAGACCATCCATGAGTTTACATTTCAAATGATAATATTTTATGTCATGCTTTATGGGACTAGTTTGAAGATAGAGCTAAGGAATTGGTGCTACCCTTAGTTAACTAGTGTTGTGAACACTCAATAAGAGGACCTGATGACTCCAAATAGTTTAGGTTCATAATTATCATCCCCTATATACATGATAATAAAAACAAGATCATATATGAAGGGTATTTATTTTAATTTCATTTATATTTAATTTCTACTAAAAGAAGAAGCATCAGAACATCTTCATCCCCTACTAGGAGAAGGAGAAGTTAAAGGTAGTCATCCCCTAAAGCTTAATCTACACCTCCATTTGGGAGATTTATTGCACCTATAAGGAGGATATTCCCTATCCCATTAATGGATACACAAAGGAATCAATTATTTATTCCTTTTAATGGAGGTAATCTATTAATTCTTTCCTAATATGATAACATTCTAGTTATAACCCTTAAAAGTTTATCCTACTTCACTAGTGAGAATGCAACTTCCCCTATGGATCATATTTAGTATATCATGAATATTTAATTAGTGCACCATGTTATCAAAGAAAATTTCATATTAAAGTTATTTTCCTCTTCCTTAAAATTAAAATCACTTTAGTGGTACCGAGGCTTGAGACCAAATTCCTTTCACAATTGGGAGGAACTCATGGAAGAACTATGTAAGCAATTCAAGGACCATAATGACAAATTATCCCTAATAGAATAGCTCACACCCATAAATTTATCCCCACATATGATTATGGTTTATTTCAATTTAAGGTTCCAAAGAGTCTGGGATAAGATCCCACCCTTGTGTAAGCCTTCTCCCAACATTGAATTTTTATAATTTTTAAAATCTCTTAACAATGATATATCCATGGTGATTAAATCTATATGAGGCATAATATTTCCTAATTCCTATGAAGTTTTTGTGTGTGTAAAAAATTATTTGATCCAAGTAGGGAAAATTATGCTTGGACCCCCTATGCCTTTATTCATATATCCTCCTCCTAGATAACTAGCTATGTAACCTATGTTAGCACCTATCCTTGCCATAGTGATCCCACAAAATTCATCTATTATTTACCCTAATTAATTTCACAAGGTTAAAATACTAATACAAAGCTTTAAAAATGACCTTATATGCCTTAAAAGGAAGAAACCATGTGCTTTAGGACTCATTAACCATTTAATTAGTAATACCAATCAATAAGTCCTCTCCATCAAGGTGGTAGGCAAGCATAAAATAAGATCACATATAATAGAGTGACTTATGCAAAAAAAATTGATGCCACTAGTGCCTCTAGAGCCCTTGTACTTGTGTAAAAAATCCTTACATAGGATCCTAATAGGTGTTTCCCATACAACCAACTACATAATCAATTATATGTGAAAATGAATTCATGAACCAAGTGCTCATTGTGTAAAGTTTGTCATGAACTCAATTGTAAGTGAATACCACAACTCCATGTGAAGGATAAATTTAATTAATGGCATAGAAACAAGATGGGTCTACTCTTATCAACTAGTAGGAAGATGACTTCAACTAGGTGAATCAAAGTGGTGCATCAAATGGAAGAAGCACCTCAATTAAATTTAATACAAGATTCAAAAAGAGATTTAAAGAGGAGGAAATGCCATCTTCATTTCCCTCACCTTCAATTCCCTAAATCACTCACATAGGTACACAACACAAAGTATTTATACAACCTTTAGTCCACATTAAACAAGATGAACAAAGAGAAGAGCCACCTTAGACAAGTACTCAAATATAAAAGTATACTACTATTCAAGAACCATAGTCAAAGGGACCTAAAACTCAATTCAACATAGTCAAACAAATGAAGAAGATGAGCCTCAATGTAACCATGTGGAATGTTCTTTCTATTCCATCTCAAAGGAGTTTACAACAAGATGTTATAAATATATTTTAGGAGTGTAAGACATCTTAAATTATGTATTTCATCTATATAAGTCTATTTCAACCTAAAGGGGAAGAAATGTAAGTGTAGAATATTACCAAGCTTCCACCATTATACATCTCCTTGATCATCAACCAACATCTAATACATAATCTCATGATCAACTCAAGTGTAAGAATCTCAATGATTCCAAAGAAGATCATAGATGCACTTAGAATCATGTATTTCCCTACTTCAAAAGAAGTGGTCCATCTAGATGTCATGATAACTAAAACTATGGGAATCATTAAATATTTTAATCTTACACGGTATCCATGCTCAATCCTCTCAATTATATAAGATATCATAGTCATCAACTTACCTCCCTATTTTACCATCTACCACTCCTAAGACTTCATGATAAAGATGGGTGGATATTTATATTAATAATGGTCATATGTGTTACTCAGAACTAGATATAAGATAAAGGTGACCATCAAGGCTGAACCTATCTTCAAAATACATGGTGAACGATAGTCTTCTAGCCCAGTTGAATTAAACTACATAATGTTTTATCAAGAGGATAATTCAATTCTCAATGAAGCCAAAACACTACTTGAAGAGATCTTAGATAATTTGAAGGATGAATGGGAATTTGAAAATATTGATTTAGATCCATATGATAATGATAAGGAAACATTATTAAGCACATATTCCATCATGGAGGAGGATTCCTTACTACTTGAGCTCATAAAAGTGTAGGAAAACCCTAAGGGTACATGGCAATTATACTTCGATCGGTCCTAAAGTAAAAATGGTGTTAGAGATGGTATAATGATAGTATATCCTCAAAAATATAAATATTTCCATGCCTTTAGGTTTTAGTTTGTGTGCATGAACAATGTTATAGAATATAATGCATCGATCTAGGGTTTATAGCTTGTGAAAAAGAGAGGAATCAAGACACTATAGGCATTGGGTGATAGTGAACTAGTTATTAACTAGGTTAGAGCACAAAGCATGACCAAAAATGGCTTGATTAAGGCCTACAAACATAGAGTGTGTGATATGATTGAAGGATTCAATACATTCAATATTATTTACATACCAAGGCCACATAATATTAATGTAAATAGGCTCACAACTATAGGTGGACAATATGACATCTTGTATGACATAATTAAGGAGTTCAAGTAGCTCATCAAGCTCATAATAAAATTTATAGTCCATAACAATGCAAATAATTGGTAGGTATTTGAGAGTGATGATCAAATTATCAACTTATTACAAGATGAGGTAGAGTTTTATGGTAAGAACCAAGCATAACTGAAAGCCTAATATGAATATCAAGTTGTCCAATTAAAGGGAAACAAGATTCCAAATGGGTTATTCACCCTAGAAATCATATTAAATTATGATGACAATCTCAAAAGAGAAAAGCAAAGCATGATAGGAAAAGAGGAGGTCTCTACACAAATAACCATTTTCAAAGGAAAGATCCTAAAGGCTAGAAATGTATGTTCCCCACCAAAATTTAAGAGATTTATTTAACTCAATGGGAGATACAATGATATATTTTCATTGAGATATAAGGACATTAAAGGATGCGACCCAAGATTAGTGCAACCCATAATTTAGATCAATTGTGGTTCATAGTCAGTCTACCAAAAGTAGAGGACTGTCAACCCAAAGCTTGAACCATTATTGAGAAAAGAGTTCATAAATCTCATTAAAGCCAGTATAATACTTCTAATTAAATACTCTTTATGAATTACAAACTTAGTTTTGGTGTGGAAGAAGAAGGGATAAATATGTCTATGTGTAGAATTTAGAGACCTAAACAAATCTTCCCTAAAAGACCAATATCCCTTCCTACCAATAGATCAGATCCTACAAATGGTTGTAGGCACACATATATTATCATTTACATTCAACTAGACTAATGAAGGTAAGGATAGTTTTGAATCCATTAAGTGTGCCATAATGTATGATCCCACCCTAATCAATCTAGATTATAGTAAGGATTTTACCCTTTATGCATTCAGTGGGGTTGATTGCATCTCAACTATTCTTATGTAGAAAAACAATGATCATTTGGAGTAACTAATTACCTTATTCTTCTAGGCACTAAAATATTATGAGTTACAATATAGCCTTGTGGAGAAGCACATCCTTATAGTTGTGATATTTATTAGGACTTTTAGGAATATTATCTCTAATAACATAATCTAACTCATGTTTACACATGTATGAATCAAAAAAAATATTCTTAATAAAGATACTAATGAAAAGAGACCCAGTTGGCTCATAAAGGTGATGGAATATGACGTGTACATCTAGATTACCAAGATAGTATAAGGAAAAGGACTCTATGAAAAACTGGATGAGGTGGAAAAGTTTAAAGACAAAAAAATCCTCATGTCACATGAAAAAGAATAGATAATCCAAGAAGCTTCAATGGATTAGACATAGAATATGAGTTTCATTTAAACTAACTCATATCCCCCAAGATTGAATAAATCCAAGCTCAGGCATTTCAAGTTGCAGGCCATTCCTTATGTACTCATCAATGGTGTGTTGGTCATAATAGACATCAATGAAGTCCTATTGAGGCTCATAGAGTCATACTAGATGAGTATAATTATTCAATAATTCCACGATGGCCCTATAGGAGGCCATTATTCACCAAAGACCATTACTACACAAATTATGTGAGTTGGATATTATTGGCCAACTATATTTAAATATACACATGCATATGTGAAAAGTTACAAGATATGCACCTTATTCATAGGCAAACAAAGGATGGAGACCTTACCATTGTGTCCAATACAAGATGATCAACCCTTTGCATAGTGGGGTCTTGATTTTATAAGCATGATCAACCTGCCATCAAGTGATGGGAATAAATGGATCCTCATAGCCATAGACTATTTTATGATATGGATGAAAGAATTATTGATCAAGGAGGCCAATGAGACATCCATATTAAGCTTATATTAATGAATCATAATAATATTTGGTGTTCCTTCAACCATTATATTTGATAATGCATTAGATTTCCTTGGAATCGGGATCAAAAAATAGGCCATCAAACATAGCATCCATCTAAGCACATCATTAAATTATTACCCTAAAGGTAATGGTCTGGATGAGTCCATGAATAAGAATTTGATTCATATTATAAAGAGGACCATGTAATATAATTGAAAATCTTGGCATACTAAGCTCATGACTTCCCTTTAGGATGATCAAATCATTCCCAAAAGAGTGTTGGGAAATTCACCCTTCATGTTAGTTTATGGAAGGAAGGCCAAATTGCCCATATATCTTGAGTTGCCTTCATTAAAATGCACACATCAGTTGGAGTTACTCAAAATCAATCCCATCATAATAATACTATCAAAGATAATAGATCTAAAAGAGACTAGAGTGTAGGTTGCACACACTGTGGAACTTCAATAGGCCCAGACAAAGAGGACTTTTGATAAAAAGGCTACCAATAAAAAATTTTAAGAAGTAGATTTAGTGCTCAAAAGGGATGTAGGCAAAGTAAAATTTGGAAGGCATACTAAGTTTGATGTAATATGGAGTGGCCCATACACCATAACTAGATACAAGAAAGAAATTCTTTCTAACTCACTAAAATGAATGAAGGATAACTAATTATCCCAATCAATGGTATCCATCTCAAGAATTATCACCATTAATTCATGCATAATTTGTAAATAATTAGATTAGATGTTTTTCATTTCCCTAGGTTCCTTGCATACCTCTTTTTAGGATAGCTTTATTTCCTCTAAGCATTTATGCATAGTGTTTTATTAGCATAATTCTCTTTTATCTAAGTGCCTTTGGCACATTTCTTTGATTTTAATAAGAGGATATCAGTTCATTCCAAAGATAGGGATACATATCTAATGTATTCATAAATGATATGACTAGAAGTTTCAATCACTCTATGCCAAATGGATTGATTCAAAGGCTACTAGATTCCTATTAAGCAGGCAAGTAGCCTAGAGAAGTCACCAAAAATGTTGAATTTCTAAGTCACCCCTAGATTATGTGGAACTCACAAAATCTTATAGAATATTTGCATACCTCAACCTAAAGTAGACATTATAGATCTAGGAATTGACTAAGTTTTGACTTATATTCACAAGATATATCTAATTCATGCCCCACATAAGAACCCTCCATCACACAAGTGTAAATGGCAAAAATGTTTAAAGGCACAAATCTCTCAATCTTCATATTATGTACTATTATTCAAAAGGTTTCCTATGACTCTATGATAAAATCCCACACCAAATCATAGAGTTTCAATTTTATGCTCTGATACATCATAGACTATGATATATGCTACATAATTATGAATTCACAAACTAACATGGACCCTAGGTATAAATCAAAGACTTGAGAGGATTATTTAAATGGGACTTAGCGTAAAAGGGTTAAAACTCATGCACCCCCATATAAGGCTTCTACATATATTCCCTTCACCTATTCATGGATCACTATGTAGTATAAATATATATCATTAAATGCACAAGTATCCCAAAAATGCATAAGGTAATGATTACTATTAGATGTGCAATAATGATGTTGTAGTTTAAGGGAGACCCACACAGTGATTGATAACTAACATCAAGGTATAAAGAGTTAGTTAGAAAAGTAGTTGAATTATGTTTAAGGGTTTGTCATAATAAGTAAATGTAAAAGTGACTATCATACATTGGGACATGATTACAGTCCATCCCTCTAACTATTCCAAATATCTCTGACTCTTGGACATGGACATGGATCCACAAAAATCCTACAACCAACTCTTAGATATAAATTATTAGGAAAAATTTAAGAGGCATGGATGTGGTGCCATAATAAAAGTAAAATATTATGTATATCACCCTAAAGGGGTACATTAATTATAAAGGGCTTGAAATATTATAGAATCCCTATTCTTCAGTGTATGGAGGGTCAACATTTTTAGGTAACATCATGCTATAAAAATTTTCCCTCCAAGAGAACTTCTTTTGGATAAACCTTGCATATTATGAGAATTAATTTCATATACATATATTATTATTATAATATATGGGATATTTTTGTTTTTTATCTTTGTCTATGGGTAATGTTCACCTCTCTCATCATTTTCCATTCTCAGTACCTCTATATGGAACTTGAAACTCACTTGCAGTTCATGTTCTATATGCATACGAGTCTATGTAGACTTTGTTTGTAAATCATTTTTCATCCCTCTTAGTGTTAAATTATGTTTTTACACATATATACAAAATATTTATGTATTTTTGGTGTCCTTGGTAGAGTCTATGTGATAATGTCTTATTCTCAAATTTTTGTAGTGTGTCCATGGTAGTAGCACCACTTACTCTATTCTTGGTGTATAACATTTTATTTTTAGGTAAATTATTACCTTATCCCTCCCTTTTACCTCAAAAATTTTATGTTTATATTAGCATTAGATTTACCATTTTGATCTTTAGGTCTACGTTTTGGTCTTAAAATAGGTGCACTTAAAATTAAAAAAATTGGCCTACTCCAAAGGCTCATCCCAAGGAGCTTAAATTTCCCATGCCTTTGGTATATTCCCATCATTATGATGATATAAATGATGATCCATGATCACATTTAAGTGATAACACTTCCATGCCCTACATCAAACAATTTTTTTCTCTGTTTAAGGCATTCACAGTTTGTGCATTACTACAAAACCTTCCATGTTGTAGATCATCCATGTGTGCACATTTCAAATGATAATAAGTATCTCCTAGGATATACCTTCAACATGCATAGGAGTGGATTTATGCTTAAATTTCAAGGCACTAATCGGTGATACTTTAAAGGGCCTTGTAATACTTTCAAATGTACCTTTAAGGTATCTCCTAGGAGATACCTTTCAAAAATTTGTAATAGAGGATTTAAGGTATATCTCCTAATATATATCTTCAAGTTACCCATGAAGGTATTAAAAATTATCATGAGTTTGAAGTGTTACACATTCCCATGCCCCCAAGACCTACCATGTGGCACTCCCTTGGTGATTTTATTTGATGATTTTACTAAACACATCCCTATGATGTATTTTGGTCTTTGACACCCTAAAATCTACGTATCCCATAGGAATTAAGTTCTTCAGCATTTCATTTAGATGATTTGTTTAAATAGAATATTTAGGAATTTAAGATACATGACCTGAAGCTACACATTTTGATGTTCAATGAAATTTTTTAGAAATTTTGTTTGAGATGATTGTAAATAGTGTTCTAACCCAACTCTCAACTTATGACTATTGAAAGATTCATGACTTCATAAACTAAAGTCAAAGAAGTTATGAAACGACACTTGGTATAGGGTAATGATTGTTAGGGTGTGGAGTTAAAAGCTTCACCAAGGAGCATACTTTGATAGTTTCAGGTCTACACAGACACCGACGTCGGTCAGGAGCGACCGATGTCGGTCAGGTACAGTTGCAGAGGCACCAGCATCAGTAGTGGGTCGGTCAACGGTGGTCACAGGCAAGCAGCAGGAACCGGCGTCGGATACCTATGCGTCTAGAAAGCTATTTTTGAGGACAGAAGTGAGTGTTTGCATGATGAGTTTAAGTTGTAGTCTTAAGCTCGCGTCTCTATTATTAGTAATATTATTTTTAGAGCCCTTGTTCAAGAGGCTTAACTATTTGTTGTAAGTGCATGCTCAAGTCTCCTAATTCTATATGTAGAATTAGATCTTCTTAGCTTTAGGTGAATTATTGTAGTAGTTCATTGTATTTGGTATGTTGAAGAACAGTACAGAATTGAATCAATCCAGGTTTTGTTGGAGTTGATTATTCTTGAGAGAGAGAGAGCTCTTGAGGGATAGAGATCTAGTGAGAGATCTATACATCTAGGAGAGGTGTGGAAGGAAGAAGTTTCTTCAATTGTATTCCTTTTGTAAAGAGTTTGTTAATACAAGTTTTCAGGGTGGTTTCTTGTATCTCTTGTTCTTGTTGTTTATCATTGTAGTTACTTGTCTATCTAATTTATTTCCATGTTTATTGCTTTCACAAGTGTAATCTATTGTTGGTTAATCCCCAACAAGTGGTATCAGAGCATTGGTTGTAGGTTCAAGAGCTGATACCAACAAGTGGTATCAGAGCTCAGGTTCACTAACAGGTGGTTCAGATCTGTGTAGTGTGTATTGATTACAGGTTCTCACAGGGGTTTCTACAGGGATTTCTATTTGAGTGGGAGAAGCAATGGCAGATGAAATTAAACTGAGAATGGAAAAGTTCAATGGCAAAAATTACCAACATTAGAGAATGCAAATAGAGGATTATCTGTATCAGAAAGATCTCTACTTACCATTAGGTGGTGTTGCAAAGAAGCCCAAAGACATGGAGGATGAAGAATGGGAAGTTCTTGAATGAAAGGCTCTGGGGTCTATAAGACTGAGTCTAGCATCCACTGTGATATCTAATTTATCACAGGCAAAGTCTATGGCAGAGTTGATGACTACGTTAGCAAATTTGTATGAAAAACCCTTAGCTTCTAATAAGGTATATCTTATGAAGCAGTTATTTAATTTGCATATGAATGAAGGTGGATCTATTTATACTCATCTGAATGATTTCAATGGAATTGTGAATCAATTAAGTTCAGTCAATATAGTGTTTGATGATGAAATAAAAGCTCTTTTAATATTATGTTCGTTGCCTGAAAGCTGGCATGGCTTAGTAATGATAGTAAGTAATACTGCATCTGCATCAAATATTTTAAAAGTAGAGGATGTTGTTAGTGTTATCTTGAATGAGGAAATTCACAAAAAAAACACAGAAGAGACATCTGGAAATGCTTTAAGTTTTGAGAGTAGGGGGAGGCAGAAAGAGAAGAGCAAGAAAGGCAGATCAAGATCCAAATCTAAGGGGAAAGGTAGATCTAAATCTAGAAATGGCAGAAGGCCACAATGCTGGAATTATGGAAAGATGGGGCACATAAGTAGAGATTATTGGTCAAAGCCTAAGGAGGACAATCAGCATGAAGGAAAGGAAGAAGCCAAGGTTGCAGGTATTGCACAAGATGCTTTAATTTTCTCTCTGCATAATAATATAGAATCTTGAGTGTTAGATTCTGGTGCATCTTTTTATGCTACCCCTAATAAGGAATATTTTAGTGACTATATCCATGGAGATTTTGGAATAGTGTATCTAGGGGATGATGAGCCCTGTAAAATAATTGGCAAAGGTAAAGTGTAGCTGAAGATGCAGAATAACAACACATGGGTGTTGAGAGATGTGATGCATGTTCCTAGCTTGAAGAGAAATTTGATTTCTATAGGAAAGTTAGGGGATGAGGGTTGTACAATAACTCTCACAGTAGAATCTTGGAAGCTGACCAAGGGTGCACTTGTTATGGCCAGAGGTAAGAGAGAAGGTACTCTCTATTTGTGTAATTGTGTTACTAACAAATCTCCTTCTGTATTATCTACTTTAGATGTGGATGCTAAATTGTGGCACTCAAGGCTTGGCCACATGAGTGAGAAGGGGATGTCAATTCTTAAGTCCAAAGGTATGCTTTCAGATTTAAAAGGCATAGATCTAGATTTTTATGAGCACTGTGTATTTGGAAAACAGAAAAGGGTTAGTTTTCTCAAGACTGGGTCTACTAAGAAGAGGCATAAGTTACAGCTTGTTCACACAGACATGTGGGGACCGACTAAGGTTGCTTCCATTGGAGGATCACAGTACTATGTATCTTTCATAGATGATGCTACAAGGAAGGTATGGATCTATTGTATTAGAAGAAAATCTGATGTATTTGAGACTTTTAAGATCTAGAAAGCTATGGTTGAGAATGAAACAGGTAAAATACTGAAGTGCCTGAGATTTGACAATGGCAGTGAGTTTTGCAGTTATAAGTTCAGAGATTATTGTTATATGCATGGAATTTGTAGGCAAAGGACAGTTCCAAGGACACCTCAGTAGAATGGAATTACTGAAAGGATGAACAGGATAATAATGGAGCGTGCAAGATGTATGAGATTGCATGCTAGTTTGCCCTTACAGTTTTAGGCATAAGTTGTTGACACTATAATATACCTGATTAACAAAGGACCCTCTACAGCTCTAGATGGTGGTATTCTAGAAGAGGCATGGACAGGTAAAAAGGTTGATCTCTCATATCTCAAAGTTTTTGGTTGTGAAACCTTTGTGCACATAGATAAAGAAAATAGAAAGAAACTTGATGCTAAGTCTATGAGGTGCATGTTTATTGGCTATGGCTCAGATGATTTTGGTTACAGATTGTGGAATCTAGAAACTAACAAGGTAATCAGGAGCTGTGATGTTGTCTTCAATGAAAGAGTGATGTATTGTGATTAGCTAAGAAAGTTGAATCAATCTGAGTAGAGCAATGGTGAATTGGATGAGGTAAAGGTCCAATATGAGCTCGCGGAAAAAAGAAATAATCACTTGTAGGAAAACATAAAGACCGACGTTGGAAGGTTAGGAACCGGCACCGATAGAATAGAAACTGAGGTCAGACATACAGAGATCGACGTCAGCAGGATAGGCACCGGCGTCGGTCATACAGAACCGACGTCGACCAGTAATAGGTTTGGAGGTGACCAAGGTCGATCACTGTCAGAGAATTTGGGTGGACAGCGTGTTATGAACGAGTCTTAGACACCTGTCAGGAGGTCAGAAAGGGTGAGTAAGCCTCCAATTAGATATTCTCCTTCTTTATTTTATCTATTGCTAACTGATGGTGGAGAACTAGAGAGTTTTGAAGAAGCAATATAGGTGGAGTCCAAGAGTCAGTGGGAGCATGGCATGGTTGAGGAGTTGGAGTCCTTAAGAGAGAACCAAACATGGGATTTGGTTGAATTGCCAGCTGGTAAGAGAACACTCAAGAACAGATGGACCTACAGGTTGAAAGAAGGTGAGAATGGATAGATGAGATATAAGGCCAGATTGGTGGTAAAAGGATTTGCACAAAAGCCAGGTATTAACTTTGGTGAGATTTTTTCTCCTGTTGTTAAAATGACTTCTATAAGGGTTGTATTATCTTTGGTTACTTTTGAGGATTTGCATCTTGAGCAGCTAGATGTTAAGATAGCATTTCTTCATGGAGATTTGGATGAGGAAATTTATATGGAACAGCCAGAAGGATTTGAGGTCAAAGGTAAGGAGAAGTTTGTGTGTAGATTGAAGAAAAGCTTGTATGGCCTCAAGCAAGCTCCTAGGCAATGGTACTTAAAATTTGATAGGTTTATGACTGAGCATGGCTATAGTAGGTGTCAATCTGACCATTACATGTATTTCAATAGATTTGATAATGGTAGATATATTATTCTATTGTTGTATGTAGATGATATGCTGGTTGCAGGATCACACATGCAGGATATCTCTGAGCTTAAAGTGAAATTAGCTCAAACGTTTGCTATGAAGGATTTGGGAGCAGCAAAGAAAATCCATGGCATGAGCATTAAGAGAGACAGGAAAAATCACAGGTTGATATTGTCTCAAGAAGATTATGTGGACAAGGTGTTGAAACGGTTCAATATGCAGGATGCTAAACTGGTAAGCACACCTTTGGCTGGACATTTTATGTTGAGTAAAGAATAATGTCCTAACTCATATGAAGAGGTAGAGTACATGAGTAAGGTTCCATATTCTTCCGTAGTAGGGAGTTTGATGTATGCAATGGTGTGTACTAGACTGAATATTGCCCAAGCAGTGGGAGTGGTAAGTATATGTCCAATCCAGGTAAGGAACATTGGAAAGCAGTTCAGTGGATCCTTAGATATCTGAGAGGAACCAGTAGTAGGCACTTGTGCTATGGAGTTTCAGATACTTCTCTACATGGTTATGTAGATTCAGATATGGCAGGTGATTTGGATGGCAAGAGGAGCACTACAGGTTATTTTTTCATTGTAGGTGGAACGGCGGTTAGCTGGATATCTAAGTTGCAGAAGGTTGTTGCCTTGTCCACTACAGAAGCAGAGTATATTGCAGCCACAGAGGCTAGCAAAGAGATGATATGGATGACACGGTTCATGGATGAGCTTGGTAGGGAACATGAGAGTTGTAGATTGTATAGTGACAGTCAGAGTGCAATCCATTTGGCTAAGAATTTATCCTTTCATTCAAGAATAAAGCACATACACCTAAGGTACCATTTCATATGATAGGTATTGGAAGATGGTGAGTTGAAGCTAGAGAAGATCCATACAGATAGGAATCTTGCTGATATGTTAACCAAGCCAGTTACAAAGGAGAAGTTAAATCTTCATTCAACTTTTGTTGGTCTTTATGATTGATTTGAAGATGGAGGAGCTAGAAGATGTTGCTGTACAGGTATTGGTGCAGTTGTTTATCTCCAAGTGGGAGATTGTTAGGGTGTCGAGCTAAAAGCTTCACCAAGGAGCATACTTTGACAGTTTCAGGTATACACAGACACCATTGTCGGTCAAGAGTGACCGATGTCGGTCAGGTGCAGTTGCAGAGGCGCTGGCGTCGGTAGTGGGTCGGCCGGCGGCGGTCACAGGCAAGCAATAGGAACTGGCGTCGGCTACCTGTGCATCCAAAAATCTATTTTCGAGGATAGAAGCAAGTGTTTGCATGATGAGTTTAAGTTGTAGTCTTAAGCTTGCGTCTCTATTATTAGTAATATTATTTTTAGAGCCCTTGTACAAGAGTCTTAATTGTTTGTTGTAAGTGCATGCTCAAGTCTCCTAATTCTATATGTAGAATTAGATCTTCTTAGCTTTAGGTGAATTATTGTAGTAGTTCATTGTATTTGGTATGTTGAAGAACAGTACAGAATTGAATCAATCTAGGTTTTGTTAGAGTTGATTGTTCTTGAGAGAGAGAGCTCTTGAGGAATAGAGATCTAGTGAGAGATCTATACATCTAGGAGAGGTGTGGAAGGAAGAAGTTTCTTCAATTGTATTCCTTTTATAAAGAGTTTGTTAATACAAGTTTTCAGGGTGGTTTCTTGTATCTCTTGTTCTTGCTATTTATCATTCTAGTTACTTGTCTATCTGATTTATTTCCATGTTTATTGCTTTCACAAGTGTAATCTATTGTTGGTTGATCCCCAACAATAGATTTTACTAAACACATCCCTATGATGTATTTTGGTCTTTGACACCCTAAAATCTACATATCCCATAGGAATTAAGTTCTTCAACATTTCATTTAGATGATTTGTTTAAATAGAATATTTAGGAATTTAAGATACATGACCTGAAGCTACACATTTTGGTGTTCAATGAAATTTTTTAGAAATTTTGTTTGAGATGATTGTAAATAGTGTTCTAACCCAACTCTCAACTTATGACTATTGAAATATTCATGACTTCATAAACTAAAGTCAAAGAAGTGATGAAACGACACTTGGTATAGGGTAATGATGTGGTGCTCTTATTAAACATCAATAATGCCTTTGTGGCATACACACCAAATGAGGTGGAAAGGTTTATATTAAATAAACAAAATGAAATTATAGGAATTAGACATTAGTGTCACATGAACTATAAATCAATTCCAAATCTATATCAAATTAATTATAATGATGATATGGCCATTTTATCTCGATCTAACTTTTGAATTCATTTACTCTCCTATAATAAATCCCTAGACACTAGTGTCTTTGACTTAATAATATACTTAAGAAATATTAGTGATTGAATTTAAAACCAATATCAACTTAATTATAGAACAATGGCATCCCCTTCTAGGGCATTCTAGGTAACTCTCCCTTATTCAAGGTTCTCCATGAAGGATCCTATTGAGTACACAAACACACTCTTTTAACTTTTTATATTCAATAATGACTATAAAAATTACTTAGTGTTGTAGGACAAAATACACTAGGTTGATGCACACACACTTGAAGAGAACGTGACTCCATCTTAGTGTCATTTGACCATATAACTTCCCCCTCTCAAGAGAAAAGGGCTACACTTCATAGCTATTAATATAGAAGTCATGCCCTTTATCAACCTCTTGTGAGACTTTTTATTCCACCATAGGGTTATTTAACCCATATTTGAAACTCATACCCTATATTAGATTTCATCTCCACTAAGATATTAAAATATTTGAGGATACTTTGTTTAATTTTTGGTTGGTGAGTAAGACTCATATCAACAAAAAATTGAATTTTCCTTCACCTTGAAGGAATTACTTAAAGGGCCTTGTAATAACTTCAAGGGTATCTTCAAGTTATTATGAAGGCTTAAAATATTCTTTGGTAAAGTAAAAAATCTTTTTAGCATGTATTTTAATATTCCTAGATCCTTGAAAGTATGGAACTTGACATCTTTTCACTAAAATAGGATCATGAAAGATATCTTTAAGGGTGTTGGGGACATTAAAGGTATATCCTAGGAGATACCTTCAACATTCATAGGATTTGAATTTTCCTTCACTTTAAAATTTAGTAATGTGTGTTACCTTGAAACACATTATAATACTTCAAGTGTACCTTTAAGGTATCTCCTAAGAGATACCTTTAAAAAATGTGTAATAGTGGATTCAAGGTATATATCCTAAGAGATACCTTCATGGATAACTTTTACCCATGATGTTATTTCAAAGAAGTAGAATATTTAAGTCTTCCATGCTCCAATTCTCTGTGTATGTACCATGTGGCACTCTCTTAGAAATTTTGTTTAGTGATTTTACTTGATAAATCCCTCTAATGCATTTTAGTCTTGGGCACTCCACACTCTACATATCCTACAATAATTTAGTTCTTCATATTTTTCCTTTGGAATATTTGTTTGGAATAGAGTATTCAATAATTTAGGGTATATGACCTAAAGCTGCATTCACCATGAATTATAATTATTTGAAATTTACTCTTTGGCCACTATACTTCAATAACCAAGTCTCTAGTTTTACACTTTAGTTTATCTAGGTCTTTAACAAGATTTGTTCATCAATTTTTCTTAGTACGTCCCTAAAATACATTTAGGTCTTCTATGATTTTTCTTGGAAAAAGTTTTTTACATGTTTTTATGTTTGATAAATATGTTTGTAACTTTTTTGGGGGATGTTTGAAAATAGTGTTATACCCTAACTCTTGACTTATAAATATCAAAAGATTCATTGCTCGATAAACTAAAGTTCAAGAAGTGATGAAATGACACTTGGTAGAGGGAAATTATGTGGCACTCCTACTAAATGAAAATAGTGATTTTTAATACCTTTAAGGGTGCCTTTAATTTATCTCGTAGGAGATACATTTCAAAAATGTGAAATAGTTGATTCTAGGTATCTCACCTTCTAGTTAACCATGAAATTATTACAAGGCAATCAAAGTTTTAGGTGCTCTACAAGGTATTATGGAGACACATAAATTTATTATTTAATTAACAAGGTTTAAATTTAAAAATATTTGCACCTTGTATTTTGGTACTCCTAGATCCCTAAATGTATGACACTTGGCATCCCTTCATTAAAATGGGATTGTAAATGATTAAAAAACTATTTTATTTATGGTCTAATGCCCAAGACTTCTATTATATTCAGGCCTCTAAGATCTCAACATGTGGTATAATATCATCAAATTATGTTCATGGAAGGTTCAAGAGTAGAAAAAGGTATGAATCCATAAATTAATGAGGAGTTAAAACCTATCATAATCTAGATAAACTGACCTCAAGCATGTGATAATAATCATTGATAGCTATCTCAAAGTTAATGAATAAACATTCAGAGGTAATGAAGGTTTTCCATATGATAGGTAAATGAAACCACTAAAGTTGACTAACATTTTCATAATGAAACTATCATTTAAATCAAAAGTTTGTGTCTCCATTAATGACACATGAATACATCCAATTTTTAAATCATGTGAATGATATATGAAAAATCTATGTTGAAAGGGAATTTACTTAGCCATTGTTCTCAGGAGAAAATTATGTATTTGAGATTTTTTACATGTAGAAGCCCTAATTAGTCATAGGTGTTTACAAATTCAAACTAGTCTTTTTAACAAAACTAGATGCATACATCCAATTTAGCAATGGCATCAACTTCCAAATAATTAAATGTACCTTATATGTATGCTTTCATTGGCATGACTAAGTACACTAATATAGTGTTAAATAAAAGTGATATATATTTAAAATTACATAACTATTATACACTTGGGATGAGGTAGAATTAATTATGTTGTACTCAAGTCAAGATAAAATTACACCATCCCATAAGTAGTACAATGGTGATTTTCTACCCATCAAGGTAAAAAGTGTTTATTAGGTAGCTATGAAACCAAAGGTAATGCCATGTATAAAACTTATCAGAGATTTGTATGGTGATTGCTTATATATTAGGGAAAATAATAAAGTGGATACATACATTTCGGGTAGGGATTTTGAGATGTATCTTAGGTTACCTTCCCATGAATCAAACTAGAATCAAAACTCGGCTAATGTTTATCTTGAACAATACATTATAAAGGGTAAATTGAAAGAGTGAATTCTTGAGGGATAAAAATTGAATCACAAAGGAGGTATTACATCCAATTGCATCATTAAATCTAACTCAAGGGTTACAATAACAATGGCTTTATTGAATATATTATATGGATTTTTGAGTACTCTATATGTTCAAGTTTAGTGGGTTCTTTTTTTATTAATTTTGTTGACCTATAATAAATTAGTTGTATTGGGATATATTATATATGCTAAAATAAAGTCCCAAATTCTCTATCCATACCAAAGACCATCAAATGGTATTATTTACTTGATGTCTTATTTATTATATGTTATAAAAATTGTTTATAAAAGTTATGGCAAGTTATGGTAACCCTCAAAAGAATATGTGGCTAAAAAAATTGGTGAATATCATTAATTTATGTTCATTCATAGATACATGTATGAAATTGAAAAAATATGTAATGAAGCTTACCCACATATATATTATGAAATCCATGGGAAAGTTATGCCCATATTTTTTGAGAACATTCTGAAGACACTCCACAAATGGGGAGACTACTAGTTCTATCTAAATGTTACTTTCATTCATATCGAAGGGATAGGGACTTCTCCCTTATTACTACCACACCAACAAGAATAGATTTTCAAGTTTATAACAATATTTATGAAGAACTAGGTCAAAGGCATTTAGATATTATTTTAATACTCCCACTAGCATTAACTAAATGTAGTATGGGGTTAGATCACATTTCAACCAGGCCATTATGATAAATTACAATATGAAATTGGCACCATTCATATAATGGAATATGAAGAAATTTTTTAGAGGATACCTTTAACAACTTTAGGAGAAGAAGAAGGTGCATGTTGCTTATGGGAATGAGTATGACCATAATCCATTCTTCCAAAATGAACCTAATGATTTAAAAGTATAGAAGAATATTAAGGGTAAGTTGATTTCCATGGTCTTGTCTTAGGAATTACAATATAATCCTTAATCTACTAAGGAAGAATCTGAGAGGGAATTGAATCACTAGTGGCCACCATCCTAGCCTCATGTCTCTCAATATCAAGATCATCCTCCTCCTCTACTAGATCTTATCTATGATCAAATAATTGACTTTGTTATCCAAAGAGAATCTAATCCTCCACTTAGAAGTAATATTTTGAGGGGTATTCCAAGTTTTTAGGTCCTTTTCTCAAAAACATCTTTTGACACCCAATTTTTGGGCATAATAACTAGAAGAGATAAGTTGGTAGTTTCTTTAAGCAAAGAAAGGAAACACAATTATGTGATGGATCTTTTCTCCCATTAACAAAAGTGACAAAGGTTAGTATTCCATATTTATTACAATATTGTTTCCATTTCATTCCAACTGTTTCTAATTTTTCCACATCTACTCTGTCTATCCCTTCATCACTTACATCCATTGGTGAGGATACCTTTACTCATGGTACCTCTATAATTTCACCTCTAAACACCTTTCATCCCACCTTCACAACAACTATTATCATTCCTTCACCACCATCTCCTATGATGCTTCTTTCCACTTTTTTTCCTTTAACTATGTCACCTTTCATTCTACTTTTCATTACCCCCATCATCACCTACTAGAGGAATCTAAAAGATTCCCCTACTATTACTAAGAGTAACTCTTTACAATAAATATCATATATTGGTCAATCTACTATTGATTCTCATGAGAGGGAAAAGTAGAGGAAGTTAAGAAAAAAAATGAAGGAAAAATTCACATAGGGTTATGTGTGGAATAAGAAACAAAACTAGTAATATTGGTTAATTACCCAAATGATGAATATGAAGAAGATGCTTCTAAGGAAACAAAAAAAGTAGATCAAGGAAATATTGAAGAGACTTACCTAAATAATGAAGAGGTAGATTTTGAGAAAGACAAAGCCTTGAGTCTAGGAGAGAAACAAGTCCTCACATAATAACCAAGCTAAAGGATTATTGAAATACCATTCTTATGTCTTCCTTTTGTTATTTATCAAGGTCTTGTATTTATTCTTCCTAAGGATTCATCAATTCTTTCCCTTAGATCAATAAATATCCTAGTGAAGAGGGTCCATTTTGAAGACTAGGTAACTATGTCTATTTTTGATCCTTAGAGCCCACCTATTTCAAAAATAAATTTGGAAAAAAAAAGGAGTGCCCATTCTATAGGCTTAACTAGTATCCTCAATCATAATGACTATGGAAAGAACCCCTAGTTTTATAAAATATATAGTTAAGGTCTCACCAAGAAGAGAACCTTCTCTAGGGGAGAGAATTATCCATAAACCTCTCATATTTCCCACTCAAATTAATACTTCCACAATTCTTCCATTAATTACACCTCCTGTTATGACTCCTCTACCTTATTCATATCAATTCCTAAGTCTAATTGAAGAAATAGGGGTTCTCATAGTTCCCCAATGGGTGGAAGAGATGCAAGAAGCCAAGGATGAAAGAATAAAATCTAGTTGTAACTAAATTTCCCATAAACTCCACTAGGTTTGATAATAAGAGTGGGATAATTCAAATCATGAGGAAGAGGAAGGTGGTGTACCCTAGTACAAGTGAGGATATGGAATGTGAGAAGAGAGAAAATATAGTTCCTCTTGAAAAGAAACTAAATAAGAACTTAAGGGACCCTACATAATATATTAATAACATCAATGAATTTATTGATTCCACAAGGGTAGACATAAATGAAATGTACCATAGTGCTAAGGAGGAATTGAGAAGGTGAAAAAAATGCAAGTCACACAGGCCCCTCAGGAAATAATTGTTGATGTACATATTAAAACCAATAAGTTTTATGCTATATTATATAGTATCAGGCATCCAAAGCATCTACCCAACCTTATTAGGTAACATCACCAAGTTGTGGCACTAGATGAAATTTTTTGAAAAGAAGTTGAATTTATTGATATTTTCTTCAAAGAATAATTCTTTCAATTGTTTGAATTTAATGTCTGGTATGGATGTGACATGGTTCATGAATTATGTCATTATGAAAAAGATGCTTCTCTTGGTTGGATTAATTAGTTGAAGGCATTGTTAGGACTTTTTTATAGATATGAGAGTGAGGCCTTATAAATTTTATCATATATGAGGGTCACTCAGGTGATTAATCCTACTAGAAAGTTGGTCAAGAGGCTTAATTTTGGGAGCCTCTTTCTTGTATCATTAGACTATTTTAAGGAGGTGGAGGAAACTATCTATAGAATAAATAAGGAGGTTTTAAACCTGGTCAATTTTTATAAGAATAGATTAAATAAGGATGAAGCTTTGATAACTAGCTTTAATAGCCTAGAGGAAGAGTAAGAAAAGTTAAAGGCTAAAGCATGTATAATTCTTAATCCTTTTTTCTCAATTTTGATATTTTAGACAAAGTATTTGAGGTAGGGGGCACATTATTAGATCAACTTAAAGAAAAAGAGAAAGCTTCATCTTTAGTTTTAGTTACTCAACCAACTGGAAGTGTTAAAATAATAGCTCAAGACTCTTAGAATGTAAAATACAAGAGTTCCAGTGTTTATTTAATCTATAGTTACTCTTATGACAACTTTAGTTTTTCTTCAACTTATAATAACCCCATTGGGTTTTATTAGAATAGGGTAATTTTTAAAAATTAATTACATAAATTCAACTAATATATTCCATCATGATGAGACCTACAAGAGTGATCATACATTATTTTAACTAACCATACAAAGGTATATACCTAATATATTTATTTAATGATCACAATCATATTATCAATATCAAGAATAGGAATACTACTGATTACAAAAATAAAGACTACATTTAATTCATAAAAATCTTATTACAAATTTAGCCACAAATGATACAATATTATATCCAATTTCTATAATTGTACATATGAATATAAAGTATAGTTTTATCATAATAAATGTCTTCATAATCATATAAAATGATACAAAGCTCCACAGAGTATGTGAATCTCAACAAACTTGTAATATCCATAAGTAATCTCAAGTGTAGTCTCTAGTATTGTACTGCTAAGGGGAGGGATATCATCATTTAAGTGATTTTACACATCAACCATGGACCATCGATCCCTAACACAATATCCCAACTAGGGAATGGCCCTCCCTTCATATATGGGTAGATAATGACAGTGTGGTAATTTAGAGTGACAAACTAGAACTCATGTGATGTAAGTTAACTATATATGATGTATATTTTATGAAATTAAAATTACATGATGTGAATGAATTAATACTATATTGGATAAGATAGATCATACTTACACTTTTGATTGGGGATACATTTTTTAAGCAGGAACATGACCAATATGAGGTTTTGCTAGACCCAATTAGGGGATCACTTATATCACTTGTCATAACACATCATGCTAGGAAAGGTTCTAAAGCCTGCAGTCTAACATAATCATACAAAAAACCTAAAATAGTCCAATGATTTTATGTTTATTTATGTAATAAATGAGAAAGTAAACTATTATAATAATAAGAAAAGTAAACTAATCTAGTGTGCACCAAAGCTTGTGCCACAATGTGAGGGGTTAGATGCAAATCAATCAAGTATGTATAGGTAAATTCAAATAAATTAAGTATGAGTAACACCCTAATACATAGAATATGAAGATTAATATTATTCTATCCAACACTTATGCTAATTCTATCTACTAAAAGAGAGGAGAACAAAGTTAGAATATACTTACCTAAATGTGAACCCATCATGATTTAATCTCTCCCTTGGCCAATGGGGCTTCACAAGAGGTTGTTATGGTTCATAAGGATAACTTTATTAGGCTAAATCATCCAAGACCTATCCATAATACTAGATTATCCAAAATAATAAACCTAATCTAAGTCTCCTTAAGTAGAATGATGGAAGAGCATATTGTGAAGAAGTGCGAATGAATAATCACTCTTTATTTCATATCATCAAAGTGATTGAAATGATCTTATATATATAGGAGTATTTTACCCTAAAATTGTTTTGGAATGTCAGTTATACTAATTTGATTTGGTCAACCTAGTACATTCTTAGGCTAATGCCTAAAGTTTGTGCTAGGTCAGCTAGAAGGCAAATAAACCAAAAGATCTAAAGCTACCCCAAAACACACTATGTTAACCAGACTGACCTAGTCTACTGAATAGGTCAAAAGGGTGCCAAGCAAGGAGGAGAAGGATAAAAAGAGGGAAAATACTAGAAGACTATGTAGGGGAGGATAAATATCTTAGGAAAAGGTTTTAGGAACTAGTTAGATTGGAAATAATATGGTAATTAGGGATAACAATCCTACAAAGAACCAAAGGTTTGTCCACCCCTTTCTTGATGCACCCCTTAAGGCATGTACTCAGAGAGATCAGGTCATAACATGTTCTTGAAAGATATAAAGTGTTAGTATTTGATAAAATTTAAAAATATTATGTGTATACATATACCATAAAAAACCATTATAACATGATATTGTACAATCATGTAAACTAAATCAAATATATGAAATGACAATGTTTAACTATAAAAACTACTTTGGCCAAAGTTTTGATATAGACATTGATCACAAGGATCAATCAATTTCATACACACCACTCAATTGGATTGCACCTTATATACACATTAGTGATACTAATTAAGTGGAATCTATCACACTACTTATTTAGGGTCATTAATGCTAGATTTGGTCTATATATAAAATATAACAACCAATAGATTCATACATAATATTCCCTATAAGAAGATAATTAATTTTTAAACAAGTAAATATCAAATACATTCATTTATTTCATCAAATACAATGTAATGAATCCAAAACGTCTAATTTATTACTACATAATAAATAGATTTCAAAATAATCATCAATAAAATCATACCATCTAAGTAAAAAATATATCTAGGCATTAAGTTATCAAATATTAACATGTAACTTTAAATTTTATGTCATCCATATAAATAATATTAATTAATGGCTTATTTATTTATTTACATATACCTATGGTACAACAATAATCCAATGAAACACTAATAATCATTACATGGTTTCCATTTAATCACAAATACCACATATTTAAATGTTTCATCAAACCATTAAACACACATATAACTTAGCCTTGATACTCAAATTCCCAAATACACCCATATATATTTGTTATATCAAGAAATTTTATAACATTTTACACACACACACACACACACACACACACACACATTTATCCTAACACTTATCTATAATCAAATTTATCTTTGATAAAACAATGCTTCAAATATACTACATAGAAATTATTGTACAAACCATATATGTATGCTTGTACACTATATACCCCTAATAGACAATAATTCTATCTATGTATTTAAGAGTATCACATGTATTGTACATACATGAACACACATAATTACTTTACATTTCTTTTATATTTAATAACATAATTTGAACTATAGTGGTTTGTATTGGTCTTAAATAAACCTGAGCAATTTCCCACAAATATAAAAATACATGTAGTCTAAAATGAACACAGTCATCGTTATAAGTAAAACAAATTTTGATATGTAGAGGATTTATTTAAGAGACACATAGTGTTGTATAGACCCAACTCACTATATGAGGATGAGATTGAGTAAAAACATAGGTCTACTCAACTAAAGTAGTTTATTTAAACCCATGTAGTCACATTACCTAGTTTCTAAAGGGTTCTATAATAATACAATGTAGTTGCATATATGTAAATAAAGAAATGATAACTTTTACATATCCAAGTATATATATAAATTGGTATATGTATACTCTTAGGTTATTGATTAACTCTTTATAGACTTGTATCTTGTATATATAAACCCCTATATATCTATATATTTTTGGTCATTTTAATACTAAAATCATAAAATGAATTTAAACCAGACCTAGTATTTAACTAGAAACCTTAACCTTCCTTGTAGATATACAAGCTAAAATGCATAGTTAAAATGAAAATAGGATAACCATCCATAATTAACATCATTTAAGGTTTGTATGAGATATGTAAAAGATATAACTAAAAACCTAAATATAAAATATAGGTATATACATTGATGTAATCATACACAAATCCTGTAATAAAGAGCTATGATATATATGAATACATCTATGTATATTAGCTTTAATCTCAAATACCTATAAATTATAAACCCTGTTATCCAAATACAAGTTTCAAAATTGGATCTATAAAACCTTGTATCATATCTAAAATCATCATGAACTTAATAACTAAAACCCTATACTCATAGTCATGCCATATAAGGGCTTAAAAACTTGGCCTATTTCATTAACCAGTCAAGTTGATATGTATGAATAAAAAGAATGGTTTTAACTAGTTATTTAAATTTATAATTTTAAAACCCCCATATTCCTTGTCATACCTACTTGGGTTAAAAAACATAACACATTATAAATATTTACATATTGAATATAATGATTCAACATTATATTTAAAAGTACTACATATAGTCTCTCCAGGATCTAACAACTATACTCAACCAATAAATTTAATAACACCCTTTTTAATATTCATCCTTGTGTTTCAAATTAATGATAATAAAATACACATAATTTTTCTTTATTAGATCTCAAGATTTTATATATACATAGCAAAGAGTTCTATACCATGGCCAGTCAAAACTAGGGTTTGTTGAATCATAAGCCTAGTTTTATGTATGGTCAAGCCATCCACAACACCAAGATTATAACCTGGTTTTTTACACATCACCAAAATAAAAAATTAAGACCTTTAACTTTAAAATTTTCCATTGATTTAACTCATACTAAACTAATATGAATTTAATCACACAACTGACCTGGTAATGAAGTTCATAGTATGGCAAATAATAATCTTTTTTCCCAATTTTAACACACCCTTTGATTCTACTCCATATATCATCTTGTTCCATGTCCTCCCAATCCTCATTTCTTTCCATTTTATCCTCTTGCATGTTACTAGAACTCCCAATCTCTCCAACAAAAGTAATGACTAAGTTGATGCATGAGAAAAATAACTAACACAAACTAACAGTCAACCTTATTTTTCTCATGCTAAACCACAATGGAGTCCCAATTTTGGCATAATACCAATTAGCATAAGTCACTGCCACTATATAAACCCTAAAATATTAAACATTCCATTAATCAATTAATATAATAATAAAAATTCTTTCTATACACTATGCAATATATCCTTCACTTCACTAAAGTCCTTATGCATGATAAAAATGACTTCATCAAATCTTCTAAACACTATAGTTATTAATAATGAAATTGACCTTTTTAACATTAAATTAATAAAAGTCAGTCAAACATTATAACATTAATCAAACATAATCACTTCTCAATAATCATCAATAATACAACTATTGTTTAACACATAAATCAACTAAATTCCCTAGCAATGTACTAAGGCATTTATAATTCCAAAGATAATCACAGACATATATCTATCTATAGATAGTTTCAAGACATACAATAAATATTTCATGGATTCCAACTAATTTTTATAGCAACATAATACATCAGATAAGATAAATATGGAAACATAAATGTAACACATAACCTTATTTAATCACAAGAAGAACTAATCAAGGTCACAACTGAAATCATACTAGTAGTCATTCAAATGTAGATAACACATTATAAATCAAATATAGACTAAAGTTATCTAAACCAAACATTGATTGTAAAATTTTAAACTATCGTGGTGTGTGCAAGTTTTTAGTCTTCAATATATCATCCCCTCATGCTTCCATCTATGTCACCCTATTTGATGATTCCCTCCCTTTGTCACACTCTGAGGGATGGATTTATCCTACATTCACCTCACAAAAATGAATGTAGTTAGCTCAAAATAATATAAAATCCATAATATAATTTTATAATAAACTAAACCAATATGATTATCATCCACATAATATGCAAGTATAGCGAACTCCATATCTAATAATCATGAAAATTAAGCAACATATAACTATCCATAAATCTACATATGAAATCTATATTTACAAAAATATTAATTAAAAACTAATAACCATAAAATCCATTAATCAATAGGTTATTAGGTCTAAAGAGAAACTAGGATGTGACACAAATCCTCTAGCTAGTGTTTCTACATTAGCACCATGATTTGAAATGATTATATAAGTGCATGTATATTTAAGGTGAAAAAATAATTATTAATCTATTTGTTATACATACATATTGTATTTTAGTTAGAGAGTACAATTTTAGACACTTCCATTGTGTATGCATATTTTGCATGATCTTGATCTTGTGGCTTAATTTTTGGACTTGTAATTTTAGGTGAAGTTTGAAGAGATGAGGCCATCCCACACCAAGATTATAAATATATGCCACCTCCCAGTCCTAAAGAGTGGAGATTTTTTTTTGTTTAGAGTAATAGGAAATTTTAAATAGTTCTTCTTGACTTTATCTTTAAAGGACTAGTTTAGATAATATGGACTTATGTGCCTAAATTAGATGGGAAAACATTGAAAATAAATAGTTTTTGTATTATGTGTAAGTTGCACATGAAGAGTATGGTAATTATTTAGATCTATTCCCCATTTATTAAGTTGGAGATAATTTAAAATTATAAAATTTTGAATAATATAGGTGTATTATTGATGTTTGTTTTTTATTTGGACTATAGATAAGTCCAAATATCTAAAATATTCCCTTTTACATGAAAATATTGATTTTTCTCTAATTATGTGGATTACTTGAGACACTATTCAGATAACTTAGTACTTATATTTTTGTATGACTTATCCATTTTAAATAAAATCATTTAGTTTAAGCTATATCTAATTTGAAAATCTTTTACATGCTAATCATAATCCTTCTTAAAGGTGTGCAATAGCAGTCTAACAATTTGGCAACCTTTGACTTTACATGTCTGAGTATATTGTATTTAATTATTGGTGTGATATATAAGCTTTAACACTTTAATTTTTTTCATTCACATTATTCACTTTGGTAATTATAATTAGGCATTTTCCATTTTTACATCAAGAAAATTTATTTCACCTTGAAGGCACTATTAGATGATAAATTGAAGGGCATTGTAATACCTTGAAGATATCTCTTAGGAGATACCTTTCAAACATGCACAAGAGTGAATTTATACTTTTAGGTATCTCCTAGGAGAGACCTTCGAGTTACCCATGAAGATATGTCAAGGACCTTGAAGGCACATCATAGGAGATACCTTGAATTCCATTGTCATACATTCAAGGGGACATTGAAAGGATCTACTTACATACACATGAGTTAAATTTTCCTTAACATTAAAAACATTTTTGGGTGTTCAAATAATTTATTATTTCCCTCACCTACCCCTATCTCATTTCTATAACTCCCCATTAGTGACCATATTTATTAAAGCAATTTGAATTTGAATTTTTTGGGAAAACTTTGGTGTTTGGAGGGAAAACAAAGTGGTGGGTAGAAGGATAGTTAGTAAAAGACAAAAAATGAGACAAAATTATAATGTAAGTGAGGAGATAGAGAGGATATTAGTGCAAAAATAATAATCATAAAAATAGAGTAGTATGTTATAGAAAAAGAGTAGTAGAAAAAGAAAGTGCCTTGATAATGTAGATTTGCATCCTGAAAGAAGTAGATTAACACAACAATAGATTATGTAATTCAGATGAAGAACATCAGCCTAGAGAAGAATAAGACAAAAAAAATAGAACACAACATTAGCCTGTATAAAATAAGTGAATAAAATAAAAAAGAATAGCAAGAAGACAAATATACAATAGTCTAGTACAAAGTAGGCAAAAGAAGAAATATAGTCAATAATATATAAGGAAAGTAAAAAAGTTTTCTATAATCATTTTTTAACAACTATAGATGTGTAATTTAATGCATCAAATTAGTTTATATTATATTTTTAAGAAAAAATAAATATATGCAGTTTGAGTGGTTTTTATGATGACACTTTGCCCTCCCCTATTCTATCCTTCTTGCATGATCAATTTGTGCATTTACAACACTTGTGTCTTTATTTGGGATTAGTCTAAAGTTTAGTTAAATTTTCTACCCTTATCCACCTGGGCTTGCACATTTTATTTTTTTTCTAACAATTGGTATCAGATACCTTAGTTTGTAATCCCATTTAGACATGGTGGCATGTTAACAGAGGCTCTTAGAATTACACCAGAACATGTTAATTATAGGGATATATTGTGCAACAAAGAGTATAAAAAGGCACCAAAGAGGCAAAAATATTATAAACCATCTACGATGTCTTCAAATAATCTAAAGAATAGAATTAAACATGTATAATAAAATGAGACCATAATAAGTATTAAATCAAATTATAAAATATATTACTAATTATGTATACACCATACATAAAAGAACATATGGAAACCCATAACATGAAAATTATATTAATCTCTATCAACAAATTAAATGAGATTATATTACATCAAAGTGATATTTATAGCCTTTTATAATATTTTTATCTCTTTACATTTCAACCTTTCAAGATAAAAAGGAAAGACTCTTCACATTATTCAAATACTCAATTAGGCTTAAAAGGGTGAATACATATAAAATTTATACAAAATAAAAAATCATACACTTTAAACATGTGTTTATCTTATACACTTTGTAGTTTTAACAAGCTCCATTCTTTATCCAAAATTTTCTTGGATTAAATTATTTATCTTATCTTGAGACAAAGTTGAAAAATGATCTAAATTAATCTTGAAAGATAAGTCATAAACATAAGCTACAATTATCACTCTATGTGTCATTTATTATTTTTTACCCATTATGCACTACTTAGCCATCATTTTAGGTTTTCAACTAAGTAGTGTATTAGCCTAACACCATTTTGGGTTTTCAATATACTTGCCTAACTAGATGGATGCTTTTTATGGGTTTTAAATCATTCTAGTCCCACTCTTAATGTTTAGACTATCTTACAAAAATTTGAATCTATTTTATGTTAGAAAAATGAAATATTCAAACCTTAATACTATGGTTGGGATGTTTTTTTTGCTTAGAGATTATAGAGGTTTTTGTTGTTGCCTAGTGACTCTTGATGTATCCACTACCAAAGTTACCTATGGAGGCTATTCCTTTACATCTATCTCCCTCTCATTTATGATTTGTTTAAGTTGTTGTGGGGGAATGAACTAGGGCTCATATGCTATTTGCACAATAGCTAGATCAAATTGAGATAGATCTTATTTTAGAATTTTCTAGTCTATGAGTACTTCACATATTGTTACAAGTAGAATGTATAGTGGTAGTTAGATCATCCTTATATTTTTTAGATCTTTGTCTTCTACGATTGTAAGCAATGCCTTGGCATTATATTTTTTTCTACCGAATGTCCAAGATGAACACATCCAATCTATCTATTGTCCTTTAGGCTTGGATGGATACAAAAGTGTTGTGCATTACTTCATGATGCCATACTTGTAGCTTTTGTATGGAAATATCCCTAAAATCTAGTAATTATCTAAGTGCATTGCTCATTTTCTCCACAATTACTATCTAATCCCCTAACATGGTTTTTGATTTATCAGTAGTTTAAAATTTAGGCTGTGCAATAGCCAAGAATTGATTGAAATGTTGTCTCAAGATTAACATATCTTGGGCTATCTTCTTAGCTTTTTATTAGTGCTTCTAGGTTCTACCATTGCTGAGGAAAGGATTGTTCATATCCTAGCCTCAAACCTAGGTGCTAATCAATTTATAGTCCTAGACCTAAAAATTGACCAACCCTATAAATTAGAGTCATATTCCATATTTGACACCTAATTTTTAGTCATGTAGTGAGCTCTAAAGGAATGCCTAGCTAGTCAATTATCTAGTCACATTTCAAACTTCCCTTAACAATCTTTGTAGGTCCTTATACCATATATAAAGCTTGAGTCAGGTAGTTTCATGGATTTTAAAGTGTTTTGTTAGACCCTATACATCTTGAAGAATCATCAACATAAAGGAGATGTAGTAATGATGCTAAAGTTGGAGGAGATAGTTTGACAAAGTTTTAAAAGCACATTAGTCATGAAAAATTATCAAAGGTATGATCATTTTTGAGCTTTTAAGATTCATAGTATAGAATATAATGTGATATAATAAGATCTCATTGATTTTTAAGGTGTTCCATATGCATTCACAATGTGATCTATTTGATAAACATTTTTAGAGCCATGTACTTGAGCTAGTCAATGGTTTTAACCATAAAAGGATAATATTTTGTCCTTAATTAACCACTAGATCACTCATACACCTCCAAAAGATCTCATGTATCCCACTAATCCATAATTGAATGTTTTCATACCTAAATTAGATCTACCATTGCCTTGTTCAATGCTTAATTCATCCAATATGGGCCCACACATGATAATTTGTGAGGTTTTACCTTTCCCAAGTAATACAACTGAGTCAAAAAACTATATTTCCCTCATATTTCCATTACACAACATAAATAAGCTACATTTTATGTCTAAAATAGGGAATTTTCAAGAAAATGGGCACTTTACAGGTGCTTTCTCAATAGTATGGATCCATACTATATAGATCAACTCAATCAAGAGCGTGTCCTTAAAAGGTGAGTTCAAAGGTGTGGAATGGTAGAAGAATCATAGCGTTTTATCTTGGTATGGGATCAAAACCATTTATCTTACACTTTAAGCTCATTAGCAATCTCAGAGGACCCCTCAATTTCATGGTCATTCTATGTAGCAGAAGAAGATTGGGGGTCCAAGATTTTGATCATGGAAAGTGCACTCAGGGGATAGTAACTAATGGAATTTGTATAAAATTTGAAGGCCTATCCCCTATGAACATTCACTAAGAATAAAAGAGACTTATACACCCTCTTTGTCTACACAGGCACTTTTAAGACCAATGGTTTTTAAGAGATTTTAATTCATTTGATATAGATAATCAATTATCCTACTTTCTCAAGTCATGTATCATCCTTATATGGTGATTGTAACATAAAATCCAATAATTTGAGGTTAGATGGCATGCCAATCTCCTTGAATGGTTCCTGTGCATGGTCTGCAATCTAATTTGTGCAAGAGTCAAGTTTTTGGTACTTCTACTAGGGGTTGTAATCAAAATTTCATGGTTATAGAGATGTGTCATAGTCCTCAACACCTTCTCACCTAGATTCAAAGTACAATGGTCATGATTTTTCCTCACCACACTTCATGAATATCAATATATGTATGTTTGAAAAATACTACATAGTGGACTATATATATGGCCCAAGATCACCTACAGGTTTTTAATATACCTCAAGTGATATGAAAGAGGTGATAACGTAGTGGTGGGTGGTCTTCATGAATTTAATCATCTTCTCAATCCTCCATATGCTTTCATAAAACATGTAGACCTAGTTTTATACCCTTTAGTAATCTTAGTCACATTTTTGTAAAGGTTAAGGTTTCTTAATAGATTTTAAGGTAATTTTGAGAATCCTATGTTTCATTATGAGACCTTAAACACCTTCCTTATACCTAAAATTGTTTATGACTGTGTGTATATGCCTCATGGTGTCTACAAGGTTTGTATAGGTTAATTTTAGAGGAAGGTATGGTGTCCAAACCATACCCATTTCATAGTCACATTGTCCTATTACTATTTCATTGTCATTAGGCTATGTATTATTGTGTTGTCATATTTAGTTCACTCCAATGTGTCCACACTATTATCCTCCTCATTCATTTAGCCTTCCCCAAGGATTGGGTATCCTAAGTTAGTCCTCACACTACACTAAATCCATTCATAACATTAAGGTCATCATACCCTAGACCCATATTGTCATGTGACAACCTAGGAGTGCTAAGGGAAATACCTACAGTCAATCATAAGAGCCATTATAGAAAGAAATTAAGGAGAGCTATTTGAGTTATCCAAGATGAAAGGGTTTTCATGAAAACCATGGGTTGATAATTATAAAGGGAGATTGGATGTGATATGGGACAACCATGCTATGAGATAAGAACACCTACAGGCTACCCCCTCCTAACATAGGCTTAGTAATAATCCTATAATAGTCATGGTGAGTAAAGATCACATGGTCACATTTTCAACCTAGGTTAGAATCTCCACCCCATATGAACTTAGAAAGGGTAGAATAAACATAAAAGAGACAAGGCACACACTATTTAGGATATATACCTAATGGTTATCACACTCGAGGAGATAAATGACATCATCACAGTCATGATGACCTATAGTCTATACAAGAGTGAGGCGATAAGATGAATAAAAGGATGGGTTTTTGTAATGAATTAGTGTTGAATAAATATAACCTAAACATGGGGACTATAAAAAACATGTGATATACATTTATAAAACTCCTAAAAACTTTTTGAAACCTAAATGGAGGTTGTATTTCAAAATGTAGGTCTGAATACACTTCTTAGTAGGTAGTTTAAGGTAATTTTGACCCAAAATGAGGATATGGACCCCTTCCAAGCACATCCAATTTCCCAAATTAAATAAAAAAATGTGTTAATGACCTATATAATACCCCCACATGCTCACTTTGTTGAGACAAATAGTGAACATATTCACTATTTTATCTCAGACCAAGGATAGTTTGTGCATGCAAGCAATGAGGTTAATGACACATCCATGATATAAGAGATATCCAATAAAATTAAAGTAAATGAAATGTCAAGTTAAGATATATAATGATAAATAGGGTCTCTTTAATCCTATCTCATGGTCCAAAAATTAATTTCATGATCTAAAACCTTGGAAGTGTGTTGGCACAGTCATGTAGGTAGTCTTGCAAGTAAAATTCAGTGATGTTTTAGAACCTCTGCAAGCTATTATGATCCATAAAATAGACAAAGTGAAGGGTGGAGTCATGATTAATACCTAGAAAAGAGGTTACAAGGATCATAGGGTAGAAAAAATGATCTAAATTCCCAAAAGATTAGCTCAAGCCAGTTTACCTATGTGCATGTATTTCAAGGGGTAGATTCATATGCTCACCCAGTTCACCACATGCCTCATATAATCCAAAAATATTGAGGGAATTTAAGTCTCCATGATTAATAAACATCCATGGAAATTTTATTGGTAATAGGTAGCTAAACTATATGAATGATTTTAAATAAGTTTGCCACTCAAAACTACCTACAACTAACCCTAACACCAACTTATAACACTAATATATCTATCGATTCTTTGCATGGGAATCCAAACTATTTAGGATAGGATGGGGGATATCCCTAAAAATTCATGGCCTATATAGTAGGTTTAGACATCTGTACTCTATAAATCATCATTAAGAGTGTAGACACTTCTAACCCTGCACAAAACATAGAAGTAATCCGATGGTGGAAGTTCATCTCACAATATATTCAAATGTAATTTTATAACCATGAAACCATATTTTAGGTTTCTTGAGGTCCCCTAGACACTGCCATGACTCCCTGGATGGCATGTGCAGGGTCAACATTATATAAAAAAGGCCTAAAAAGGCTAGCTTAAACTCAAGGATAAACCTATAGAGGGTTTTCACATGTAAAATGATTTTGATAAAGAAGGAAGGCCCTTAAGGAATTTTAATAAGACTCTTAGAGGTTTCCATGTTTACCTCCATGACTGCTATGAAAGCAAAAGGTTGTAAATCTTATTATAATAGGTTATGTGCACTATAAGAATAGAAATTAGCATGATAAAGGAAATAAATTCAATCTCTAAAGCATCTAAGACATGTTCCCTAATCATATATGAGGTAGACATGGTTTCATAGGCCAATATATAGGTCAAGGCTTATAATGGAGGTGGGTAAATATAATGATATTAGTTTCTACCATGATTATTCCATCAAAGGAGTAGACTTGAGATTAATTTAGAAAATTGAAGGGTTTTGAATCCTCTTGAAAGAATTGTCACATTGTTATAAGGCCCTTTGAGTTAACCTAGGCCTTTAAAAAGCCACTACAATGCATCCTTACACTTGTATACCTATAGAGTCTTATAAAAAGATAAGATCTCCATAAAGGTGTTGGATAGTTGTCAGTTATTTCATGGTGATGCCATGGAGGTGTCCTAGTGAGTGGATGAAGGGCTTTGATAGCCTAAGTGATAATGAAAAAGCGTGTAATGTGCTTGTTCTAGTATACTTGAGGAAGGCTTGGTTGATCTTCTAAGTTTTGTTTGATATGTTTAAGGATGATTCTAAAGTATGGAACATGTGAAAGAGATCCCTAAGATATTATCTATGCTTTGAGAGCTTGTGTGCATAAGTAGAATTCATTTGGTAGTCCATAGTTTCCATTTAACACTTTAGGTCTAATGGTAGAAAATCTGAGTAAGTAGTTTGATGACATCACCATTGTCATATGGGAATGAGTCAAGGGGATTTGGTGATATGGTTGTGATCATAGTAGTCCCTAGTTTTTATGCACCAGATCTCAAGTCATACATCAAAGCATGATCAAAGATATGAAGGTGAAATTTTGATTCTAAGATAGAATTCATTATTTTACCATAGCCAAATTTTCATGTGGCCAAAAAGAGTTAAGAAAGCATGTTGATGAGGTCAAAATTCACACACATGGAGGTGTCAGGATAAAGTGATCATATGGGTTTATTAATTTTTGTTCCTAGTTTATTTGTTTTAAATTTAAGATCATGTGATGAAGTGTGCCAATAGATATGCATATGCAAAGTTGGGATCCCAAGCAGTTTGACTATGTTTTCTCATAGCCAATTTTGTAATGTGACTAGAAAGAGCCAATTGATCATTTTGATGGCATTATATCTTGCATGTGTGAAGGTGTCAAGAAACACTAATCATATGGGTTTGCTTATTTTAAATCATAGTTGATTTGTGCTAAATTTTAGATCATGCACCAAAGCATGACAAAATTTATAAAGGAGCAAAGTTGGTCTCCTAGACAAAATATAGACATAGTTAGCTCTATGAAAGAATATTTTGAGAAGGAATTTTAATGGAATTATATCTTTCATGCATGAATGTTTCAAGATAAGTATGTCACATGGTTGGATTCTATTATGTGAGGAGATGATTGGGTCCAAATTTGAGATCATGCATCAAAGTGCATATGAAGTTATTAAGGTAAAAAATGGCTACTCAGGCATACTAAAAGGGTCCCCATAGTCAATTTTGAAAGAGTTAAATCTCAATCAAGATCGACAGTGCACATTCAGCCAAAAATATAGGAAGTAATGAGATGAGGATAGGTGCACAATGTTTAATGATTTAGAAAAAGTATAGGATAAGTATCCAAAAATGAGTGGGTATTTATATAGATTAATCAAACAATGAGCATTGATAGCTAAATGCCTGACTAATTCAAAGAGGTCAATGGAGTGCATTGAGTCAACATTTCAAGATTGCACAAGATGAGGTCAAAGTGATAGAGTTTAAACATTTGAGCATTGATGCATATGTGTTAAAGATCAAACAAGATCAATAGAGTTTCTTTAATCTGATCTGAGAGGACATGAGATGTGAGTATTCTATTTGAGGTTTAACTATGACCATTGCCATTTGAATATTTGAATTTGATTAAGGAAAAAACTAGTGTCTGATCTTTAGGCCATATCTTTTGATAGAATACAAATTTACTAGTGTTGTAAAAATAAAAGTGGTAAAGGACTCCATTTCACATCTAAGGAACCTAATTTGAATATCTAGAAGTGTGTACAATCAAATATATTAATGTTCAAATTTGATTTTGTGTATGTGCTTATTTTACAAATGACCTAAGAAGGATATTTGAGCTCTTTTTGATGTTATTTCGATGTCTCATGATTACTTTGCTATTGGGGAGTATTTTAGACTCCATGAGTATTTGGAGGTATGATAAATATATCTTAAGTATGAACAATGCTTAATAAGTTGAGTGTATGTTTGGAAATCATGTTTCCTTGTATAAGGTCTCTATTTGAGTTGATTGAGCATACATAGAGGTGAGAAAAAGTTATTGTGATAATTTGAGTATGTCTTAGGGGACATAAGGAGTGGATATATGTATTTTGAAGTGGTCTTATATTATTATTATGCTCAATAAGGTGTTAAAGAGATGAATGGGTCTCCATAGGACCTAAAAGTGACTTAGGCCTATTTAAAAGTGTGGTGTGTTTAAGTGTGACCCATGTGAGATGACTTAAGGGTGAAGGAATGTAATGTGTCCAACATTAAATATTGTGATATCATTAAATAATCATTTCTCTATATATAGTGAAACTAAATTTATTGGTTTCTAGATGAGTGAACAAGAAATTCGGGGTGGAAGATTTGTGATAATTAGGAATTGAAGGATAGGTAGTATACATGTTGGTTGAGTTAATGAGTAGAATAGTTTTTTGACTATGTGTATGACCTATAAGTCATGTTAATAACATCAATATATTTATATTTCAATTTGAGGATATGTAAAGAGGTTTTAGTGTGCAAATGAGGATTGTTTGAGTGAATAAGGAGAGAGATTATGGCTTGACTATGTGAGAGGCTTGTATGAGTTAGAGAGTGTTTATGTAGTTGTTATAAAATCAAGAGGTCCATAATAAAGTGTTTTATACATTAGTTTCAAGGTCCAAGTGTTATTTTCAAGGAGGGTCTAAAGGACTTGGTCTTCTTTAAGGTTAGTTGCTCCTTGTGAAATAGGGTTTCACTAAAGACCTTTGGTCAGATGGATTTGATCAAGGTTGTAGGTCAGAATGACTTGATTTAAGGTTATTTATTAGAAGGAATTGATTAGTACTTATTTTTTTATCAATTTATAAGATAGCATTCCATGTGTTTGTAGGCTTTATAGTGGGTTTTATTCCCAAAAAGGGTTTCCCACATAGATCTTGTGTTATGTATGTGATCTTGCATTATGTTTGTTGTTCACTATTATGAATGATATATATTATTCATAAATGAATGTATTGAATACTTAAGTATTTTCAAGGGTTTGGAAATTGAATTGGATTGTTTACCATCATCGATTTAACCCCTTCAGTGGATTGTACCTCTAATAAAAGGAAGCACTTTCAAGCACTCACCAAAGTAAAAAGGGGTATATTTAAGGAATCCAAATGTTCATGGGAGGTAAGGGAGCCTGTTAGCTTGGGATTAGTGTAGGTGGTTCATAAACCCAAGCCCAAATCTTTAAAACCCAATAATAAAACCCACCAAACCTTATAAAACCTCCCTTAAACCCTAATATCAACCACTCTAGAGAGGTTTAGATTAAAATTAATTATCTTTCTTAGAAGTTCCAAGTTTATCATTTAGACCTTGTAGACAACTTAAAGGGTCATCAACTCATGGGATTGGATAGTACAAAAAGTGTATGGATGCCTTCTGAGAGGGTAAAATAGAAAGGTTTTGTTAGTTTCTATGTTTCAAGGCCTAGAGAAATACTCTAAACTATGGAGGGATTAAGTAAAATAATTATTATTCCTATTAAACATCATTTCATTCCATGTAATGATTTGAAAGATCTCTCATCATCTTGTTTAAAATTACTAGTATGTGAGGTAGGTTTTTTGTCCTAATAATGCAAAACTAAGGTGTGTTTTAGGTAAATAAATATTCAATAACCTCAATACCAATACATTAGATGACTTTTAAAGAGTATATAAGTTATAATAGATAAGTTTGAAGCATAATTTTAATTATTGAATCACTAGCATGGTGAACTTGAGCAAAATTTTGGAAAGCTAACCATAGAATCTTGCTTATCAAGCAAGTGGAAGGATCTAGGGAATAAATCTAGTGTGAAGGTATTGATTATCCATTTTCAAATAATTTTGACTATCATTTGAGGGATCCTAAACCAAAATTGGGATCAATAATATAGGTCAAAAGTAGTTTCATGAATAATTTAGCATGCACATTGATGCAAAGGTTGCTCAATGCCCAAATATACCTAATTTCACCCAACATGTATTGAATAAATACCAAAGGAGAGGATTTAGAGCTATTTTAAGAAATTTCAAATCATTATTGAATAAAATTGAGGTAGTTACAACCACCTTAATACTAATTTGGTTTCATTAAGAGGATGTCAACACTCAAAGGAGGAGAAAATGCTTATGTAACTACCTCATACAACAATGGGCTCATTGATAACCCATTCTATGATAAAATCCTTCTCTCTTATCTTATATTATTTGTATAAATTTAATAATTGAGCTCTTATTTTCCATCCCTTGGCTTGGTGTAGCAAAGCTCTGCTAGAATCTTTGTGTCACTCTTTTGAAGTAATATAAGTTAAGTTTATAATTCTCTTGAATGTTAAGTGTATCTTGTTGAAGTTTAATCTACAATATGTATGTTTTTTAGTCATCATATATATGTCCTTCATATGCATTTGCTTCAATTTTTTTTGTTTTCTTATAGGTTATGTGACATGTTAGCTAGTGAAGTCTCTCTTGAAGTGTCATAAGAATGTAGAGTCTTGTGTAGACCTATACTTTTCTATCCTTCAAGTTTTAGGTCTCATCAACCTTAATGAAAAACACTCGTGTTTGAAACATTATTTAAGGATTTGATTAACCCTTGTCTTCTTTAGACTCATTAGTAGTCATGAAAGTGTTTAATCTAAGAGTGGATCATTAAAAAAATTGGTGTATCACCATGTAGAATAGGTTCTAGTTTAGTTTTCACTTATTTATTCTTTCTTTGTGATAGATATAGTTTTAGGAAAAGCACTATATTTTTATATCAGTGGAGTTATTCCCTTAAATTCTAGAGGTTTAACCTATAACTAGACAACCCATAATCTTAGGTTAATCCCATTTTTGACTAGGTTTGAGTAGGGGACTTAAACAATACTTTTCATAGCTAGGGTGTGACCTAGAACTCCAACACTAGGTTAACATGGGAATGACCTTAGGTTGTGGGTTACCTAATATGTAGGTCATAAATATAGGTTTTAAGGGGATAGCTCCCTTGATTTATCATTTTGAATGCAAAACTATAAGTCTTAATATGTTGGGATGGAAAGGGTAAAAAATACTACATAATGAAAACCTATCCTAAAGTGTGGTTATGCACCTAGTGATCTTTCCATCCACTTTCTAAGCTTGACCTATTCATCACATTAATGAAATATGGACATAACTAACACACTAGATTCAATAGCTCCCAAACAATAGTGTTTCTCCTAGAGGTTAGTTTGATCAGATGGAGTAAGATGGTAATGAGGATAAGGCTTGGTTCATAGGCACTTATTATCAAACACCAACTTAAAGTTTGAGACATCAACACTAAGACACACTAGATGACCTAAAATGAAAGTTTTTTATCACTTAGGTGGAACTTGGACCTATAAAAGGGAATATTCAACAAATTTTACATATCAAGATAAGTATAAAACACTAAGTACTAATTGAGAAGCAACTACAAATTCTCTATTCATCATTCAAGAGGTGCATAGGTATAAGTACTTAAAGAGTCTCCTCATACCAGCCTAAGTGATCCAATGCAAGGCTAAAATCCTATTAATATATATAAATAATGGGAAGATAATTAGGGGAATATAACATGTAAAAGTGGAGAGGGGTCATCAATGACCACATTCAACTCAAACTTTAGTTACAATAGTTACACAATTCTCATTCTAATCCCCTTCCATGCATTAAACCTCCTTGATGGCTCCTTTAATGAGTTGTTGGAATTTAAAATGAGGTGGTATAGGGTGTAACTAACCTACTAAATTGTTTTCAAAGCATGACCATTCCTAGGAAATGTAAATCATTTCATTTTTTAGTAGTTACAATCATGAATTAGTGTAATATCCCATGTTTCCCTTGATCTCTGAAACTGAATATTTTGAATTGTTTTTCTATGTATTCTAATTTTTTTGTGTTTTTTGTATGAAATAAGAACAAATTGTGATTTTTGAAAAATAATTTCAAATAAATAATAAATAGCAAAATAATCTCTTATCTGGAAAATCAATGATCTTATTATCCTTCCAGATGATTACAATATTAAATCTCTCTCATGCATATAAAAATAATATGAAAATATTGTCTTAAAAAACTAGTTCTTCTAGAAAACTAGAAAATAACTCTAAATCCAGACTATTCAGGTTGTTGTGTCAACACACAGTCACCGATGTCAGTTATTCTACCGTCATCAGTTGATATACTGCTGGCATCAGTCACTGTTGGTCAGCTACTCTGTCGACGTCAGTATAAAGTCAATCGATGTCGATCACTGAGCTATCGATATCGGTCTCTGAGTCCCCTACAGTGTTATCTGGCCTGTAGTAGAATGGTATGGATTTGCACGAATCTATATGGATTTTGTACAAGAGCAAATAGAATCTAGTGTGGCTTGAATGATGAACACTTGATCTAAAGATCTCTATCTGTATAATTTTCAAAATAAAAAACTAATGAAATAAATACCTGTAAACCTCTATGATAGCTTCTATATGAATTTATCTCTCAAATTGGCAATAGATCGGCTGATCTCTCACAACTTCTGAATTACACACACTAAAGAGTGGATGTTCTCCAATGCAACTGGAATACTGGAAACCCTTGGCTCCTTCTCAAAAAAACTTAGCAAAATTCTTCAATATCAATAATCAATAATCAATAATCATATTCATATGGCCTCTCTCTAATAAGAAACCCTTATATCTTCTAAAAAGTGTGCTTGCCCTAATTAGGGTTTCATAATTAAGAATTAGGGTTCATAATTAAAATATGCTAACTATCCTAGGGAGAGGATAATCGTGATTGGCATCATAGGGACCTTTGCAGTAGAAGCAAAGCTTCTTCCTACGTAGATCATTAAAAGCCTCTCGATCCAAAGGTGGTGCTGCTGGATTAGCCTTTGAATCATTCTTAACACCTGATTTATCTTTGTTGAAATATAATCCCTCTCTATCTCTGTTGGAGACCTTATTATCCCTGGATGAAGAAGTACATCTGGAGTTAAATTTACTAGATGGGGCTGCCATCTCCATACTACACATCTTCTTCATAGCTACCTGTAATGAAGGAGGATCAAAGGCTTTGATCCAACCTCTCAATGGTTCTGCCAATCCCTCCATGAAGAGAACTACCAATCTACTCTCTGAAATTTTTGGCACCATGACTGCCAATCTCTTAAAATCACTAATGAAGGACTCCAAGTTGCTTATTTGTTTCAACTATGCCAAATCTCAAAGTAAACCTCAGAATCTTTCCTGTCAAACTGCTCAACCAACCTATCCACAAAGTCCTGATACTCTGTCACCTGGTTATGCTGAAGTGTTACCATACCATGGTACGACCAATCATGTGCTACTCCCTCCAAGTGCAAAGTGGCGTATTTGATGGCCTCTATCTCTATCATTGGCCTCAATGCCAAGAATGTGTCAAGCTTATGAACCTAAGCTTGAGCTATCATCTTACCACTCCCATCAAAAGTGGTCAAAGAAAGCTTCCATGTAGCCTTCTTTAGCTCACTAAGTTGGACTCTAGGCCTCCTGTCCTATCTAACTGATCTATAGTGCTCTCTCCTCTGATTAAAAAAGTGATCAAAGGTCATCCTCTCCCAAAATTGAGGAGCTAATAAGTCCCAATCATCATTTGTAGCCATGAGGGCATTTGAAAATAGGGAATCTCCTGCTGCCTCCTCTGCTGGTGCTTCTTCTGGTTCATCCTGAACAAATGTAGGATGTGTAGGCCTATCAGCAGTCCTAAAATGGGCCAGATATGGTATCTAATTAACTGTAACACTCCTATTATCACCTGGCTCCCCATTCTATCTAATAGGTGGGTTCATCCTCTCTACCATAGTAGTAAGTGCTTGAAGTGCTTGCATCATCTGTTCCTAGCCTGTAATCATCATATGGAAGAATTCTTTGGTTTCCTGATCATCATTATGTCTATGGCCCCTGGGTGGGCTACCCTCAGGCCTATCACTCATGGTGATTGGCTGCTATTCTAACACCTAGGTACCTTCAAGCAAAGGTCTACTATGTGTGTGATACCTGTGTGGTCCCAACTCTTGTGGCTGCATAAGATCTCTAAACCCTCAGGATGGCAGGATTTAGCTCTGATACCATTGTAATATCCCCTATTTCCCTTGATATATGAAACTAAATATTTTGGATTGCTTTTCTATGTATTTTGATTTTTTTTGTGTTTTTTTAATGAAATAAGAACAAATTGTGATTTTTGCAAAAGAATTTCAAATAAATAATAAATAGCAAAATAATCTCTTATCTGGAAAATCAATGATCTTATTATCCTTCCATATGATTACAATATTAAATCTCCATCATGCATATAAAAATAATATGAAAATATTATCTTAAAAACCTAGTTCTTCTAGCAAACTATAAAATAACTCTAAATTTGGACTGTTTGGGTTGTTGCATCGACACACAGTCACTGACATCAGTTATCCTACCGTCATCGATTGATATATTACTATAATTAGTCACTATTGGTTAGCTACTCTGCTGACATTGGTATAAAGTTAACCGATGTCAGTCACTGAGCTGCCGATATCAGTCTCTGGGTCCGCTGCGGTGTTGTTTGGCCTGCGGCAGAATGGTATGGATTTGCATGAATCTGTATGGATTTTGTATAGGAGCAAATAGAATCTAGTGTGGCTTGAATGCTAAACACTTGATCTAAATATCTCTATCTGTATAATTTTCTAAATAAAAAACTAATGAAATAAATACTTGTAAACCTCTATGATAGCTTCTGTATGAAGCTATCTCTCAAATTGGCAGTAGATCAGCTGATCTCTCACAACTTCTAAATTACACACACTGAAGAGTGGATGTTCTCCAATGCAACTGGAATATTGGAAACCCTTGGCTCCTTCTTCTCAAAAAAACTTAGCAAAATTCTTCAATATCAATAATCAATAATCAATAATCATATTCATATGGCCTCTCTCCAATAAGAAACCCTTATATCTTCTAAAAAGTGTGCATGCCCTAATTAGGGTTTCATAATTAAAATATGCTAAATAATTAATATTTAATTAAATTAATCAAATATTAATATATCCCTCAATACATGTATGAAAGAGCTCGAATGAAAGCCAACTAGTAAAATTTTGCTAATCGAAGCCAAGCCAAGCTCCATCAAGACCCTCTATCCATCCTATCAACCTATGAGGGTCGCATAATAGGCTAACCATCAACTCTAAAGATGTCAACTAAAAAGGGGACATGACAATATGCCCCTCCTAAAATTGCTTATCCTTAAGCAATCACTGAATGATAAACCAATCAATCCACCTAGATCCCAAATGTAGTCATGATCTACACTGCTATCAATCAATGCAAAATCCATGCCATGTCTATCATAACTCTCATCCAATGGCATTGCATCACCCCAAGTACCAAGATAATGATCCCAACATCCCATCCTTGAATGGAAATCAACTAACAACTCAAGTAAACTCTGCCCCTAAATAATGAGAACAATACCATCCAACTTCATGCACCTGTCTCCTATACCCACTACAATATCTAAATCTAGAATGTGAATTCTAAACATGCTCATATCATCATCATCATGTGACTTGACTGTAAAAGAATGTTGAGTCCCACATGTGCTAACTCCTGAATTGAACTCACCTCAAGATAAAGCTCATCCACATGTCTCTCCTGTGTTGGTGCCAATGTGCACTTGGTAGCGCAATCTCCCATATTGTGTGTTATGAGCCTCTCCATCCGATGAAAAAACATATTTTTGATGTTGCTGCCCCGTATTGCCTTAAGAATGTGTGTCTTCCCACCAACATCAAAATGAACCTCCATGTCCTTAAGATGAAGAGTAACTTCCTCAAGGGAATGAAGCCACTTCATACCCAAGACTAAGTCTATATCCCCCATGTCCACCACATAATAATCAACCTTGAACTCATAGTTGTTCAAGCGCAATGGGAGGTCTCTAATCATCCACTCACACCTAAGAGTGTGACCATCGACCACCTTAACTCTAATGCCCTCAAAATCTTTGATAGTGAGTATATGCTTCTCCATAAATCTAGCATCTATAAAATTATGTGTGGCTCCTATATCAAGAAGGGTGATGACCCTCTGTCCTACCAAAACTCCACAGAGTCTAAATGATTCATTTGACTAAATGGTACATAGGCATGCCTCCTGTATGTGAAGCTCTAAATCTACCTCTACCTTAGGCTCTGAAGCCTCTGCCTCTGACTCCTCAGAACTATCCTATTGTTTGGAATCCTTAGATTTTGAATCCTCATAAAAATCCCACATCACACGATTTGCCTTGCCCTTAGGCCTCAAAGGACAATCGTGATTGGCATCATAGGAACCTTTGCAGTAGAAGCAAAGCTTCTTCCTACATAGATCATTAAAAGCCTCTCAATCCAAAGGTGGTGCTACTGGATTAGCCTTTGAATCATTCTTAACACATGATTTATCTTTGTTGAAATCTAATCCCTCTCTATCTCTGTTGGATCCCTTATTGTCCCTAGATGAAGAAGTACATCTAGAGTTAAATTTACTAGATAGGGCTGCCATCTCCATACTACGCACCTTCTTCATAGCTATCTATAATGAAAGAGGATAAAAGGATTTGATCTAACCTCTCAATGGTTCTTCTAATCCCTCCATGAAGAGAACTACCAATCTACGCTCTGAAATGTTTGGCACCATGACTGCCAATCTCTTAAAATCACTAATGAAGGACTCCAAGTTGCTTGTTTGTTTCAACTGTGCCAGATCTCAAAAGTAAACCTCAGGATATTTCTTGTCAAATTACTCAACCAACCTATCCACAAAATCTTGGTACTCTGTCACCTGGTTATGCTGAAGTGTTACCATACCATGGTACCACCAATCATGTGCTACTCCCTCCAAGTGCAAAGTGGCATATTTGATGGCCTCTATCTCTGTCATTGGCCTCAATGCCAAGAATGTGTCAAGCTTATGAACCCAAGCTTGAGCTGTCATCTTACCACTCCCATCAAAAGTGGTCAAAGAAAGCTTCCCTATAGCCTTTTCAGCTCACTAAGCTGGCCTCTAGGTCTCCTGTCCTGTCTAACTGATCTATAGTGCTCTCTCCTCTGATTAACAAAGTGATCAAAGGTGATCCTCTCCCAAACCTGAGGAGATAATAAGTCCCACTCATCATTTGCAGCCATGAGGGCATCTTAAAATAGGGAATCTCCTACTGCCTCCTCTGCTAGTGCTTCTTTTGGTTCATCCTAAAAAAATGTAGGATGTGTAGGCCTATCAGCGGTCCTAGAATGGGCCAGCTATGGTCTCTGATTAATTATAGCACTCCTATTATCACCTGGCTCCCCATTCTATCTAACAGGTGGGTTCATCCTCTCTACCATAGTAGTAAGTGCCTGAAGTGCTTGTGTCATCTGTTGCTTGCCTGTAATCATCACACGAAAGAATTCTCTGGTGTCCTGATCATCATTATGTTTATGGCCCCTGGGTGGGCTACCCTCACGCCTATCACTCATGGTGATTGGTTGTTGTTCTAACACCTAGGTATCTTTAAGCAAAGCTCTACTACGTGTGTGATACCTGTGTGGTCCCAACTCTTGTGGCTGTATAAGATCTCTAAACCCTCAGATGGCAGGATTTAGCTCTGATACCACTGTAATATCACATGTTTCCCTTGATCTCTAAAACTAAATATTTTGAATTGCTTTTCAGTGTATTTTGATTTTTTTTGTGTTTTTTTGTATGAAATAAGAATAAATTGTGATTTTTGCAAAATAATTTAAAATAAATAATAAATAGCATAATAATCTCTTATCTGGAAAATCAATGATCTTATTATCCTTCTAGATGATTACAATATTAAATCTCTGTCATGCATATAAAAATAATATGAAAATATTGTCTTAAAAACATGGCTCTTTTAGTAAAATAGAAAATAACTCTAAATCTAGATTGTTTGGGTTGCTGCATTGACACACAGTCACCGACGTTGGTTATTCTGTCGTCATCAATTGATATACTATTGGCATTGGTCACTGTTGATCAGCTACTCTACCGATGTTGGTATAAAGTTGGCCAATGTCAGTCATTGAGCTGTCGATATCAGTCTCTGGGTCCCCTATGGCATTCTCTGGCTTGTGGTAGAATGGTATGGATTTGTATGGATCTGTATGGATTTTGTAAATGAGCAAATAAAATATAGTGTGGTTTGAATGCTGAACACCTGATCTAAAGATCTCTATCTGTATAATTTTCTAAATCAAAAACTAATGAAATAAATACCTATAAACCTTTGTGATAGCTTTTGTATGAAGTTATCTCCTAAATTGGCAATAGATCAGCCAATCTCTCATAACCTCTGAATTGCACACACTGAAGAGTGGACGTTCTCTAATGCAACTGGAATACTGGAAACCCTTAGCTCCTTCTTCTCAGAAAAACTTAGCAAAACTCTTCAATATCAATAATCAATAATCAATAATCATATTCATATGGCCTCTCTCTAATAAGAAACCCTTATATCTTCTAAAAAGTGTGCTTGCCCTAATTAGGGTTTCATAATTAAGAATTAGGGTTTCATAATTAAAATATGCTAAATAATTAATATTTAATTAAATCAATCAAATAGTAATATCTCCCTTAATACATGTCTTAAAGAGCCTAAACGAAAGCCAACTCGTATAATTTTGCTAATCAAAGCCAAGCCAAGCTCCATCAAGACCCTCTATCCATCCTATCAGCCTATGAGGGTCACATAATAGGCTAACCATCAACTCTGAAGATGTCAACTAAAAAGGGGACATGACAATTAGGCCCTCATAATCTTGTAATAGCTCACTTTCTACATCAAATTGAAAAACTTAAGAAATTATGTCAACATCCATCATAGATACGAAATGTATATTGAATACCATTCAATGTTATCCATTAGACAAAATTTTTTCATTAACCCATTCCATTAGTTTTTCAATGCCAACTTGAAATGTCTTTATTGACAACATAAGCCAATTAGGCCTAATTGCCTAAGTGTTTGTATATGGTCCTAAATGAAACATAAAGTAAATATTGATAACCTATGTATGAGTGTGATTAATTTTTATAAAAAAAACCTCCAACCATGATATATGCTTATATAGGCCTTAAAAACTTAGAAATTTACTTCTCTTAGCTAGTTGGTCTACTTTCTTTAAGCATCGGGAGATTAGAAGTTTTGAATGTAATTTTAAAGACTTTTATAGATAAATTTTTGAGGATTTCATGCCTTTAAAAATTTAATTAAGTCTCAAACCAACTATTCCAAGGATTGGAATCACATTATTCTATCAAATACCCTTCATTCATCTCAAATCCTTGAAAAAGTGCATATTTATGAGCATTCAGTACCATGTCCATAAAATCAAGTACCATTATATGAATCCTATTTGAGTTTATTTTATCTTCCATTAGTTTTTCATACCATTATAATATGTTAGGATATTAAAATATCAAGTTTTATGACAATGGGTTTGCCTAAGGTTTTAGGGAGGTTTAAGAGTGCAAATGAGTCTTAAAGATAGTTCATACTATATGAACATCTAAGTTTGGAATAAACTCCATGTATATCTAGGGCACTAACCTACTCAGCTTACATAAATGGCTTGGTCTCCCATGCAAAGGGTGGATGAAGGTATGAATGCCAAAAGGTAACCTTTGGGTAGTCTGCAATCCATTTCTAAGTGTTTCTTACAAGTTTTCACTTTCACATTCAAAAGGGAGTAAGAAACTAAGATAAGTGGTCTAGGGTTAGATGTTACCCAGATGAGGTCTACGCACCATTATCCAGACATTGAGAGAACTCCTCTTTGGCTGTGGAGGATGACACCTGTAGAAAAAAGAGACTCAAACATAGAGATTATTAGATGGATATAAGGTGGACTACCAAGCGATATGCTTGGTCCCAGAAGTGCAAAGGCTTTCTGGAGGGATGTCAGTCCACTTGTTGATAAAAGAGAATGTTGCTAGATAGAAATAATGAAAGACAAAACAAAATAAATAAAGGTAATGTGTACCTATATTGTGTTGTCTACCTTCCACAGTCACCAGCATCGATTATTCTATCGATGTCAATAGGTCAAGGTCACCGATGTCAGTAGGGGCAATGGGCCTAGTGGCTAGCATCAATTAGGGCAATGGTCTTGGATAGGGTCTGGATGAGTTTATGCTCTGTTTGTGGTCAGCAAGATGGCTTGAGGTGTTTGAGAGTCTGTTTGGAGGTCTGTGCAAGATTTACAGGGCAAAAAGTATGGTTTGAAAGAGGGACTAGACAAAGGATTCGGGTGAAAAGGGAGGATAAGGATTTGGATCTAGTCTAGTTGATAGCTGGGTCTAGGTGGTGATATTACTTAGAAGTAGTAACTAGAAAACATAATGAAAACATAGAAGAAATACTTAGATGTGGCTCACTGAAGAAGGAGTGTAGCAGACTGGTTGCTGATGTTGCCAGTGTAGAAGACCTATTGTTGATGCTATTGGTGTAGAAGACCTCTAACAAGGCAGAGTGACTGATGCAGAGTACCTGTACCTTATGATGCTTGCTGTGTGTCTAGGAGAGAGGGAGCGAGAGAGGTTGAAAGATTGGAAGGTTGGCTGATTGTTCAAGATTAAAGGATTGAAAGATTAATGGATCCACATTCTTGATGCAGAATGTTGTTTTGAAGGCAATTGACATTGGCAATATCACCAACATCATCTGACTACTGATCGACATCGGCAGCCAAAGAATAGGAAAAAAGGCTAAAAATAGCCTTTTGTTCGTTTTTTCTTCTACTGAGGTCAGCTAGTCATGGTAAGAAATGGTTGAAGGTGGTTTGAATGAGCACAAGAGGTTAATGGGAGGAATGAAATAGGGTTTAAGCATTTAAGATTTGGCATGGGGTAGTGGATGACATCCAAGGAGAGGTATCTTAAGAGGGGTGAGGTGTCATGAGAGAGAGAGGAAATTATTAATTTAAAATAGATGATTATTTTAAATTAATAAGATATAGGTTAGGCATGGTTAGAAGTGGAAAGGGACCAAGGGGGAGTCAACCAAGGGAGTAGACATGATTTCGGTGTCTACATTTGCCCTTTTTTGTCTTGTTGGTTGTTCTTGACGAACTACAAGACAAAAATAGGAGTTGGTTGCCCCATGTATGGGATGAGGTGTTCCCCCCTCAAAGCAAGAGTCAAGGGAAGGGAACCTGATATCGGGTGTTGATTTGATAGAGAGATTGATGGCTATGGTGAAGTTTGAGTGTGAACGCTACAAAAGTTGGGATTGCGTGCATACCACTTCATGAGATGGTTAGGTTAAATTTTTGCAAGTCAAAGGTCGAGGAGTGCTAAAATTTAAATAACTGGGCCCCAACATTTAGTCGTAGCTGATTGGGTTATTTGATCCAAGTTGTAGCTCCAATGGTCATCGTGTTCTAGGTATCTCAGGCTCAGGAAGTGCTCCTAGAAACATGAAAATGTCATAAGTAGTGTGGATCAACTTGCTTGCAATCCTATACTTGTGAGGTTCAAAATATGGGTTGCAAACAGTTTTTCTAACCATTCATGAGGTAGCATACATGCAGAAACAACCAAGGCAAAGTTGTCTTGGAAGTGGTCGGGGTCTGAGGAGATAGGTACAATCTCCAAGGTCGGTGGTCGAGGCGAGGCTGAGATAGATAATAGGTCCATTAGGTAGATGGATGAAGGAATGGCTAAGCTAACCTCAGAAGATGCCATGTCAACTGAGTGATACCTACATAGCCCCTGTCGTTAGGGTCTCAGGCTGATGTAGTTCTCCCAAAAAGGCAGGAAGAGGGTTGATTATGGATGGGTTGGATGAGGTTAAGTCATGGTCAAAGGTAATATGGTTTGTCCATTAGATAGATGAACAAATGGATGTGCCTGAGCTAACCCCAAAAGATGTCATGTCATCTGAGTGTTGCCTACATAGCCCTTATTTGAAGGGCCTCAGACCAATGTAGTTTGAGCAGGAGGTTAAAGTGGGTGATAGGTTGGTTTGGTCATGTGTTGAAATGATGAGGATAAGATGATGTTACAGCCTTTTCCATATTGTGTGATGGTGTATTCTACAACATTGGTTGTGTGGTCTTTCATCCCTAGCAATTTTCCATATTAGTGATGGATGTATGCTAAAAATGAATTGAGTATTTTTATGCTTCAACAAGTAATGGTTTATGATTAACATAAATTGTGTGGTCGATAGTTTCCATGTGTATTGGTTTCCATAAAAACTATGTGAAATGGACTATGTCATGTGAGTGGTCTAAAAATATTTGGGTTGGTTTGGGTTGATTGGCAAATGATTTGGTTGAATGTGACCAAAGTGAAAAAATAAGTGAAAGGCAAATTGCTCTTTCATTGACAAGGACCATAATGATAGCATAGGTAGGGGGTTTTAGAAACAAAAGCCCCATTCATGCATTACGTCGTTGACCATTGGTTGTGTTAGAGAAGTAATCGAATCACTTTGACATTAAAATGAGCTTGAAATCCCTTGAGTAGGTGATGTGAGGATTGGGTAACCCATTTTAGTAGGGATAACTTTTCCCATTTTTATAGGAGACCCTGAGAATGACTACAAGTCAAGTCCATGACCTTTTTTTTTTGAGCAGACTGATCAATGTGGGAAGTCTACATAGGGATGTCATTTTGTTTTGTGGTCATTTATGAAGCTGATCGATGTAGGAAGATTCTAAGAGAGTGATGTGTATAGCAAGAGTTTAAGCATAGCCATCCTTTGAGGGAGTGGTCTATATTTTTGCTTTATATATATTTGAGGGCTTTGAATAGTTGTCCTTCGAGGGAGCAGTCTACTAGCTACAACAATGATGATATAGGTGTCCTTCGAGGGAGCAGTCTGCATTTAGAATTTGTGACCTTTTGATATTTTGACATCAATTTATTTTTGACAGAATTTTGAGTCATGGACAAGACTATAGAAGTTTAAGGGATCCCTTTTATTAATACAAAGCATTCATACTTTATAAAAGGGTTACATAGGGTTTGTTTTAGGGAAATAGTTTTGAAAGGAATGAGGATTAAGAGGATTAGGATTGCTCAAGGGACGAGCTCAAGTTAAATGTCAAGTGAATGAGTACTCAACTAACAGTAGAATGGTCATAGATGCAAGGCATTAAGAGGCTCAGGTTCTGGTCGGTCTTCAAGAGAAAACAGACGATAAGTCCCTGATTCATACCTATGCATGATGATGTAAGGTCCAAGCCAATTAGGAGCAAATTTGCCTCATTTACTTCTTTCCAAATTGGTCACATGTTGGTCGATGATTAAGAAGTTGGTTGATGTTGTTGGCATGAAGTTGGTTGATGTCTGGTCGATTGCTTGGTTGGTTGATATGTTGTTGCATGTTTGGTCATTGTTTGGTTGAGGCTTGGTTGAGGTCATGATTAAAAGGTTTGGTCGATGGTTATGATAGTCAGGATAAGATCAAATTCCCCTAGTTGTTAGGGAGAGTGTTTGACAGATTTAGTTTGAGAGGGCAAGATCTTGATCTACCAGGTTGGAGGCAAGAATCTCAAAATCACGGATGGTGACAGAGGAAATGGTTGGTAATGATGTGATTAAAGTGGCTAATGGTTGGGGGTCATCAGGCTAGACCTCTATTTATTGTAAGGCTTGGATCAAAGTTTGATGATGCTATGGAGAGTTTTGTATGAGATCATACAAAGACATCTTCACAGGAGTCATGTGGTGAGGTTGTTTCACTACGAAGTCAGGGATTGTCTTTGAGGATGCTAGTCGAGATGTACCAAAGATAGTAATCTTGGGTTTTGGTTGTGGTGAAGGCTTGGTAGATGGGGATGTCCAAGGGATAGAAACATGTATTTTCCCTTTATCCTTTTGGGTTGGTGGGCTGGTGGTCAAGTTGACTGTGTTGATTTCGAATAATGGGGTTAAAGGTGGTGGAGGGACCATAGTCTTGTGTGGAGATCCTGATTTAGGTGGTGATGTTTGTGAGGCATGTGATGGTGTCAAAGATTTGGCAAAGGGGTAGTCAAGATGATCCTTGATGAGAAGGGTATCATTTTTTTGGTGTTGACAAATGATATCTTTAAGAGCACAACAACGGTCAGTGTCATGTCCCGGTGTACGATGATAGTGACAAAATTTAGTGTTGTCAAACCAAGATGGTCTTGATCTGAGATTTGATGAGTGTGAAGGTGAGGAGGTATGGGAAGAATGGGATGATGTTGAAGGTTTATTGATAATATAGTCAAGAAGAAGGGTGTCTTTCTCCAAGCATTGGTGAATGACAACCTTGAGGGCACAACAATGCTCAGTGTCATGTCCCGATGTGCGATGATACGCACAAACTTTAGTGTCATTGAACTAGGGTGGTTTTGGTCTGAGAGATTGGTATGGTTTAAGAGGTGGAAGACTGATGTAAGAAGACTACAACAATTGTCGTAATAGCAAGGCATAAGAACCCGCCAATGGGTCTATGTGTTTTGTTGCAGTAGGGGTTAGTGACTTTTGTTTTGGAGGCATAGGAGGCATTGGTCACTTTGGAGGAAATATATGTTTAATGGGTAAAGGGGATAATGGAGGCAATTTGCCTCTGTGAGGTGTTGGAGTAGGAAGCACTCCTATTAAGGTGGATGGATGTGGGCCCAAAATAGAGGGCAATGATGAAGGTGGGGGAGGACTTCTCTAGTGTGGTTTAGTGGCCTTCTTTGGTTTGGTTTGAGGGCCACTATTGTGCGAGGCAAGATTAGATATGGGGTGAACACCAAGAGATTTAATCTCTTTTGGCATGGTGGATGCCTACGTGGGTTTGGGTTCAGATGTGGATGGAAGTGAGTGAGATGTAGCGATCTCAGGCAAAAGGCAAGAGAAAACCATCACTAGGTCTTCCTCAGTCAAATTGGGTGAAGAGACAGGGTCTTCTCTTGGCGGAGAATAAATTGGAGAATGTGACTCCTCAAGAGGATAGAGGGTAGGGATGATGGTGCCTTCTACTTGTGATTGAGGAGTAGGATAGGTATGGTCCCCCATTGGTAGGAGGAAGGATGAAGGTGGGGCTAATGGCATTGGTATTGTCAAAGCATCCTCTAATATAAGAGAGGTTGATGGAGAACTAATAGGAGAAGAAAGCTCTTCTACCTATGGAGGAGGTTGGTCAGGGATAAGAGGCGAGACCATGTTGACCGTGCGTATATCATGCTCTTAGGAGCTATCAGCCATGGTCTGGACATTGTTTTGGCTAGGAGAATGGTTAGGAAAAAGTTGTTTGAAGATATTGATGTTTTGATTGGGTGGGGCATTCAGGTTATCCAAAACAAGATCTCCCTTATCTATCATGTCTTGGACAATGTTCTTGAAGGTTCGGCAGTTGTTTATGTCATGGCCTTGGACACGGTGATAGTGATAAAAGTCATTTTCCCTACACCATGTAGGGATGGCTTTTGAAGGGTCAAATTGAGGTGGTCAGATTTGAGGGAGATTGAGGACCCCTTACTTGACAAGTTTTTCCAACACGGAAGCGTATGACTCTCTAATTGGAGTGTATTGACATTGTATGTACCGTTGTTGGAATTATTTGGTGATGCTTTGAGATGTGGAAGGTTGAGGTTGGTCGGTCATTATCGAGGATGGTGATCTAACAACCACAGTGTTTGCCACTCCTTTAGACTTGGAGTGGGAAGAAGAAGGTCTGGAAGAAGAAGGGTCATCGGCTTTTGCATTGGTATTACGCAATTTGACCTTATTCTCTTCAATAGCATGGAGTTCAAGCTTTCGGGCCATGGTGAAAGCTTCAAAAAAAGTGTGGAATGTTTGAAACCACAAGGTGGATGAGATGTGCATGGCACATGCTCAAGAAAAGAGCTTGATGAGCTCAGGTTGAGGTAAAGGGAAGGAGAGTTGGTTGATTAAGCCTCTCTAACGAGCGATGAAATCAGCTATGGATTCATCATCAAACTGTCTGATAGAGTAGAGGTCTGTGATGGAGACTTTTTTGGTGATATTGATAGAAAAGTGGTCAAGGAAAAGTTGGGCTATTTGGGTGAATGAAAAGATAGAGTGACTGGTAAGGGAACTATACCAATCAAGGGAAGGGCTAGAAAGCGACATGGGGAACGTGCGTAACAATAACACATCATCATGGGCTATAAGATAACAAGCATGTCTGAATGCTCATAGATGCTGTTGTGGGTCTTCCTTACTCTAGAAGTGAGTAAACTTAGGAAGCTCCCACTGACTGGGATACAGTCAGATTGGGACAGAGGGATGGATGGGTTTGTTGCAAATTTGGTCATATGAAAGGACATTGCTTGAATCAAAAATGGGAAGCCTTAAGATTAAACATTTTGTCCATCAACATCTTGATGAGATCAGCTAACAAATTGGCAGATGGGGTGCCCCCTAGGTTGTAAGGTGCTTGGACGGTGCTAGAAGAGGCATATGACATAGTTGGTTGTGCTTGTATAGGTGCACCATATTGATAACTAGTCATTGGGATAGATATGCAAGCTAAGGGTGGTTGTGTGATGGAGCTAGAGGGCACAAATTGAATAAGGGCCATCAAAGGTGGTTGAGGGGTGGCAACACTGGTTGAAGGGTAAGTAGCCACCCTAGTGTTGATGGGGGTAAGAGTAGGCAGGATGGAGACAACTAGATTTTGGAAAGGAGTAGAATTTTGTTGAATAGTTTGTGGTTGATGGGGGGCTAAAACCCTGATGAAAGTGGGATCAGAGATAGAAGGAGAAGCCACACTTTAAAGATTAGTTATGGTCGGGTTGATGGTCAAAGCAAAGGCCAGAGTGGTCATGGGTTGGGTAGCGGATGCCATCGATATCGTTGCCGCTTTAGTTAAGGAGGTTGGCATCCCATAGACTAGGTTGCCTGAAGAGTCTCACATTTGGCTTCTCGTGAGATAATGTTGAAGGGCCTTGACATTGAGTTCAAGGAACCTTTCAAAGTCTTGATCCCCTTCAGGAACAATAGATGGTCGAGTCAGGGTTGGTTGAGGAGGGGTTCGTTCAGTCTCTAAATGATACTCCATTAAAGGACTAGTCATGGAAGGCGAAGGTAGAAGTGGTTGTTGCCTCGCATGGTCGACAAGAGTCTTGGTTTGACTACGTGTCAAAACCATTCAAGGCAAGAGGTTCAGGTTTTAGAAATTATGTTTTTTAGTCTCAAAAAACTAGAATGGATGCTAGACAGCAAGAAAGTCAGGTTTAAAGCTTGCTATTTTGAGAAGAAAAATTTGGACAGTGACAGACGTCAGTAGAAAAAATGATGCCGATGAAACAGGTTGCCGATGTCGGTCAGATAACCGATGCCGGTGAAGAAAGGTTGCCAACATCAGTGGTAAAACTAATGTTAGTTACTATGTTTTTCTAGAAACTCAGAGATTTTAAAGTTTTTGGAAGAAAGAAGAAAATGTCCTCACTAGCTCAAAATACCAGATAAAGATAGAAAAGAAGATGTAGACAAGTAGACCCTAAATGTTAAATCTTAAGAATAAACTTTTAGAATCATGTTGGCTTATGCCTTAGAGTGTGTTTGGGAAGTTGGCTTGTAGAACGAGTCCTAGAAGAGGTAGTCTAAGGTTGGTTTCAGGTTAGTTTCGGTGCTCAAGAGTTTGTGTTAGGTTCTATACGTGGCCTGGTGCTAAGGAGCAAGCTCCCCTCACTTCACGAGCCTAGTGATAAGCTGGTCTTGCTTAGCTAGTATATACTTCCCCTAGATTTTATCCTCTACCAGAGAATAGAGTGGGCTTTCCCCTTGGTAGTGAAGTCCAAGTGGGATTACCGAGATGGGTAAGGTATCCACTAGGTGATGAAATCCTAGTCGGACCTTGTCTTAGGTGTGTTTAGATGTTTGATTTTGTGCAAGTGGTCTGGATGTGTAACATAAGTGGCCTACACTTTATTCATGATGCATTTTTTAATTACTAGATGTGAGAGCTAAGTATGCATTCAAATAGAGATGAAATGCAAAAGATTTTAAGCCCAAATTGAAATGTGTGTTCATATGCAGATAAGTGAGAAGAGGTTGAAGAGTATGAATTGACTAGTCTAAGATGCAAGAAAGAAAGAAAAAGAAGGATTCTTTTTAACTTTGCTAATGGTTTCATTTGGAAGAGATAGAAGAAAGAGATGTAAGGAGAGACCTAATGCACCTATATGAGAAGTTTTTTTTTGAAGAAAAAAGTATGAACCCAAGGAGAATTCCTAGGGTCCCACTGGGCATGCCAGAATGTTTCTAACAAGTTTTTGCTTTCACATTCAAAAGGAAGTAAGAAACTAAGATAAGTGGTCTAGGGTTAGATGTTACCTGGATGAGGTCTATGCATCATTATCTAAACATTGAGAGAACTCCTCTTTGGCTGTGGAGGATGACACCTGTAGAAAAAAGAGACTCAAACACAAAGATTGTTAGATGGATATAAGGTGGACTGCCAAGAGATATGCTTTGTCCCAGAAGTGCAAAGGCTTTCTGGAGGGATGTCAGTCCACTTGTTGATAAAAGAGAATGTTGTTAGACAAAAATAATGAAAGACAAAACAAAATAAATAAATTTAATGCGTACCTATATTGTGTTGTCTGCCTTCCACAATTGCCGACGTCAGTTAGTCTGCCGATGTCGGTAGGTCAAGGTCGCCAACGTCAGTTAGTTTATCGACATCGATAGGGATAATGGGCCTGGTGGCTGGTGTCAGTCGAGGCAATGGTCTTGGACAAGGTCTGGATGATTTTATGCTTTGTTTGTGGTCAAAAAGATGGCTTGAGGTGTCTAAGAGTCTGTGTGGAGGTCTATGTAGGATTTACAAGGTAGAAAGTATGGTTTGAAAGAGGGACCAGACAAAGGATTGGGGTGAAAAGGGGGATAAGGATTCGGGTCTGGTCTGGTTGATAGCTAGGTCTAGGTGGTGATATTACTTAGAAGCAGTAACTAGAAAACATAATGAAAACATAGAAGAAATACTTAGCTATGGATCACTGAAGAAGGAGTGTAGTAGACTGGTTGCTGATGCTGCTAGTGTAGAAGACCTATTGCTGATGCTGCTAGTGTAAAAGACCTCCAACAAGGTGGAGTGACTGATTTAGAGTACCTATACCTTGTGATGCTTGTTTTTCATCTGGGAGAGAGGGAGCAAGAGAGGTTGGAAGACTGTAAGGTTGGCCGATTGTTCAAGATTAAAGGATTGAAAGATTGGTAGATCCACATTTTAGATGCAGAACGCTGTTTTGAAGGCAACCAATGCCAGCAATATCGTCAACATCGACCAACTACTGACTGACATCGGTAGCCAAAGAATAGGAAAAAGGGCTAAAAATAGCCTTTTGTCCATTATTTCTTCTATCGAGGTCAGCTGGTTGTGGTAAGAAATGGTCTAAGGTGGTTTGAATGAGCGCGAGAGGTTAATGGGAGGAATGAAATAGGGTTTAAGCATTTAAGATTTGGCGTGGGGTAGTGGAGGGCATCCAAGGAGAGGTATCCTAAGAGGGGTGAGGTGTCATGAGAGAGAGAGGAAATTATTAATTTAAAATAGATGATTATTTTAAATTAATAAGACATAGGTTAGGCATGGTTAGAAGTGGAAAGGGACCAAGGGGGAGTCGACCAAGGGAGTAGACACGATTTCGGTGTCTACACTAAGTGCTTAACTTCTTAAGGTTAATTCATAGAATTTATCATACCAATGCCAATAAATATATCATGGATTAAAATTATACAAGGGTACCTAAGACCTCCTAATATATTTTTTCCTAGGAATATATGTGGTGGAGTGGGTGAGTACTTAAAGTTGGCACTTGGGTAGACTGTGTGTAGGGTTGAGTGTTTTAAGCAAAGTTTTAGATGTTATCTATCCTTTCCCAAAATTCTTCCCAACTTAAATATATTAATTATCTTATTTAACACCATTTCACACCTTTCATAACCATAAATTTTGTTTCAAGATCTTGGAGGTATCTTAGAGTGGCAATTAGGTCTATAGGCAAGCCTATGTGTTTGATTATAATGGCCCATCTCTAATGATCTTGACTATAGTTAAACATTTAAAACGTTTAGTGTAGGTATGATGACTCCTAAAAATCATGTTTTACTACTCAAAAACATTATACAAGTTACAATCTACCTTTTAAACCTTTAAGCCTTGATTCTTCCCATCTAGATCCTAGACTGCTTATCTTAAAAATGGCTTGGTCTGAGACAAAATAATGGGTATATACATTATTTTTATAACTAATAAAATAACATGAATACCTTTTAATGGTTACAAGGACCATATCATACAAAATTTAAGTTATAACTATGCCCACAAAGGCCTCAACTAACTACCTTTCTTAGACTGGTCATTGACTGCCTGTTAACTATGTGGCTAAGTACAAGATCCCAAGGTAACTTCTTGTTATTATTACCCTAAGGGTCTCTAGGTCTAAACTTAATTTTATAGTCTTTATACATATCGATTATTCCCATATATGTCTCAATTCATTAAATACATATTTTTTCTACAACTCTCTTTTTTTCCTTGAAACCCCATGCCTCTCCTTCATCCATGACTTGCTTGAAAGTGTGATCTCATTTTTTCATAGACTATAGTTGTATACTTCTCACTTTTTTTGCAATATTAGACCTTATTGAGGAATGACATGATTATATAATTTTCTTATAATTTCTTTGACCTTTGATACATTAAGACCATTACGTACTTTATTCCTTAAGTAGGTCTCATGATTAGCTTACATATGAGTTTTCTTACATTCTTAATTGAGTAGGGTAATGATAACTATCAAGTACTACCCCTTTTAATAGCATGAACCTTGATCTATCTTATGCTTGTATATTTCCTTTTGGCCTATACAAGATGAAAAAACCAACATACCTAGTTAATGTCAAATGTGACCATCTATCAGTATGAGTATCCACAGGGTTTAGTCATTAGGGTTGTATGAGAAGAGGTGATCTACATGGTGTTTGAAACCACTATGTGATAAGAATCCCACATCACCATTTAATTCTCTATGCACCTTATTTGAGAATATTTCAAATATCTATGCCTTGAATATAATATATAGTATTTGTTTGTATATTGATGATAGGTGTTGTCATTGATTTCTGAGAGGCATTAACAATGACAAAGTGGTTTATGATGTTAGTAAAATGGAGCATGGTGGCATAGTGTGCTTAGTACAATGTGATAATTTCAAGGATGTGCATAGATATCTTATGTGGATGTTGTATAGATGAATGGATATTTTTATGATGATGTTTTACTTGTTCCTAATGTTTTCTATTCTCAAGGGTTGTCTTCATATGGCCTTAATGTGGTATGCATGTCAGTTTATGTCTTGTAGGCTTGATTATGCATGATTACCTATAAAGTTTTGAACACTATGGATTGTGTGACATGATGATGAGATTAGTATGCTTTGAATATCAATTTTAGACATGTATAAGGTGATAATAGGTCATATTTATGGTTTGCAATAGATGGCTAGTGGTTTGCAAGGTAGTTTGGCCATTGCCCTAGTTCACCTAGGTGGGCTTATGAGGCCTTGTGAAGGGTCAAAGGGTGTTTTTAGGTTGGTGAAGCTTTTTTTTCATGAGATATGATTGATAAAGTGTTTTAAGTCATGTTATCGAGGTTTGAGGTTAGAATTTGAGCTATAAAATTATAAATTTGGTTTAAGAGCTTCAAGAGGTGCTAGAAAGGTGTCTAATGAGCTCGAGAAGGACTTTCTTATTTTTATTAGCATGTGAAAAGTATACATGGGGAGATGAAAATTTTAAATATGTTTGGTATGGTCCTTAATAATATTATCCAATAATTCATTCATGTATTAAGGTCTTATCCTTTATGAATGATCATTAAGAAGCTAAGCAAATTTTTGTGTCCAAAAACCCTAGTCTTAGACCCAATAGAGAAGATCTTGATGTTTTGGGCTTAGAATGGATTGAGTTATAAAATATGATTATTATAGGTTGTATAGGACTCCTTTATGTTTTTGATAAATTATTTTTGGTTTCTTAATAGAGTGTGGGTCCTATATAAAATGGGTTGTTAACAGTATTCTTGTTTTTTAGGAAGATTTTTGTGGATGACCAGATGATCTAATGGTTGATTATTGAAGCTCAGGAATTTTAAAAAATAGCCATGAAAGTTTTTAGTGAGATTAATATTTTTTTTTCAAATTTATATAAGGTTAAGTTTGACTAGTTTATATGAAGGAAATGGTGTCTTAAGTGAGAAAGAGTGATCAAATTGAAAAGAGGAATTGGAAGGCCTAATCAGTGAATAAGAATGGGTCTGATATCTTGAATGTGATGTAGGGGATGTATTAACTTTATCCATTAGATTATTATTATTATTCTTAGTCACTTGTATTTTATTGAATGGTTGACTCATAGTTGACCATGATGGTTTTACTAGAAAAAACCTATTTTACATGATTGAGTTTATTTACAAGCTAGATGGTCAAATCAAGTGTTTCTAATGATTAGATATTATTTAATAATCCTTTAAGTACTTATATAGATACTTTTAATATTTTAATAATATTTATTTATTCAATTATAGTCACACAATTGGTGTTATGCTTCGTGTGTGAGGTGTTTGTGACATGATCTCATGGTATGGTTTAGAAAGCTTGTGTAGATGATCATGGCTGACCTTGGGAGACATGAATAATTATTCCTAAGATGTTCTAAAAGTGATATGGCTTACCATAATATACAATTGTATATATACAAGGTGTTTTATGCCTTTTGGGCGTGTGAAAAAGTTAGACAAGTAAGTGAGGGTGTTGTTATTTGAAGACCTTATGCGAAGTTTGTTGAAGGTATGGGTGACTAATGTTTGTATGAGTTTGAGTAGATAGACATGTCATTAGATTCAACATAACTTTTTGATCTTATTTATTATTTTTATCATATTTATGAGGGCATATTTGAATATAAGTGAAATATTTAAGGAGTTATTTACTTGTGTTGAAGAGATAGCTTGCTGATTGGTGACTTGTGTGGAGTTGAAAACTTGGAAAAGGGTGTTCTTATAGGGTTTCTATATAAAATTAAGGAGTAATCATAGTTCAAGAGTTTTTCATTTGATAGGTGTTGTGTTGGTACTCAACATCTTAGGCAAGTTGGTGTTTGTCATCTTTAGGGGTTAGTTCTCCTTGTGAAGTGGGTGATTCACTAAAGCCTCTCATTTATAGTAATCATATAGGACTATAGTCCACTATTTTTCAAACTTGAGAGTAGGTTTTTCCCCCATGAGAATTTCCCACATAAATCTTTGTGTTATGGTTTCATTCATGTTTTTTCTTTGATTCATCTATCTTGTATATTGATATGATTAGTTAAGTATCTTGAAGAGTTGGGAATTGGATTGTAATATTGTTAAACCATTGATTGAACACCCCTCTCAATGGTGTGTATTTCCATTAATTGGTATCATAGTAGGTATTTTTGAGGTTTAATATCTTGAAAGGTGTTCTAAGGTACAACATGATCTGTAATAAAGAGTCGATATTTGTTTAAGTTTCTTTACATTTAGAAGAAAATGGGGATAAGAAATGGTACATAGATAGTGGTTGTTCTAGTCATATGATAGGAGATAAGATTAAATTAATCACTCTTAAGAAATAAAAATATAGTGTTGTTAGGTTTGGTGATAATAACTCTACTACAACAAGAGGTAAGGGAACTTTGAGTTTAGACAATGGAATTTCAAAGACTAAAAATGTTTAATATGTTCAAGGTTAAAGAACAAACTTCTTAGTGTTAGTTAGATGTGTGAACAAGGTAATGTTGTGACTTTCTATGATGATATTTGTGAAATTAGAAAAGGAAAAGATAGCATACTCCTTGACAAGATTCATAGGTCAAAATACAATATGTATGTAAATCATGAATCCAAAAGAGAAAAGTGTTTGATGAGTCAAGTAGAAGAAATCTAGCTATGGCATAGAAGACTTGGTCACATAAACTTCAAGAATATGATAAGGATTAGTTTTGAGGGGCTTGTAAGGTATATGTCAAATATTTATAAGGTTGTTCAATCTTTGTGTAAGTCTTACCTTCATGGTAAACAAGTACATAGATTTATTACTATGGTATATGTGGATGACATAATATTTTGTTTAATAAATGATAAGATGAGTAATAACTTTGCTGATGTAATGAAAACTAAATTTTAGATGTCTATGTTGGGATAACTTTATTTCTTCCTAGGATTGTAGATAAATAAACTAGACAAATGGATCCTTATTTATCAAGCCAAATACATTAATGAAATGCATGATGAATTCAATATGTTTGATAACAAACCCATGATTACTCCTATGGAAATAATATGCAAATTAAGTAAGAATGATGTGTCTCCTAAAGTTGATCAATCCTTGTATAGATCTATGGAAGGGAGTCCATTATATTTTACTACTTCTAGACCTAATATTATGCAAGTAGTATGTGTGGTTGGAAGATATCAAGTAGATCATAGATAATCTCATTTGAAGGTAGTTAAGAGAATCCTAAGGTATCTCGAAGGCACCATAAACTAGGGTTTGTGGTATCCTAAGAGTAAGGAATTCAAGCTAAAATCCTATATAGATGTTGATTAGGTAGGATGTGTTGATGATAGGAAGAGTACTAGTAGAGGAGTGTTATACATAGGTGAATCCTTGGTATCCTGGTTAAGCAAGAAGAATCTTCAATATCTTTATCTATTAGAGAGGCTGAATACATTGTTGTAGCTTCTTATTGTACTCAAGTCATCTAGATGAAGTAAACCTTATAAGATTATAAGGTAAGTCAAGATGGTCCTTGTATTACTTTATGTGACAATAAAAGTACCATAAACATTTAAAATAATTCATTGGTGCATTATAATACTAAACATATTCATATCAAGTATTATTTTCTAAAGGATTAGGTTAGTGATCAAGTTATCAAATTAGAATATGTACCTTGTAATGAACAACTGGTAGACATAATGACTAAACCATTACCTAAAGCTATGTTTAAATATCTAAGATCCTATATAGAGTTTTTTACTTCTTTCTTTAATGAATAATGAGTCATTGGGAGAGATGAAGAAATCAATTAGAATAATTACTTTAGTTGTTGTGGTTGGTTATTTGTTCAAGAGGTATGTTTAGGTCTCTTGGTCCTAAAGTATCTTTTTGATTAAATTTTGATGCTTTGAGTGAGTGTTGATTTGAAGGATAATTGGTATATATGGGGTCTTAATAAATATTTACATGATTCATTCCTAGGTGGTTTGAGGTCTTGATGAGCTTAGATATGTGTTTTATGGTCAACAGTCTAAGTTGACCATTTTTGGTAGTGATGACTACCTAGTAAGTGCCAAGATAGCTCATATAGTGTTTTAACGTGGATAGGAGGTTGATAATGAGTGATTAAAGTTATTTTTTGAATTTAAAATAAGGTTAGATAGATTTAAGATGCTCTTAAGATGCTCAGGTGTGATTTTGATCATTTGGTCATGGTGTTTATTGTAGATGATGACTCTATTTACCCAGAATGCTTGGTTTCAAGGGTCAATTAAAGAATGAAGATTTGTAATGAAGTAAGTTTTGCTTAATAAGGTATGCACATGTATTTAATAGATGTTATATGTTGTTTCATAGGTGGATGAATGATTTTGTGTTAGGTGGATCTCTTGAGTGGTCACTGGCTTCTCTTCTCAAGAACATGAGTTTGGTGGAATAAAAGAAGTAATGGTTTCTAAAGGTATGGTGTCTTGAAATTTGTCATGGAAGTGAATTTTTATGGTATCCAAGTTTGGTATCTATCTCATGTGTTTGCATTGAATGGAGGTTGACTTTTGAACAACTGTTGCTTTAAAGGCCTAGTGATTTGATCATGTTTGGAAAAGTGGTAAAATTTTGGAGTTGGAAGATGAAAGATTAAAAATTAGTTAAATGGGTGTAATGGGTATCTGAATCAACTTTTATAGTGGTATTTAGGTGATTATATTTCATTTTATTCAAGTTTTAGCTCACTAAGAGGCTTAATTGACTAGTAGGCTAAAGAAGGAAGTATGCTAAGAAGGATGAGTTGGAGGATCATTCTTGGCATGCTTGAGGGGGCATATTATTGGTCTTAAAATATGAAGTGTCATGACTTAAAGTGATCATGGCAAAGATATATGAGGTCTGCAATGTCTAGATAGGGATATAAGGGGTCTAAGTAGGCCGAGTGGATAAATTGAGCAATTTTGCAAATCTTTTCAAATAAGGTTAGCATTTTTGGTTCTAGTTGAGCATTTTGGCCTATTATAAATGTGTTATAGGTATGGTGTTGTGCTTGGTGTGCTTCTACTATTCTATATGGTGATTTGTGAATGATGGTAAGTGAGCTTGTATGGTGCTTTGTTACTCATGTTGTTGTTTGAGTTGATGATAGTAGTTCTTGGAGATTATATAGGTGTGCATTGGTTATGTAGACAAAGGGGGATTATTAAAAGTAAAGAAGGATCTTAAGGGGAGATATGGTGCCTTGTAAATTGATGACATATCTAAGGATCTTGATAGTTTTCAAACCAATATGAGTATTTTTCATGATTGGCAAGTTATTTGATTGTATTCAAGGAGTGCTTAATTTTAGAGATCATAGGGGGAGATTTCATTAGTATATTTAAAAGGTGAGTCTTGTATGATGTTAGCTTTGAAAACATTTCATATTCTCTACTTCATCATTGTGAGCCCACTTTATCATTTTGGAAATGGGGATAAGGATTTGGTATGTTTCCATCAATGAAAAAGGGGAATACTTTTGGGATATTGATGATAGGTGTTATCATCAATTTTTGAGAGACATTAACAATGAACAAGTGGTTTGTGATGTTAGTAAAATGCAACATGGTGGTATAGTGTGATTAGTACAATATGATACTTTAAAGGATGTACATAGGTGTCCTAGGTGGATGTTGTATGGCTGAATGGAGCTTGGTATGATTATTTTTGACTTGTCACTGATGTGTTATATGCTCAAGGGTTGCCTTCATATGGCCTTCATGTGGTATGCAAGTCAATTTATGTCTTATAGGCTTGATCATGCATGATTACCTATAAGGTTTTAACCAGTATGGCTTGTGTGACATGATGAGGAACTTATTATTATTGATATATTCATGTTAAAAATGTACACAGTGATAAGAGGTCAGGTATATGCTTTTCAAGATATGGCTAGTGGTCTGCAAGGTAGGTTGGCCAATGGCCTATTTGGTCTAGGTGGGTTGGTAAGGCCTTGTGAAGGGTCAAAGGGTGTTTTTAGGTTGGTGAATATTTTTTTTGAATGAGATATGGTAAAGAAATTTGTTTCAATCAATGAGTTCTAAGGTCAGATTTTGAGCTACAAATTTGGTTTAGAAGCTTCAAGAGGTGCTAGAAAGGTGTCTAATGAGCTTGAGAAGGACTTTCTTATGTTCGTTAGAACATGTAGGGTATTCATGGGGAGTTGATCCTTTTGGAGATATGATTTAGGGTACTTAGTAATATTCTCCAAGAACTATTTCATATATTAAGGTCCTATCCTTTATGAATGATCGTTAAGAAGCTAAGCAAGTTTTTGTGTGTAAAAACCCTAGTCTTAGACCTGATAGAGAAGAGCTTGATGGTTTGGGCTCAGAATGGATTGGGTGATAAAATATGATTATTATATTTTTAATATGACTCCTTCAAGTTTATAATAAAGTATTTTTGGTCTCTTGATAGTCTATGGGTCCCATAAAAAATTAGTTATTAACAATATTTTTATTTGTGAGGAATATTTTTATGAATGACTAGATGATCTAATGGTTGATTGTTGAAGCTCAGGACTTGCCCCAAATATCCATGAAAAATTTTAGTGAGATTAATATTTTTATGTATAATTTATATAAGGTTAAGGTTGAATAGTCAATATGAAGGAAATGGTGTCTTAAGTGAGAAAGAGTGATCAGAGTGAAAAGAGGAATTAGAAAGCCTAGTCAATGAATAAGAATGAGTCTAAGCTCTTTATGGTGATGTATGAGATGTATTACCTTTATCCATGAGATTATTATTGTTCATAGTCACTAGGTGTTGATTTAATGGTAGACTCATAGTTTATCATGATGGTTTTTCTAGCAAAAGGAACCTGTTCTAGATGATTGAGTTTGTTTGCAGGGTAGATGATCAAATCATGTGTTTTTTATGATTAGATATTGTTGAGGGCTCTTTGAATTAATTATTTAGATAATTTTAATATTTGAATAATATTTATATATTCAAATTAGTCACACAATTGGTGTTATACTTTGTGTGTGAGGTGTTTATGACATGAGCTCATGGTATGGTTTAGAAAGCTTGTGCAGAGGATCATAGACAACCTTGGAAGACATGAATAATTCTTCCTAAGATATTATAAAAGTGACATGGATGACCATAATAGATAATGGTATATATACAAGGTGTTTTATGCCTTTTAGGTGTGTGAAAAAGTTAGACAAATAAGTGAGTGTGTCATTATTTGAAGACCTTGTGCAAAGGTTATTGAGGGTCTAGATGACCAATATTTGTATGAGTTTGAGCAGAGAAATATTTCATTAGACTTAGCATTATTTTATTTTATTTTATTGATTATTTGTATCATATTTGTGAGGAAATATTTGAATATAATTAAAATATTTTAGGAGTTATTTACCTATGTTAAAGAGATAGCTTGGTGATTGGTGACATGTGTGGAGTTATAGACTTGGATAAGGGTGTTATTGTAGGGTTTCTCTATCATATTGAGGAGTAATCAGATTTCTAGAGTTTTTCATTTTATATGTGTTGTGTTGGTGCTCAATATCTTAGGCAAGTTGGTAATTGTCATCTTTAGGGGTTAGTTATCCTTGTGATGTGCATACTTCACTAAAATTTCCTATTTGTAATCATCATATAGGAATATAGTCCATATTTTTTCAGACTTGAGAGTGAGTTTTTTCCCCCATGATGTTTTCCCTCATAAATATTTGTGTTATGGTTTCATTTATTCTTGTTCTTTGATTCATCTATCTTGCATATTGATATGATTGGTTAAGTAGCTTGAAGAGTTGGGAATTGGATTTTAATATCTTTAAACCACTAATTCACATCCCCTCTTAGTGGGGTGTATCTCCATTAGTGTTTCTAAGGGACCTTGTCATAGTAAGCCCAAAAGTGTTGGTTGTAGGTATCCATATGCATCCTCAAATCACTACATATCCATATATGTCTAACATCCCATGATCCTTTGCTTTCTTGACATTATCATGATGGTCCTTTTACCCCTTAATCTTGCCTATAGTGTACATAGTGACCTCTAATTATGCATGTATCAATTTACCTTGATTTCCCTTGACCTGTTGATTATAGGTATATCTATGTATTATGCCTTTTTTAAGGAGTTAAAGTCTCATACTTGTATATATTGAGGATATTTATCATAACCAATAAATTTTATTTTTCAAGACATTTCACAGTTCCATGAATCACATCACACTCTTAACTTCCTTATCATGCCATGACTAAACTAGGTTAGATGTCTATAGGTGAGTATTCTACCTTATGTGGGATAGTGTTGGAGTAAATGTGTGAGGTGGATATGTGGTGATTCCACCTTGAAGGTCTCATTATCCATCTTGAGAAAATTCCTTTTATTTTCAAACTTGAGGCCCAAACCTTAACTGTCCTTTCAAAATTAGTCACCAAGCAGTGTAGATCATGTTGTATGGATTGAGATAGTATATTTTTTTGTGTTCATGTGACATTATTTATTTTTTATATCATCACAATTTTTAAATTTTCTCATCTACACTTTCCATTGAAGAGGCCTCCTTAGTCATTTATTAGATTGTTTCTTTAGAAATATGTTATAATATGACAAAAAACTAGCTGTAGGTGCTTATGAGGTCTCCTTAGAAGGTTATATGACCAGGTGAGTTCACCACATTTGACTTCATTATTTCTTAAGTTTCTAAGGGAGAATGGAGGTCCATTATCATAGTTCATACTTAGGAGGGAGGATGAATGAGTGGAGAAAGGTGTCAGTGGGGTGGTAATGATGTTGTAGAATCAAAATAGGGGTATGGCATAGTGGAAGGTAGTGATTGCATAATAAAATAATAATGGTAGGGAAATGATATGAAGTGAAGGGTAAGACCTATTAAAACACCAACCATGTGTAACTTGGAGAACCTTAAATCCATACCTAATAAATCATGAAGTTTTTGAAGGCATAACACTACATATACTACCTTAAGAATAAAACCTTAATAACTCATAAAATCTTAATTTTCACAAATAGACCTTAAACTCTAATAAAAGGTAATGATGTGAGTTGGGAGGAAAGAGATGTGGTTTATAGGACCTTAAGGATGAAAAGGAGGTCTAGGAGATTTATTTTCAATGGAAAGATAATGTTATATCATGACTTAACATTCTATTTCAATCCTTCAACTATGTCTATAGGGTTTGAAGACAACTTTGGGCCATATACAATGTTGATAGATACTGAACACCAAATGGATATGGATCGATTAGTTAAGGCACTATTTGGGGTCATGAGAGGATAATTTGAACACCAATTTTAAGCATAGAGGCATGGTGAATCATAAAATTTATCTTTAAACTTTTTAAACTAGCTCACATCCTTAGATGGATGCATCAAATCTATGTCCACTACTCAACTTTCCTATAGGCTATACACAATAACTAGTTTTGATGTTTGCTAATATTATGAGCTCAAATGTGCGATTAAAATGTTTAAATTACAATTTGAGACTCCTTCAAGACTTTACAAAATAGGATTAGTCATTAGATTTAGTACACAAGTCCAAATTCCATGAAAAATGCCCAATTAAAATTGGCCTATGTAGATGTGAAGGGCATACAAATTCCTTAAATTATTAAGGAATTATCATAAATATGAGGAGACCAATCCCCAAAAAATTACCATTATTTTAATATTCCTACATGTAATTTTTATGTCCAAGATATAGGACCTCTCTCTCTCTCTCTCTCTCTCTCTCTCTCTCTCTCTCTCTCTCTCTCTCTCTCTCTCACATGTTACAAACAAAAACTTGAGGAGTTGTCTAAGCCTGCAAGGAAGGGTATGTGAAGTGTAGTAAATTTATTAGGATTGTTTGGAATCGATTCAAATTGAAAATTTTATAACACATCAAACATGATATCAACTTCATAATCTAATCATATTTTGTATGGTACAGTCTGTATCATTATATACAATAATAAAAATAACCCCAAATTTCTAATTTCCCACCATTTTCTCCAAGTTTAAGAATTTTAAATGTCATTTTATGGTCAAAATGGGATAAAAATTAATTAATAATCATTTACAAGCAATATAAAATGTAAGGAGGAATTGGGAAAGCCATAACTTGGAACATGGAGCCCATTTAGCTAGTGAAAGAGTGTGAGTGGGCCTTAAAGGGACTTCATGTGGCATGAAATTCTTAGGGAGAGAAATTTGGCATGGATAACATCTATTTAAGACCCATTTTTAATTCAATTAATCAAGATATAAGATAATTAGGTTTATATGAAGTGGCTAGAGGGTGGTTGATGGTCTAAGAGGTATGGTGAAGGTGCTATATGGATTAAATAAGTATGTCATGGAAGGAAGGGATTGAATAAATTATGATCTTAATATAATATCCTCATTAATTATTAAAACAACTTCATATTATGAAAGACCAATATACTCCTCAAACAAAGCTAAAGCATTCATTGACTTTCAAAGCCTTTTGACAATGATCTCTCTCATTTTAAGACACCATGACACTTAATATATCACCCAAAAAAATTCAAGACACTCATGACATAGTAGATTTGAGCATAAGACTATGACATATCCTGACTCTCTTAATAAGGATTTAAAGGATCTTAGTGGAAAAAAGATGACATGATTATGCAAAGAAAAACCATAAGCAGGCTAAGATGGTGGTCACTAAATTTTTTTGATATCAGAGGTTAACATTTGGCCTATGAGGCTAAAAATTTAAAATTTATGCTGAAATAGTGTCTAAGACTTGTTTATATTCATCCAAGATTTGTCACATGACCTCTATTTCTGACTTGAGAGTTTTTCCTTATGTGTGCAATACCAAGACATTTTATGTATCATCTTAGGTCTTTATAAGTCTTATCAATAACATCATGAATTGTTTATATTATGACATAAACTTATAAGATATTACTTACATAATTAAGGTGGGATAGACATTATTGATCAAATACCTTGAATTTTATATCATCTCCTCTAATTCAACCTTTTCATCTCATAGCCTTAAGACTTTTTGATCTAGATCTAAAGCCCTCTATGTAATGAATTATTGGAAAGTGTTTGTTCCTTCAATTTACTTATAGATAAACACAAATGTTTACATCATAGTGGTGGAAAGTGATAAGGATGTAGTCATAAATGTCATAAGAGGAGATGTAAATTGATCAAGTGGAAGAAAGAAAGTCATCCAACATGCTGATGTAGTAGGGATATCCCATAGCCATTGACTAGGGATTTACATTACTTCTTTTGTTCCCTTAATGTGATTAGTGGTTACTATCTCTACTTTCACTTGTGTATCCTTGACCTCCTTAGCCTTAGTTTTTTCTTCTACATTGGATTTAGTCTCAACTTTAGCTTAGACTTTAACTTCCTCTTCAACCTTAGCTTGAGCCTCAGGTTGGGCTTTGGCCTTAGCCTCTACCTTAGCCTTGACTTTGGTTTCAACTATTCATCTTCATTCATCACTTTGGTTGATTTCTCCTTCTATTTTTATTTCATAAATTATACCTCTTATTGTTTCTTCTCTACTCTATTTCTTCATCTTACTTGTACATAACTTTAGCTTCCTTGACTTTATTCTTTCTAGCTTCATCTTCTTCAGCTTGATTTCTTACAACCTCTACTTCCTTAGCTTTATATATAGTAGCTTCCACTTATTTGGCTTTATTTTGTGTAACCTCTAGTTCCTTAACTTTCCTTTGTTATTATATGGTTGTGTCTTACTACATATATTATGGACTCTTTGTAGCTTCCTATTGTGATAATTATGGCATGGCTTTTTGTTCTTATATTTTCTTAATATTTTATTCTTATTTCCTTTCTTTAGGCTCAAGTGTGCCATGTAAAGTTTGTTGTTCCTCAACTTCACCAGGCATGGTTGTATCCATGGGTTATTCATCTATTTCAATGTCATTATTAGATTTAGTTTGCTTAAGTAATTGTGCTTTGCCTAGTTGATATTTTTAGACCAACTTATTTAATTTATATTTTGTTAGAGGCTTAATTATTTATTTGTACCCTCAAGTTGAGGTTTTTGTTGAGTTGGTTGAGACTATTACATAGTACTTTGTTTTGTAGGTGTGACAATAGAGACCATCTTTTCCTACATGTTTTGTGATGTCTTCAAAGTCATATTTGTGCATGGTCACCTAAACAAAGTCTGGGTAGGGATATGTTCTATAGATAAATCCACTACATGCATAGCAGATGATCCTATAACTAGTTCTATTAGAAATAGTTTAGCCTCTAACTTTCACCAAGATACTTATTGTCTTATAGTGTCAATAAGGATAAAAGGAGGTGGTTGAGTGATATCAACCTAAAGGTCTTACCTTACCTAATTTTTCACTTGGAAAGTGTGCACTAATTTATAAAATAAAAAATAATTCTCCTCCTTTGTAACATAAAACAAGTTTTGATGTCTTCCAACATTGATTGGATCACTTGCCATTCATCTACCCCCATCTCAGGTAGGTCAAATTCAATATCTATTCATATAACCATGGGATTATCAATTTGTGACTTAATTTATAGATTTATTCTATTTTTATAAAGTATAGAGGCTCTGCACATAGGTTCTTTCCACATTATTTTCTCTTTCCATGCTAGATCTTGTGGCTATGCCAACTATGTTGGTTTTTGTGCATGTACTTGATCTACCTATTGTCACTATGCCTATAGAGGGATGACTTGAAATGGAGGTAAAAAACTTATAGATACAACTTTTTTGTAGTATACTTTAGATTTCACTTCAACCATCAAAATGAATAATGACATTGGGGTGATAATTTGTGTATCCAACTCATGAAACTTGATCTATATGCCATTGTGTATCTTGGTAACCAATGCAATTCAACCCAAGTACTATATTAAATCTTGAGAAATATTGGTGTGTGATCAAATTAAGTCTAGGGATTTCATTTACCATATATTTAAACACCCCAATTACTCATAATATTGGCTTGGGTTGGTCTATGCAATGCTTGCAAAGGCATTAGTAGGACAAAAAATGGTAGTTACATTTATTGGCCCTAGTGAAGATTCCACTATGTGAAACATAATAATAGAAATACAAATTATTATTAAAAAGTCTAAGATGTTACAAAAAGAATCGTATCTATATTTATAGTAATCTTGACTACCACAACTTTAGGCCAATTGAAATCCTCTCACAATTTTGTCATTTAGTAGGGAATGTTAATGATGCATCTTATTATTTTTTTTGAATGATTTGTGGTTTTATAAAATATTTTAGAAATACATTAGACCATGATGAATAGTTAATCATCCTAAATTGAATCAATTAGAGTTCATCATCCTAGCCTACTAGTGTATTTTCTATGATATCTAAGTGAAGTGGTGGTATTATAGATTTTAATGGCATTAATGATTTACCATGATAAGGTAGGCCAGTTGTTCATGATAATGAGTGTGCATTAATCTAGATTATAATATTTTGAGATAAATGAATATCTCCCTAATTGTGTCAAATCAATAATGTCAACATCACTTCATCTAATTACCAAAATGTAGGCATATTGATTAACCATTCAGTGTCACAACTTTGTAGTGGATGTTGTAGTGTTAGGGTTCTTAGCTGTGTTGTTCCTTAGGCCTCTTAAACAAATATAATATCTTTTATTACATCTATGAAATCAAATAGTTGTATATCATTGTATTTGATCTATTAAATCCCAAGCCTAATTATTATTCCTCTTTCTGGGACTCATATAGGGGAGGCAATAGTTGACCTCTATCCATGGTTTAATGAATGACTTGAGTTGAATGATTAGTCTAAGAAATTATGCCCTAGTTTAAATTATTTTTTTAGAGAGATAATCAAGAGGCCAATCATATAAGTCTCTTATTATATGGAGAATTTACTGTTTTATTATTATCCATATCCTTCTCTTTTATATATTTTTGGCACCTAATTTCATGTCACTACCTCCTTTGAATGCATTAATTGCATGCACATGAATGTTTTCATTACTTTAATATTAGGTACTATAAATCCTTTTGATATGTATGTTTGGTTCTTAGGATATTTTATTTAGTTATAGGTAGTTATTATCAATGATTAGCTATCCCTTTGGTTAATGAATTCATATTATGCATACACTTATCATTTTATTTCCAAATCTACTTTGAAACTAATTCAATATTTTAAGATTCCATGTCATTAATGATTTGACATGATCGTTGGCCTTCCATCCACTATACCTATATTTTCACCATCTTTTTGGACTTAATTACAAAGCTTAGTGTAGTTGAGGCTAGTTGTCCTTGATGATCTATCTTAAGAAGGTGGCTACATCCTATGATGGTAATTAGTTTTGGTGGTTGCAATGTGTTGTGTAGCAACAACCACACTAGACAAACATTTTAACCTAAGAAAAAAAGATAAAACAAAAAATAATAAATAAAATCCTAACTACATGGTGCTAATCAGTAACCACTAAATCTTTAGTAGCATGATAGAGATTAAAGATGATATGGATTAAGCCTAAAACCATTGATTTTTCCTTATAATATGGTTTCCTATAAATATTTTGACACTATGGTACCCTATGGTGATACTTCATTAATGATGTAGGATCATTTCCATATTATGCATAGTTTTCTAGAGAATGCTTTAAATCTACTCTCATAAAGTAATACTTTTTAGTCTGGGTAAAATTACTTAGATCACAGATTGTGATCATGCCATACATTTTGACTTTATTTATTAATCTATTGAGTTCATTTTTATATTAATCTATTTTCTTCCATCCTCATAAAATCCATCAACCATGCCCTTAAAGAGTCTTTATCCTCTAATCTCATGATAGTCAAAATACGCAGGCTAGGTACAATATATTCCATAGGTGTGACTACCTTAAGGCCATATACCAATTGGAAGGAAGTGAACCTAGTAACTCTCTTGTAATATGTGCGATAGGCCCATAGAATTTTATGAATTTGATCCTCCCAATCATCTCTCTAGACATTTCAATTTTTTGTTAACATCTTGCCCAAAACTTTACTAGATGATTTTGCCTATCCATTGGCCTGTAGATGGTAAGTTATAATTTTATGGTGTGATATCATGAATTATTTAGTGAGGGTAATAATAGTATTATTGACAAATTATGTGACTACATCACTTACCATCTTAACTGGACATCCAACCTTGTGATAATGTTTTTCATATAAAAACTTGGTATTATCCTTCACATCATAGCTTTAAGTGGTAACAACATCCACCCATTTATTACAATAATTATTTGTAATGATAATGTATCTAGAATGAATGTGATTAATTTCAGGAGATATATGTCCAAAAAAATCAATTCTTCATTGTTCAAAAGGATACTCTACAATCATAGGAAGCAAGGGAATTTCATCTCATTGATTGGGTTTTCCTATTCTTTGATAGATATCATAATGTTTATTAACTTTGTACACATTTTGAAAAAGTGTATCCTATGACAAACCACTCTAAATTATTTTCTTGGTAGTGGATTATCTTGTGAAGTGTCCTCCTATGATCCATTGGTGACATCATTGAATAAGTCATGGTTACTCCTAATCTAGATCTACCCTACACAATACATCATCTTTACCCAGCTTATATAAAAATCCATTAATAATAATATAAGGTATACATATGGTAGCTATCTATTTCCTATCCCTCTTTATATAATGTGTAAGAAAATTTCTTTGTTTCAAAAAGTTTAAGATATCCTCTATGTTATCAAGAACTATAATAGTCCTAAATAAATGTGCATTAGGGAATTCATCTTCAAGTTCCTCTGGTTTCTCACCATTTCAAAGTTGATTGAGATAATTATCTCATATCCCACATTCTCCTATCCTATATTAACATTAATTTAGAAATGAAATTCCCAAAAGAGCATCGACCACCTTGAGATCCGTCCTCCTAGCATTGGTTTATTGACTAGGTATCTCAATGCTTGGTGATTCATGAAGAACTAAAAACTAGTAGCTAATAAGTAATGCCTTAACTTTTGTAATGCAAACACCATGGAAAGTGATTATATCTCCATTGTTGTGTAATTATTTTCCATATATGAGAGTTTTCTACTTGCAAAATGAATCAGGTGGTATTGTTACCAAGATGGGTATCATTACCAACCTATGCTTTAACTTAATGAATGTTATTTGACACTCTAGTGTCCATTCAAATTTGGCATCATTTCATAGTATCTTCCACATAGATATTTATATAGTTACATATCCTTTTATAAACTTCTTATAATATCTAGAATGATCCATATAGGTTCACAATTTATTTGAGTTGATAGGAGGTGACATTCATATTATAACAGCAATTTTAGCTAGATTAACCAAAATTATGTAATTACACACAACATGACCCAGTAAGACACCAAAAGATGTAAATAATAGACAATTACTTAAATTCAATATGATGCACAAAGTCTAACATCAATATAACATCAATATTAACTTTGAGAAGTGTTATTTAAATTGATAGAAGAATAACCAATCATCTAGATGGACTTCTAAGATATCATAAATGAAGTCTTTGAATGCATTTATAACATATCTAGAAAAAACTAGGTGCATTGTTTAACCCAAATGGCATTACTTTGTATGAAAATGATCCTTAGTCAATTTCGAAGGTGGTATTGGTCTAATCCTCTTTAGAAATCAAAATTTGGTGATACCCACTAAAACCATCCATAAAGGAATATACATCATTCCCATCCATGAATTTAAGTACTTCATTAGTAAAAGGGATAGAAAATGGATCATTGAAAGAAGTGTCATTAAGTTTATGGTAATATCCACTCACCAAGATTTATCATATATTATTAGGTTGAATAACCATGGGACTCACCCATTCTACCTTTTCAAATGGATAAATAATTCCATATACTTGAATTTGATCTAGTTCAACATTTAATTTAGTTTTCATATTAGGATTGAGCCTATAAGGTCACTTTTTAATTAGGAATGCACATTATTTTACCTTGATATGAATTTCTCCTAGAGATGGATCTCTGCGTTTGACCTATTATAATTTAATTAGAAACACATCTTTGTAATCTCTTAATAGCTATAAGGATTCATAGATCTGCTCTTTCCCCTAGTAATCTCCCACTATTGTAATGTTATGGGGCACTTATATCCCAATATTTATTTATGTCTTTCATAATGGTTCCTGATATATCTTACCCAATCTAGTAGGCATAATATATTGTATAATGTGTTTGCCTTCTACTTGTTTCTCACTTTGCATTAGTTTAGGATCCTCTTCATTTTGTGGTTCAAATAACCCTTCTAAATCAAGATCCCCATCACTATCACTGGATTCTGTTAGATCATTGTTTATTTTATTACATGATTGAACCTAAAGTTATTATTTTTTGTTAGATTTGTAATTGTACAGTGTGAGATTTAGGCCCTGCATATATTATTTATGAGAGGATGATTCAAAAACATTTTTAAAATCCTCTACGTGTCCATGGCATATACAAATTTTAATATTTTGCAAGGAATTATATACTAATGGTTTATAATCTTCAAACACAAAAGTTTGAATCAAATATTGTTAAAGTTATGCCTAGTGTTTAGTTCCCTTTCTATGATCTTGATGCATGTACCAATCTATTGGAAGAGGTACAAGGGTATGAATGAATATGTGTGCCCAATATTTAGGCTATACTCCTTATGTAGTACATATGTCTATGCACTGATGGATGTGTAGTTCAGGACATTAACCATCTTATAATAAGGGGAAATTTGATTTATTACTATATTGTAGCTAAAACCTTTCATGTAATATTTCACAAGCATCTTCCCAATGTATTTTTGAGTTTCTATGCATGACCCACCATATCATAACAATTCTTTTCAATTTATAGTTGAGTGTGTTGGCTCTATTTTCCAACTTGGTACATGATGTTTGAGCCTCAATATGAATGGATTGAGATATTATATCACAAAATATTAAGGTATTTGGAATTTTATAGCAAACACCATATACTAAGGTCATAACTAATTATCTCTTTAAGACCAATTCAAAAGGTATGCATCTAAGTCACCACTTATGGATGATGCATAATCTTAGGGTAGAATTATTCTAGGGGTGGTTTCAATTTAATCCATCATAGTTGTATTATTATTATTATTATTATTATTATTATTATTATTCATCTCATATCTTATTGGTGAATGAATTTAAGGAAAACCACATTATTCAATTTAAACATATCTAACTAGCAACTTTGTTATAACTAGTTTGAATACTAGTGATTATTATTACTGCATAGTACTGGGTTTCCACTTTTGACATTCTATAGTGTGCACTCCAATTTGTCTTTCATCTATCCCCACTTTAAACCAATTGTTTTCACCATAATAATAAGGATAATTTGGATATTTAGGAATGATATAAGACTTTTTTAAAGATTTGTTTAAAGGTATGACTACTATTTTATGTTTTTGATACACTTCTTACTAATTATGCATAGTGTTAATAGTTATTTGGCCATCATAGGCCCATTTATTACTAATTAAGGTAGGGTAATGGGTCTTTGATGTCTTTATGTCAATGACCTAAAATCCCCTCACAATCTAAGTTCATCCACTTTAACATATTCCAGTTAGCCAATGGGTTTGACTCTACCATAATCCACTAAGCTAAATATTATTAGACTGTAACTCAGAGTTGGTCAACTAGTGAATTCCCATGTTGAATGAGGAATCATATTGATTTTACTTACAAAATCAAATATTGAATTTTGAATTTCATATCCATGTAATTCAATATCTAGTCATGAATCCACATCCTAAGGCTTCTTGGTCTTAACGTACCAAACTACTTTATCAGAGCTTGTTTATCCTCATTATGTACACTCCAAGAGATTATGTAGGAGGTTCATGATATTATAAGATATATCCTAATTTCATAATGTATTGATTAATTTCATTAGATCCACAAAAGTGGTTACAACACCTTTTTATTACTTTAGCTCAACAATTTTCCCATATATTTGAGCATTAATAACAATGTTATCCTCATCAAAAACTAGTTTCTATTATATTTATTGTAATACCTACACAACTTGATACATTAAATTTTTATCTATTGTCTAATTAGGACATTTCTACCACTAAAATTTTCTAATACCTAGATCTTGATGCATATCCAAGGGAGGTAAACCTTGTTTAGTTAGTTGTTGCCTTGTGATGGCTTGTATGAATGTGTTTCACTTTGATTACACATTAATCATGTTTATATTACACACTAGATTCTCCTTTATTTATTTCTCTAGGATAAGGAAATCTTATATTTGATGTTTACCTTTGATCCTAAAATATACACAATAAAATTGACTTTGAGGATTTGTGGGATAGTTCCTCGTATAATAATTATATGCTCTGTATAGATAAAATAACATGGGAGTTCAAGTTTATTGATTATCATTGTTACAACCCCCTTGATGTCATCCTCTATAGCTTCCTCTATTCTATTGATATCTCGACCCTTGGGATTATTGTCCATTATATCCTCCTTATTGATTCATAATGCATAACATATCCTCCATATTGATGATAAGGGGAACTTAGAGTCCAACTTGCCTATTATAATTGAAGATTTGTGTTATTCCTAAGCTACATATACTGACTAAAATATTGATACAAGGGAGATGATGTATTATTATATATTATTAGGCCTTTTGGTTAGTAATGTGGTGATGAAGGAATATGATATTAAGGTGATAAAGGCACCCATATTAGACTATCTTGAGTCACATTTGTCATCTCCACATCTGGTCCTAAAAGTTTTTACTTTGCAATTAGTATTTGTTGGGCCAAAACTATGAAGAGGTTTTTTATATATATGTTTTTAACTCTTGAAATGTGTGTCAACTCATTTGGACATGATTTGTATATTTTCAAAAATTATAATACATGTGTGAATTTTGGATATATTATTAGAAGACATGGTATTTGGATGTAGGATGTCTAGCTACCCTATAGATTTCACAAAAGTCTATTTTAATTGTTGGTCAATCATTCTTATGATGTCCCTCATGAACACACTCTATGTACCATAATCCTAATTTAGGCTTATCATTTTCATGCGTCTTGTTCATCTTCCTCATAAAATCATCTAAATTTTCTTTTACTTTTTATCCTACTAAGGGAAGATCTACATGGTATTCTATTTATTCAACTCTGATGGTAGTAGATGGAATATCAGCCTTGGTGGAGAACTGGGTTTTCATAATACCAAACCTTATTCTTGGTCATAATACCTCTATGAACCAAATAGCCTTATATTTATGTTTTAGGATACAATTGATTTTATTTATCAAATTGGAGAACCTATGATCATATTCCCCAACCATTTTCCTAATTTTTGCTAAATTTCCTTTAAATCCTAAATCACTTGATTAGAACATTTTTCTACTTGAAATTATGATATCAAAAAATATATAACTTATGTGAAATCTAGGTAATTGACATTTTTTTTGTAAATGAACTCCAAATCACTTCTTCCCAAAGCCCCTACTAGTTCACATTCTTCACATCATTTAATGTTACCCTTTTTACAACTAATTTCATCTCATAGGTAACTAAGTATTGTTTAGGGTATGAAGATCCATCATATTTCATTAAAGTTACAAGCATTATTTCATGAAGTTCCATAGTTGGTAGATTAATAGTTGTCAATGTAATTATCTAAATATTAATAAATGTGACTAGTGGTGTTTGTGCTTTGATCATTGCATAGTTAAATGACTATGTAGTGGTTATTATGGATATAGGTTTCTTCATGTTGTTTCCAAAATTAGCTCAGCTCATTTTTGGAACAACCCCTATGAAACTTGTCTATTTCTCCCTTTGTCTCTCTAAGTCCATTTTTGAGACAAGTTTTTCTCATTCTCGTACTTGCTCAACTGACACCATTCAAAGTTCATAACATATTTTCATTACATTTCCCCCAAAATGTGAAATTTGTTATGGTCTCGATGCAACTAGGGGACCAAGATTTGGCTTTTTCAGAGTTAGTGTTTTTCTTCAATTTTCATGCACAGGAAGCATGTTTTGTCACCAATGCATCTTTTTTTGTTCTCATGCAAGAGCATCAAATTTTTTTCCCCTACATTTTCTCCCTCTCATGCAGGAGTAGTGAATTTCATCACCCCTACATGACCCTTCAACTTTCAGTGTAAGGGTGGCAAATTTTGCCACCCCTACACTACCTCAATTTTCATGCATGGCATTTATGGCCATGCATGTCGAGTGGTTGGGGTTAGTTTTCACCCCATTTAATTTGATTTTCACCCCATTTTACTTCATTCCTTCCTTTCCTCCTCCTAAATTCTACCTTTAGATGACCTAGCAAGCGGGAAAAGTGTGTTTCAACAGATTTGAGCTCGCGGCACACATTATTTTGTAGGTAGGTTTTGTTTTTGCTCTTTGTTCTTCATTCTTCCCTTTATTTTTCTCTTCTCCTTTTCAAGTGTTATTTTTTTTGGGGTTTATTTTTTTTTTATTATTGTTTTTTGTTTCTTCCCCTCAGGCTGATCAGCCCACTTCCTTTTCTCCTCTCACTAAGCTCTCTCCCTACCCCATCGGCCTTCTAGCATTCTCCCCATGCTAGGGTAGTAATTTTCATCACCCTCCCTTCTCTTATGAATTTCCTAGTCTTACCTATTAAGGACAACAACCTTGTCACCCTAACCTTGCCCTTCTCCAGTACTTGCATCAGTGGAAAAATTTGTCACTGATATAAGTTCGCACCAATTTACCTGCATCAGCAGCAAAATTTGTTGTCGATGCAAGTCAAAAGTGCAAGGGTGGAAAATTTTGCTGCCCCTGCACTTTCCTATGAAGCATGCACAAGCAGCAAAATTTGCCACTCATGCCCCTTTTTCTTCCCCTTGCATGCAAGGGTGGCAAAATTCACTGCCTATGCATGTAAATCATTCCACATGCCAGGGTGGCAAATTTTGTTGCCCTTGCATTTTTTCCTCCAATTTCTCCAACTCTAGAGGAATTTTTATTCTTTTTGTTTTTTTGCCTCCTTCCCATTTTTCTCTCATTTTTTGACCCCTTTTCTGACCTGGCCCTACCAAGTGCCCTTCCTTGGTCATGATCACCCAACATGCCAATTCTCCAATTTACCCAATTTTCTCTAATTGCACGATCATGATTATCATTACAGTACCCCCTGAATATTCTCATTCATCAACATGCTCTCAACAAAGACTAGTTCCAATGACTAAAGCTTCTCCAAAGAAGTCAAAGGCAATGAAGTACCAGTACCAAGGCATTTTTTTGATCACCTTGATCACTTCTAATGTCGACGACATTAGAGACATAGAAATCAACCACGTGGATATGGCTGAATTCATAACCAAAACTAAGGTGAAAAACCTGAGCTTGGAAATGAAAAGGAAAATCAAAAGCAACATCCATTTAGTTTCCTCTTTCCCAGTACTGGCACATCACACAGAGTTCATGCTCCAGTGTGCCCAGTTCTACAACAAAGAGACTAGGTCAGTGTCAAATGTTAGCGGCAACACGATAATTCAACTAGACCCCAAATTTATTGATAAAGTCTTCATGTGCCCTCCTACTACTGAGGTACTAAGAATTGACTTCATTGAGGCACAGAGAGAGAGAGTATGACATGGATCTTGAGAGGGCAAAGAAGGTGATGAATAATAGGTGGATAAAGACCCCCAGAACAAACTTGTCTAGATGGCCGTAGAATTTTTTTAGGAGTGATTTCATTAAAAAAGTAGTGACCTAATTATTCTTCTCAGCAGAGTGTGAGGTCTACCATCTTCTTCACAATTCTATGAATGGATGTATCCCTTCATCAAGATAATCCTACAAGGAAAGCAAACCATCTTCTGGGGTGAGAAGATCAACAATGCTCTTCATGAGTAGTTGACCAAGATATCTACTACTTTGAAGTTATATATGACTTCATACTTGGTGTACATTGCAGCCTCCATGTGAATCTTTCTAGGTTTAACAACTGAAGGAGATAGGAAAACCACCCGTCTATTCATATTACCCTTAGTTAACACTACAAAAATCAATCCATCATTTTAGGAGGGTAAATGATGCCTCCTTCATAGTATTTTTGTGCCTTTTTGACCCTTAGCTTGAATAGAAGAGAGTATTTGATGAAGTTTGGATGGTCGTCAATGACTTTGGTTGCATGTTTCTACAATTTCCCTCCTTTTGGTATCTCTAGGTTGGCTTTTTTCAAGGCTATCCCAATATGCTCCCCAGATTTTCTTCTGACAAGTTGATCCTAATGGAGTTGTGTAGACAAATGGTTGCCATACACACTAGGCAAATGGAACTGAAAAAGCCAAGTTTCAGGTTCCCAATTGAAATTTGCAGATACTTGATTTTGACTGTAGCCAAAGTAAAGGTCATGGAGACAAAAATGTAACTGGTTACCATGAAACAGTTCAAGAGAAGGGACAATTTTGATTACAAGGGTGTCAAAGATATGATCAAAAGAAAGACTCAGTTTCATGAGCTTATGATCAAAGACATCTAGGTAGACTTGAGAATAGCCAAAGAAATTAGGAGGATGGACTACAATAGGCTGAATCTAGAGCAAATCAAATATCTAGGGCTTACAAATATTCCCTCTAATTTGGTCAATGATAAGAACATTATCAACAGTAGATACATGGCTGAGAAGGTTGTTGACTTTCCTCTTCCTCCAATTCAGTGGTCCCAAAAAGAATTGACTTCTTTGAGGAAGAGATTCGAACCAATATTGGCTAACACCAATGATTGGTTAGTAGCTAAAGGGATCATGTTGAAGGAGTTCATTACGGGATCAAAGGCTAAATTCCAAGTAGAAATAAGGAAGAAGGTAGAGAATAGGACTAAGAATAAAGGTGTTGTTCCTTCTCCGTCTAGGCCTCACAAACCTAGAATCATCTTTGTTTCAAAGAAATCAAAGGTTGTTAAGGAGCCAGAATCAATGACAAAGGGGGTTGGAGAACAAAGCACCTAGGAACAAGTAACTCAATAGATAGAGACAGATGATAGGCCTTCAGAGTAGTGGAGAACTTAGCCTTTATCTTCCCAAAAAGGGGCACAGCCACTTACAGGCATTTCTTCACCACCTCAATCTCTTGTAGCATCTCCTTCACCTCTTTCTCCCATCAGTGTTCCTTTTTCTAGAGCTACCTCTCCTTCTAGATTCATCTTTAGTGATCCTCAAGGCACTTCTAGAGATGTCCTTCACTCCTTAGGTTCCATCCCTAGTCTCTCTTCTCCTTCTTTCAACATAAGAGAAAGCTCTACCATTGCCCAGTCATCAGCCGATATGATTTCATCGGTTACTTCCACTGTACCCACTATTACCACTAATAGTATAGACATTACCCTAGTAACACCAGCTATAAGAACTATTGCCACAGTATGTACTTTTTCTCTCTCACCTTGGTTGTCAGATTTCACACACAAAAGGAACAAGCTAGCCATCTCTGTAGATGACTTTGATTTTGGCAAGATAGTGCCAATGAAAGCTAAGGCCCCTAAGAGACCAAGGACCCTTTCAAAATTAGTTGAGGAAAAGGGGCATAATTTTTTGGAGATAGCTAAGTCTCTGTAGGATGCAACCCTTGAGGGTTTTGACATGATTTTCTATTCCATTTCCCATGTTGAGCTAGGAAAAGTTACTCACAAAGGTGCGAAGAGCGATCTACAGTCTGCAATGGACATCATGGTCTAGAAATTTGACAGGGAAAAGGAGATGAAAGATTACTATAAGGCAAAGGTAGAGCAATTGAATGTAGTAGTCAAGAAATTCACTCTTGCCCCTGAAGCAACAACCCCAGAAGCCTTTTCCATAGATGACCCCATTATTCAGAAAGCACAAAAAACCTATATGAAAGAGAAAGTTATAGAGGATTACATTGAAAAGATGTGCACTCAGGGAATTTCCTTACTTAAAAATGTTGATGAGAAGATAGACAAGATGAAGAAGGTGAGGATAGATTTAGAGGACCTCATCTCTCTTATTTCTCAAGATATTGATAGTATAAATAAAAAAATTAGCAAGTGGACATAGATGAAGGATCTGAAGAAACACACCTTGATATCCATCAGTGTTATTGCCACCAAAGATTCCTATGTTGAAATCAAGGAATCACTAATATACAAGAGTAGGCACTCAAGGAGCTGATTGAAGATCTCAAATCTTCAAAGGTTGCTAGCGAGAAAAGTGACACAAGCCTGTTGAACAAACTAGAAGAATTGCCCTGTGACCTCACCTCCAGGGATAATCAATTTCTGTCAGTAGAAGAGATGATTCAAGAATTCAAAGGTATGGTCTAGAGGGATTTAAAAGAGAAAGCATTCTCAATGACTTCTATGGATAACATTTTAGATACTCAATTAATACTAGATTGTCTAAGATCTAGGTTAACTAGTCATGCCAAGGCAATCACAACATTGAAGGACGCTACAATCAGGGCTAAAGTGATCTTTAAGAACACCATTACACCAGACAATATAGGAATTTAGGCATCTATCGCTATGTATGATGTTTATTTGAAGAAGTCTGGTGGCAAGAGCTGAACCATTTCTCCCTTTCTCTCTTCTTCCTCTCTTCTCATGCACTTTTGTCATGTAAAAGTGCATGCAATTTTGTAATATGTAATTACATGTAAAAAATTTGGAAAAATATCTCAAAGTCAAAGGTGACTCATCTTTGACTGGATATTTTAATATTTTAATCTTTTTTAATTTTTAAGGTTTCTCCCTATATATAGAGGGAACCTCTTTTGTAAAAATATCTCTAGATAATTGAGAGCAAAAACTCTACTAAAATTGAGACACTTTTTAAGAATTTGTGCTCAACTTGTAAATCATATTTTATCGAATGAATGAGAAACAGGTTTATTCCAGACTTTGTGTTGGAGTAATTTGTGTTACTTAGGAAATAGTTCTTATGTTCTTTTCCTGATAATCTCTCATCTGTTTGATTTAATAAGCAAAGTGTGTGTTGAAATTGTCTAAAGATAGTCCTAAAGATAAAGGAAAGACTTTGAGCTACTTTTATCTTGGTGATCTTTTTATTCATTGTAGTTTTAGGTGAAGACTTTGGGCTTCACTTCACTCTACTATTACGTGTTTTTAGATTAGTGAAGGAGGCAATGGAAGACTTTGTGCTTATGTGGGTTTCTTTGTAGACTTTGTTACCTACTTTAGGGGATTTTTGGATCTATGCTGGATACCATTCTTGAAAGAAGAGGAATGTCCTTAGCCAATGACCAGGATTTCTCTGTCTTGTTCCTTAGACATCATCTCTAAAAAAAGAGAGATGGATGCTATCATACTACCCTGAGTATTATTTTTTTCTTACTTATATATATATATATAGCATATAAATATTCATAAGGAACCTCCCCTTGATAAGAGGAGAGATTTATCTCATTAAGATATGGTAAACCTACACTTTTTGTGGCATAAATATCCTTGTACTATGGTTGATATACCCATTTTGTCATTAGTTAGTTGACGATAAAATATTCACCCAACATCTTTTTGGTGACTCTGCTAGGGAAAGAATGAGTAGTTCCAATTCTTTCCCATTGTTATTTTTACCCCCAGCTTCACACAATAACTTTTTGGTGACTCTGCTTGGGATATGAACGTGCATTTTGAAGCCTCACACTTCAACTTGAAGTAGTTTTGGTCCCTTTTTCATTTGGCACTTTTGCAAACCCACCATACACATGAGGCCAGAGAGCTTAGGGTATTTCTGATCGTACATTCGAGTTGGTACATCAAACTAATTTTGAGATTTTTCCTTCATCATCTTATCTTCAGTGAACTAGGAGCTTCCCTCCTACCAACAATAGATCTCCTATACCAGGTGAAGCTTCTAGTCTCAATACTGGTAAGGCTTTGTCTTTATTGACCCCACCAAGATTTGTTATCCTACCATTTAATCATCATATCATAATGGCTCAAGGTACATGGGGCAATTCTTTTAGTCCTCTTAATTTGACCCAACCCTTGCATGAACTACCTCATAGTTCTAGGAAACAATTTCCCAAGTTTTTTGGTGATGGGAAGGTTCATTCCAATGAGCATATTGCCACCTTCTCTATAACATGCAGTGTAATCAGTGTGGAATTCAAAGACGTAGTAGTGAGAATTTTTATAGAAACTCTGCAAGTTATTACCGCAGATTGGTTTCACCACCTTCAAGCTCGAGCTATAACTAACTAGAATATGCTAAAGTCCAAATTTGAAGCTAGATTTAAACCTGTTGAAGATGCACATGCCTTGTTAACGTAGTTAACATAGATGAAAAGGGAATCCCAAGAACCCATGAGGGATTTCATAGCCAAATTCAATAAGTTAAGGAACTAGATTCCAACCATCGCTCAACCCATGCCAAAGAATCTTAAGTGCTTTTTTATCAACTCGTAACTTCCTGAAGTAAGTTTCCTATTAAGGCGAGCTGGCCCTATGGATCTCACATTGGCTCAAAATTTGGCTATTGAGATTGAGGATGATCTTATCCTGGTAGGTAAGATCAAAAAAGACTCTAGTAAAAATAGATTCTCTTCATCTGTTGAAAGCTCTTCTATAGGCACTACAGACCTTGTGGTGTAAAAATTGACAAATGAACTAATAACTTTAAAGAGACAAATGGCCCAAGGTGTGTCTGTTCCCACCTATCGAGATATGCCAAGAAGAACATTCTATAATTAGCAATATGAAGGCAATGCTGCCTAGAACCAAGGGTAACCAAATTGCCTACCTCCCCCTCCAGGGAAACTGGCCATTGAAGCAGCACCTACCAATTCAACAGTCAGTTACCTAGAGGTTGAATGTGACTTTTCACTGCAAGTTGAGTTGGATCAATAAGATGATGCTAATCTCTTCAAAGAGTAGGAAGAAAAATTAGCTGATGACTCTAATATTGGTTTCTTGGATTACCATGATGAAGCTGGAAGTGAAGGAGAAGGGTTGGATGGATCTTATGTTGTTTTTACCAGATCTCAAAACTAGTCAGCTCCACACGCTGACAAAGGAAAATTAGAAGAAGAACCTCAGCTAGTGGTCTCTATCACTAAATGAGGGACTCCATTACCTCCTTAATTGAAAGATCAAACAACTCACAAAAAAGTAAATACCTCCAACCGCCCCATATCTTCCACCTCTATTGCTCAGACCAGTGCCACACCCACTAAAGACCTAGATGATAGACCCTCTTCCTTTGTCTCAAATTCTTTTCAATTATTTGATATAATTTATCATGCTAAAAAAACTAAGATTCAAATGACAGAATTGATTATTTGAGAGTTAATCTTGAATAGTTTGATAAGTTGGAGGAATATGTGAAAAATAAAGCTGTCCCCACAGGACAAGATTCTTCAAAGGCCGCTCATGATTCCCCCAAAGATAAATCTACCCAAAATAATCTTGTTTTGACTCCTCCTATTGCTCCCAAGAAAATAGAACCTTTTTATGTTTCCCTACTAATAAATGGTTACAAATTGAGTAATTGCATAATAGACTCTAGAGGTTCTGATAATGTCATGCCTACCAAGGTGGCAGATTCCCTTGGTCTAACTTTGACTAAAAATTTTGTGAGGTATTTTTCTATCAAAAAGAAGCAAGTCCCACTCCTTGGTCAAATAAAAGATGCCCAATTTGCTTTCACATATTTTCCAAAAAATAGGATAAAAATGATGGTTCTAGTGGTTGATGTTCTAGCCTCTTACGGCATCCTGCTTGGGTGAAATTTTTGCAAGGATGTAAGAGGTGAGCTAAGCATGGACTTGTTAGAGGTGAGGATCCCAATTCAAGGTGTTATGAAGAAATTACTTCCAGATAAAGAGGCAAGATATGTAGTCACTTGATCATCAACACCAAAAGCTCAAATTTTATTTGAGTCTTCTAGCATGGGCAACTACTTCCTATCTATGGATGAAGTCTAAGAGGCATCTGATGAAACTCCTATAGGTGACAACTTGGAAATGTGTTTAGCTGACATAGTGGGAGAATCAACAAAGTAAAATGAATGCATGGAAGAACCTCTTTCCCCAAATGAAGAAGTTTTCAAAGGAAAAGTGGTGTTTAGTGAGGTATGGATCATAGAATTTGATAGTAGCTGCTCTTCTACCAATTTAAGAGCCAAAGTTGTGTTGGTATCTCTTTAAGGAGATGTTTTTCCTTTATCCTACAAGTTACAGTTTAACAACACCAAAAACATTAAAAAGTACAAATCCCTGTTACTTGGGTTATAAGCTATTAGAAAAAAGGGCATTAAACTACTCCATGCTAAAGGGGATGCTGAATTGGTGGTTTGATAGGTAAGAAACCTCTATCAAACCAAGAATGAAATATTGTGCCACTATCACAATCTTGTCTGGGACCAAATTGAAAATTTTGACACGTTTAACATCTCTGTCGTTCTAAGAGAATTCAATGACCAGGTGGATGCATTGGCTATTTCTGCTACTCTCTTGGTTCCCCACCTAGATTTTAAAGGAGATAAGTACACTATTGAACTAGTCTTTTGGCCAAGTCTACTCAATAATGCCAGCCATTGGCAAGTATTCAACAATGATGATCAAATCATTACCTTCTTGGAGCAAAAGGATAGCTTTGAACAACTACATTTTGAAGGCAGTGAACTTTAAGAATGTGAAGCAACTTTTGAATTGAATGAAAACATAGGTGAGGATTTCCTGTAGCTTAAAGGGAATAAGATTCCCAAAGTCTTGGTTTTCCTAGAGAAATTGTTTGATAACCATGACAGGTTCATCAAACAACAACAAACAAATTCAAACTCCTCTCAGGATTTTGATCAAGTAAACCTAGGAACCAAGGGAAATCCTAAGATGGTGAATATTGGGAAATGCTACACTCCTGAGGAGAGATTCAAGCTTGCTAACGCACTCCACCAATATATAGATGTCTTAGCTTATTCCTATGATGACCTAAAATCACTCAGGCCTGATGACATTTTCCATGACATTCTTCTTAAGGCAAACTCTGTGCCTTACAAGCAAAAGTCTAGGAAATATAATCCAAAAATCTCAGGTACCATTTTAGCTGAGATATAAAAGATGCTTGATGCCTAGATAATTTTCCCAATCCATCACTCCAAATGAATTGCCAACATAGTGCCTATTAGAAAGAAGAATGGTGAAATTCAAATCTACGTGGATTTCAAAAACTTGAATCAGTTATCTTTAAAAGATAACTACCCTCTCCTTATCATGGATCAAGTTCTATAGATGGTAATAGGTTTAGAGATGTTATCAATGCTAGATAGTTTCTGAAGGTACAATCAGGTTGAAGTTGGAAAAATAGATCAACATAAGACTGCTCACCACATCTTGGGGCACCTTCACTTATCAAAGAATGCCTTTTGGTCTGATAAACACAGGTGCCACATTTCAAAGAGTGATGGACCTCACTTTCAAGGATGAAATTGGTAAGTTTATTGTAGTATACCTAGATGATTTGATGGTATTTTCAAAGCATCATGCTGACTATGTCCACCATTTACAAAGAATACTGGAATGTTGTCATCAGAATGATATTTTTCTAAATCTCAAAAAATCTATCTTGGGGGTGACTGAAGGGAAACTTCTCAGACACATTGTGTCTTGAGAAGGTATTAAAATTGACTTGAAAAGAGTCAAGTCCATCCAAGAACTTACTCTACCTACCAGTAAAACTACGGTTCACTCTTTCTTCAGAAAGGTGAATTTTATTTAGAGGTTCATCCGTGAGTTCACTGACAAAATTTGCCACATTGTCAGTATGATGAAAGGTAATACTACCTTCAAATGGACTATAGAGGGTAAATCAGCATTTAAAGACATCAAAGAAGTGATAGCTCATGCACCAATCCTAGTTTGTCTAGACTACACCAAAAACTTCAAAATATATAGTTATGCTTCTGAACATACACTCTCAGCTATTTTAGTTCAACAAAACCAAGAAGGCATAGAATCTCCTATTTCTTTCATGAGTTGTCCACTCAAGGCTCATGAGCTAAAATACTCCAACATGGAGAAACATGCGTATGTGGTGGTCTAAGCAGTCAAGCATTTCAAGTTTTATATCTTGAACTCGTGCACTAAGGTTCTGGTCCGTGATACAATAGTGAAGTCCATTTTGACACAATAGGAGTTTCGTACGAAGAGGGGTAATTAGATCACTAAGATTTAGGAGTTTTATCTAGACATCAAACCTACCAAACTCATGTGGGGAAAGGGTATTTGTCAATTGATTTCCAACAACATTCTTGAGGGAGCAAAAAATGAAGAAATAGAGATCGAAGGCATACCCACGGTCCTCTTTGTTTCCACTACTGATGAGTGGTATTTTGACATTTCCTATTTTTTAACCTATGGTGAGTGTCCCATTTAGCTCTCCTATAAAAAAAATGGAATGTTAAACTAAAGGTTGTTAGCTATGTTTTGTGGGATAATGGTTTGTATAAAAGGAGCCTGGACAGGGCATTTCTTCATTATGTCAATAAGGTACAAAAAGATAAATTATTGGAGTCTTTCCACAATTTGTCTTGTGGCAGACATTTTTCTACACTAGTGACAGTGTACAATGTTTTATGAGCAAGGTACTATTGGCTTACACTATTTCAAGATGCCTAAAAAAGGGTGCATAGATGCGAGTTGTGTCAACAGTTCATCAAAAATCCTAAACCGACTGCATTGCCCCTCAAGCCAATAATAATCAAAGAACCTTTCCAATAGTGGGGTATTGACTTTACTGGAATATTTAACCCATCTTTGAGTGCCAGACATGATTATGTCCTCATAATAACTGATTACTTTACTAAATAGGTGGAGGCCATCCTAACCAAGCACACTATGTCTGAAGTGGTGTGCAGTTTTCTTAAGGAAAATATCATTTCTCAATTTGGGGTCCCACTCAAAATTGTAACAGATAATGCAGCCTATTTTTCTTTGCATTAAATTACTCAATTCTACTTTGATTATGGGATTACCCTATCCCACACTTTATATTATTTCCCACAGAGAAATGGCCAAGCAAAATTGAGTAATAAGAACTTGGTCACTATTATCAGGAAGTTGGTAGATGACAATTAAAGAACTTGGCACAAAGCATTGTTTGATGCTTTATGGGTGGATAGGATTACACCCAAGAGGGCCATAGGTATGTCACCTTTCCAACTTTTGTATGGCTTGAATGTAGAGATACCCATCACTCTAGAACTACCAGTGCTTAGGTTAGCCAAAACAATCAAAGATTCAACCTTCAAAAGTTTGATCGACAAAAGAATCATGTGTCTGACCAAACTAAATGAGCAACAAACCATGGTGGTGGACCAAATTAAGACACATCAGAATCAGGTGAAGAAATTTTTTGACAAAAAGGCTAAGGTCCATGATTTTCAAATCAGAGATCAAGTCTTGTTATGAGACAAGAGGAGAGAATTGAAGGGAATGCATGACAAATTTGACTCTTTATGGAGAGGACTGTTTACCATTCAACAACTCTGTGGTGAGAATAGCTTCTTACTAAAGTATCAAGATGGAACGCCATTTACACTACCCCACAGTGGGTAACATCTGAAGCTTTTTAATCCTTGAAGTTTAGATGGATCCGCTTGTATATATGTATAGTTTTTACGTTTTGTCTATTTTTCTTTCTTTTTTTGCATGACTCCATAGCCCAATGGCTTGGATGAAGGCACTTAGAGACTAGTTTCTACTCTCATTGAGTAATTCAATCAATGATAGTTCCCTAATAGGAGCCAGCTATTGTTTCCAAAATTACCTCAGCTCATTTTTGGAACAACCCCTATGAAACTTATCCATTTTGCCCTTTGTCTCTCTACGTCCATTTTCGAGATGAGTTTTTCTCATTCTCGTACTTACTCAACTGACACCGTTCAAAGTTCATAACATTTTTTTGTTATGTTTTCACAAAAAAGTGAAAGTTGTTATGGTCTTGATGTGACCAGGGGACCAAGATTTGGCTTTTTTAGAGTTAGTGTTTTTCTTCAATTTTTATGCACGAGTGGCATATTTTGCCGCCAATGCATCTTTTTTAATTCTCGTGCAAGAGCAGAAAATATTGATTCCCCTACATTTTCTTCCTCTCATGTAGGAGTGGAAAATTTTGCCTCCCCTACAGACCCTTCAACTTTCAGTGTAAGGGCGGCAAATTTTACCACCCCTACACTGCCTCAATTTTCATGTGCAACATTTATGGCTACACATGTGAAGTGGTTGGAGTCAGTTTTTGCCCCATTTAATCTAATTTTCATCTCATTTTGCTTCATTCCTTCCTCTCCTCCTGCCTTCTACCCCTAGATGATCCAGTAAGTGGGAAAAGTGCATTTCAATGGATTTGAGCTCGTGGCGCACATTATTTTCTAGGTAGGTTTTATTTTTGCTCTTTGTTCTTCCCTTGATTTTGATCTTTTCCTTGTGAAATGTTATTTTTGTTTGATTTTGTATTTTTTTGTTTTGTTTGTTTCTTCCCCTTAGGCTGATTGGCCCACTTCCTTTTATCCTCCCACTGAGCTCTCTCCCTACCCCATCAACCTTCCAACATTCTCCCCATGCTAGGGCAACAATTTTTGCCACCCTCCCTTCTCTCATAAATTTATTAGTCTTACCTATTAAGGATAGCAACCTTGCCACCCTAACCTTGCCCTTCCCCACTACTTGCATTGGTGGAAAAATTCACCACCGATACAAGTTCGCACTAATTTGCCTGCATCAGCAGCAAAATTCACTGTCGACACAGGTTGAAAGTATAAGGGCAACAAATTTTGCCACCCCTAAACTTCCCTATGAAGCATGCATATGTGGCAAACTTTGCCGCCCATGCCCATTTTTCTTCCTCTTGAATGCAAGGATGACAAAATTCACTGCCCATGTATGCAAATCATTCCACATTCAAGTGCGGCAAATTTTGTCGCCCTTGCATTTTTTCCTCCAATTTTTCCAACTCTGGAGGAATTTTCATTCTTTTTATTTTTTTGCCTCTTCTCCATTTTTCTCTCATTTTTTGACCCATTTTTTGACTCAGCCCTGCTAAGTGCCCTTCCTTGGTCATGATCACCCAACGTGCAAATTCCCCAATTTGCCTAGTTTTCCCTAATTACACGATCATGATTATTATTATAGTACCCATTGAGAATTCTCATTCATCAATGTGCTCTCAATAAATACTAGTTCTAATGACTAAAGCTTCTCTAAAGAAGTCAAAGGCCATGAAGTACCAGTACCAAGGCATTTTCCTGATCACCTCGATCACTTCTAATGTCGATGACATTAGAGACATAGAGATTGGCCACATGGATATGGCTGAATTCATAACAAGAACCAAGGTGATGAACTTGAGCTCAAAAATGAAAAGGATAATTGAAAGCAACATCCATCTAGTTGCCTCTTTCCTAGTAGCGGCACATCACATTGAATTTGTCCTCTAGTGTGCGTAGTTCTACAACATAGAGACCAGGTCAGTGTCAGATGCTAGCGGCAACATGATAATTCAGTTGGACCCCAAATTTATTGATAAAGTCTTCATTTGCCCTCTTGCTACTGAGGTACTAATAATTGACTTTGTCGAGGCACAGAGAGAGTATCACAAGGATCCTGAGAGGGAAAAGAAGGTAATGAATAATAGGTGGCTAAAGACCCTCAAAACCAACTTGTCTAGATGGCTGTGGAATTTTTTGAGGAGTTATTTCATTGAAGAAGTTGGTGACTTTATTACTCTTCTTAGTAGAGTGTGAGGTCTACCATCTTCTTCACAATTCCACAAATGGATGTATCCCTCCATCAAGATAATCCTACAAGGGAAGCAAGCCATCTTTTGGGGTGAGCAAATCAGTAATGATCTTCATGAGTAGTTGACCAAGGTATCTACTACTTCAAAGTTTTATATGACTTCATACTTGGTGTACATTGTAGCCTCCATGTGACCCTTTCCAGGTTTGACAACTGAAGGAGATAGGAAAACTACCCCAGTCTATTCATATTACCCTCAGTTAACACTATAAGGATCAATCCATCATTTTAGGAGGGTAAATGATGCCTTCTTCATAATATTTTTGTGTCTTTTTAACCCTCAGCTTGAACAGAAGATAGTATCAAATGAAGCCTGGATGGTCATCAATGACTTTGGCTACATGTTTCTACAATTTCCCTACTTTTTCTATCTCCAAGTTGGCTTTTTCCAAGGCTATCCCTATATGCTCTCTAGATTTCCTTCTGACAAGTTGGTCTTTATGGAGCTGTGTAGACAAATGGTTGTCATACACACTAGGTAGATGGAACTAAAAAATACAAGTTTCAGGTTCCCAATTGAAATTGGTAGATACTCAATTTTAACTGTAGCCAAAGCAAAGGTCATGGAGATAGAAATGCAACTGGTTACCATGAAATAGTTTAAGAGAAGGGACAATTTTGACTACAGGGGTGTCAAAGATATGATCAAAAGAAAGACTCGATTGCATGAGCCTATGATTGAAGACATCTAGGTAGACATGAGAATAGCTAAAGAAATTAGGAGGATGGACTAAAATAGGCAGACTCTAGAGCAGATCAAATATCTAGGGCTTGTAGATATTCCTTCTAATTTGGTTGATGATAAGAATATTATCATTAGCAAATACCTGGCCAATAAGGTTGTTGACTCTCGTCTTCCTCCAATTCAGTGGTCCCAAAAAGAATTGACTTCTTTGAGGAAGAGATTCAAACTAATATTGGCTAACATAAATGATTGGTTAGCAGCCAAAGGGATCACATTAAAGGAGTTCATTACATGATCAGAGGTTGAATTTTAAGTAGAAACAAAGAAGAAGGTAGAGAACAAGACTAAGAATAGAGGTGATGTTCCTTCTCCATATAGGCCTCACAAGCCTATAATCATCTTTGTTTCCAAGAAATTGAAGGTTGTTGAGGAGCCAAAATCAATGACAAAGGGGGTTGGAGAATAAATAACCCAAAAATAGGCAGCTTAGTAGATGCAGATAGATGACAGGCCTTTATATCAGTGGAGAACTGATCCTCTATCTTCCCAAGAAGGGGCACAACCACTTACAAGCATTTCTTCACCACCTCAATCTCTTGTAGCATCTCCTTTGCCTCTTTCTCCCATCAGTGTTCCTTCTTATAGAGTTGCCTCTCCTTCCAGATTCATGTTTGGTGATCCTCAAGGTGCTTTTAGAGTTGTCCTTCACTTGTCAGGTTCCATCCCTAGTCTCTCTTCTCCTTCTTTCAACATAGGAGAAAGCTCCACCATTGACTAGTCAGTGGCTAATACAGTTTCACTAGTTACTCTCACTGCACCCACTATTACCACTAGCAGTATAGATGTTACCCTGGTGACACTAGCTACACAAACTGTTGCCATAGTAAGTACTTCTACTCTCTCACCTTGGTTGTCAACTTTCACACCCAAAAGAAAGAAGCTAGCCAACTCTGTAGATGACTTTGATTTTGGCAAGATAGTGCTAGTGAAAGCTAAGGTCCCTAAGAGACCAAGGACCCTTTCAAAATTGGTTGAGGAAAAGGGGCACAAATTTTTGGAGATAGCTAAACCTTCATAGGATGTAACCCTTGAGGTTTTTGACATGAGCAGCTATTCCATTTCTCATATTGAGCTAGGGAAAGTTACTCATGAAGGTGCGAAGAGTGATCTACAGTCTGCAATAGACATCATGGTCTAGAAATTTGATAGGGAAAAGGAGATGAAATATTACTATAAGGAAAAGGTAGAGCAATTGACTGTAGTATTCAAGAAATTCACCCTTGCCCCTAAAGTAGCAACCCCAAAAGCCTTTTCCATAGATGACCCTATTATTTAGAAAGTAGAAAAAACCTATATGAAAGGGAAAGTGCTAGAGGATTACATTGAAAAGATGCACACTCAGGGAATTTCCTTGCTTACAAAAGTTGTTGAGAAGACAGACAAGATAAAGAAGGTGAGGACACATTTAGAGGACCTCATCTCTTTTATTTCTCAAGATATTGACAGTACAGATAAATATCTTGGCAAGTGGACAAAGATGAAGGATCTGAAGAAATGCACCTTGATATCCATTGGCGTCATTGCCACCAAATATTCCTATGTTGAAATCAAAGAATCACTGATATATAGGATTTAGGTACTCAAGGAGCTAATCAAAGATCTCAAGTCTTCTAAGGCTGCTAGCGAGAAAAGTGACACAGGCCTATTAAACATACTAGAAGAATTGCCCTACGACCTCACCTCCAAAGATAATAAATTTCTCTCAACAGAAGAGATGATTCGAGAATTCAAAGGTATGGTCTAGAGGGATTTTGAAGAGAAAGCGTTCTCAATGACATTTGTGGATAACATTTTAGATACTCAGTTAACACTAAATAATCTAAGATCTAGGTTAACTAGTCATGCTAAGGCAATCACAACATTGAAGGATGCTACAATTAGGGCCAGAGTGATCTTCAAGAACACCATTGTTCCAGACAGTATATGAATTTAGGCATTTATTGCTATGTATGATGCTTATCTGAAGAAGTTTGGTAGTAAGAGCTAAACCATTTCTCCCTTTCTCTCTTCTTCCTCTCTTCTCATGCACTTTTGTCATGTGAAAGTGCATGCAATTTTGTAATATGTAATTACATGTAAAAAAGTTGAAAAAATATCTCAAATTCAAAGGTGACTCATCTTTGACTGGATATTTTAATATTTTAATCTTTTTTAATTTTGAATGTTTCTCCCTATATATAGAGGGAACCTCTTTTGTAAAAATATCTCTGGATAATTGAGAGCAAAAACTCTGCTGAAATTGAGACACTGTTTGAGACTTTGTGCTCAACTTGTAAATCATATTTTATCGAATGAATGAGAAATAGGTTTATTCCAAACTTTGTGTTGGAGTAATTTGTGTTACTCAGGAAATAGTTCTTATGTTCTTTTCCTGATAATCTCTCATTTGTTTGATTTAATAAGTAAAGTGTGTGTGTTGAAATTGTCTAAAGACGGTCCTAAAGATAAAAGAAAGACTTTGAGCTACTTTTATCTTGGTGATATTTTAATTCATTATAGTTTTAGGTGAAGACTTTGGGCTTCATTTCACTCTACTATTACTTATTTTTAGATCAGTGAAGGAGGCAATGAAAGACTTTGTGCTTACATGGGTTTCCTTGTAGACTTTGTTACCTACTTTAGTGGATTTTTTGCTCTATGCTGGATACCATTCCTGAAAGAAGAGAAATGTCCTTAGCCAACAACCAATATTTCTCTCTCTCATTCCTTGGACATCATCTCTAAAAAAAGAGAGATTTATGTTGTCATACTACCCTGAGTATTATTTTTTGCTTACTTATATATACATATAGCATATAAATATTCATAGTTAACCTCCCGTTAATGAGAGGAGAGATTTATCTCATTAATATGTGGTAAACCTACACTTTTTGTGGTGTAAATCTCCTTGTACTATGGTTGATATACCCATTTTGTCATCCGTTAGTTGATGACAAAATATTCACCCAACACTTCACACTACTCTTTTCAAGAGTAAATAGAAATTTTGTTTCCTATAAATTATTTATTTATAATGCCCATTTATTTTTATACTAAGCCTTCCAAACTTGTCTATAAAGGAATCAAACCAACCTAGATCAACTTCTCTCTCTCTCTCTCTACTTTTTCTACCTTCTATAAATGGTGGGCTTAGGGGTTGTGTACCCTTGAAATTAATGATGCTTATTTATAAAATTTTATTACTTTGAAATTGAACCTATAATATTACTTCCTTTAAATTTAACATTCTCCTAAGAACTTTCCTTCCTATTTCTGGTGAAAAAACCTTCACTTAACTATGACTTACCTCTACTTCCTAACTGATCTACCTCAAAATCACTACTTCCAACATCTTCTTTCTCACTAGACTCTTTATCATATTCCACATACCTTTCTATTTAGCATATTTCACACCTTCTCTCACCAAAATTTCTTCTCTAGCATCTTTCCCTTGCATATCTCTAGCTCTAATAACTTCTTATTTACTCCTAGTCCTACTCATAGTTACTTTAAGCTCATTTATCTTATTCCACCTTATTTTTTGTCATAGATCTCTTTTAATTCCCAAAATTTTATTCTTACTCAGAGTCTTTTCACCTTCCATCTTCTAGGATCAGGTTCAAGTTCCTCTTCATCATCCACTTTCTCTCACATGTACCGCCATGGTGCTTGAAGTGACTACTCCATGTTGGCTAGAGTAGGAAACATGACCTCTTCCATAACCAACATATTGATTAAAAAAAGTAGTCAATACAAAAATTTCACTATGATTCCTTAGAAAAATTGATCTTGTGTAGTCTCAAAATCTATGTATCCTTGTACTTCAAAACTCTATGATATAGCCATTGATTGTAATATTCATCTAGTAATCTACTTCTTAGGATCAATTGGTATCTAAGTTGCATAGTCTCTCTAGTTTTTCCTTAGTCTAAAATATAAATTTTGTTCTCTTCAAATTAAATCAATAATATTATAACTTGGATAACCATATAGCTAATAATCTAGGCAATTCACACCAAAAAAATTCATATATTTCACCATAGAGGTGTTATTGGCTAATCTCCTTTATAGTCTTTCTAACTCCTCATGCTTCTTCCTCTACAAAATTTTGTATTCTCTCAACTAGCCATCATTATATATCTCTCATCCATAGTAACTATTTCAACATAGTTCATCCGATTTGGTTCCATTCTCACCACACCATTTTTAGCATAGGTTCTTGAAATTATACTAAAAAATACTAATTATAGGGATAACTTGTGCAGTAGAGAGTATAGGCATCAAAGAGATATAATTAATATAAACTATCTATGACATCTTCAAATATACCAAATAGTAAGATGAAGAAAATATAACATAACATGACCATAACTAGTATCACATCATATTATATAATAAAATAAAATAAAGTACTAATTGCACATACACCATACATAAAAGAATATATGAAAAAACTAATAGGAAAATTCTATTAATCTCTATCAACACATAGATCTAGACTATATTACATTAAATTTTTATTTATAGCCTTTTAAAATCATATTATCTCTTCACATTCTTGTTTTTCAAGATACAAAAGGAAATACTCTTCATATTGTTCAAACACTTTATTAGGATTGCTAGGTTGAATATGTAAAAACATTATATAAAATACAAAATCATACACTTTTCACATGTGTTTATCTCATATAATTTGTGGTTTTAGAATGCTAAAATATAATAGGTAGTTCTACTTCATGCCAGAATCCCCCTACATTTGATTGAAAGAATTATGATTGTGGATCATCAAAATGAAGACCATATTCAACTCTCAATAACTATGGGAGTTTGTTAAAGTTGGATTAATATGTTTGTATACCTATTATTTTTAAATTAATTAACCCAAGAATAAAATAATAAAATGAAAAATAATAAGAGAAATGATGCCAAGGAACTTAGCTACATATAAATGACACTAGTTGATTCAATCTTTTCTAGGATAACAAAAACTATCCATTCTTAAAAAGCATGAAATATTATTCAAAATGCCCATCAATGGAGTGACAAGGTGAAGTTATTCAAGTTATATCTCTTAATAATGTACTTTGAGATGATACAAATGAATTATAATGAGTCTATCAATGACTTATTCATAAGGACAATTAATATTATCAATCAAATGAAGACATGTGGTGATACCCTTAAAGATCATAGGATCTTAAAGAAGGTGTTGAGGATCCTTCCAATTAGATTTTACCCTATAATGGTTAAAATTAAAGATTAAAATTATTTGAGGAAAATGACAATAGATAAGCTAATGGGTTCCTTTCAAACCCATGAACAAAATATGAATAGGTCATCCACCTCCTCCCATAAGAAAGAATTCAAGACCAATGTGAAAGTGAGAAGAAGGGGGAGAGGATTAAATAATAGAGGAAGAGGAAGAAATTTAAGTAGTAAATAAGGTTGAGGGAATATCCATCAAGATTCATATGGAAGAGGAAGAGGAAGAGGAAGGAGCAACAACACTTCTAGAGTAGGATATACATAAAGGTATAATAAGTCTAACATCTAATATTATTATTTCAAAAGGTATGGATACTATGATAGTGATGTAGAAAGAAATAGTATGATATGAATATGTATAATTAAAATTTATCCAAAACACAAGAGGCTAAACCTAATAGGAATGATAAATGTGGAAACTTTTTCATAACATGCAAATTTACAAAGCAAAGTGGTAAAGAGACATGGTACTTGGATAGTGGTTGTAGCAACCACATGAGTGGGATAAAATATATGTTTAACCACATTTATGAGTCAATACAATTATATTTAAATATGTGAAATAATGAGAAGGTTCATATCATGGGCAAAGATAACATATCTATTCACACTAAGGAGATAAAATGCAAATTTAAGATGTTTACTATGTGATCAGGTTAAAGCACAATTCTATTAGCATTGAGTAGATTTTGTAAAATGGATACAATATTATATTTGAGAATGGTGAATTCATAATATTTGATAGGATTGGATGAAATAAGTATATTATAGTGGTCAAGATGATAAGAAATCAAATGTTTCTTTTGAGAATGTAAATTGAGCTCGTAATAGCATTCAAAACAATAGTAGATGAGTCTGTTTTATGGCACCTAAGATATGGGAATTTGAGATTTGGAGGGTTGAACCTTTTTCACAATAATTAGATGGTGAGAGGGATTCCCTTTATAGAATATCCAAAAAAAAATGTGTGAAGTATGCATATTAGGGAAGTAACATAGGAGTGCATTTTCCATGGGTAAAGCATGAAAAGCCAAATCTTATTTAGAAATGATCCATTTAGACTTGTGTGGTCCAATTAAGACCTCTCCTTATCCAAGAATGTCTACTTCATGATATTCATTTATGATTTTAGCTAGAAAATATGGGTTTATTTTTTGAAGAAAAAATTGGATGTATATGAGACCTTCAAGAAATTCAAAACCATGGTGGAGAAATAAAGTGCCCATTACATCAAGATTTTGTGGATGGATAGAGGGGAAGTGTATATCTCTAATGAGTTCATGAATTTTTTATAATCTTGATAGAAACTCCAATAAGGTAGCTATGGACATTGACAGTCTAACTATGGACTCCAATAGGGTAGCTACAGACCTTAAGAGTCTAGCTATAGACTTTATCAAGGTAAATACAAAATTCAACATCCATCTATATAGTTCATTAGGGTAGCTAAGGACTTTGACAATCCATCTATGGACTTTGATAGTTGAGCTTCAAACAAGCACATAATGAGTCTAGAAGGATACAAACATATAAAGAGAAATTATAAGAATGCTTTAAACCTTAATAAAAGTCCTATAAACCATTGTAGGAAGGTCAAAAATAAGGGGGAGTGTTTAAATAAATTATTATTACTCTCACCTACCCCTATCTCATCTTTGGAACTCCCCCTCAATAACCATATTTATTACAACATTTTGAATTTGAATTTTAGAGTCGTTTGGTTTGGATGGAAAATAAAGTGGTAGGTGGAAAGATAGTAATAGACAAAAAATGAGACAAACATCAATAGCTATGTAAGTTTATGTATCAAATAAATTTATATTAAAAATTTAAGAACAAATTAGTATATGTAGTTTGAGTGATTTTTATGATGATACTTTTCCCTCCCCTATTATATCCTTACTGCATGATCATGCTGTGAATTTAAAGCACTTGTGTCAATCTTTGGTATTCATTCCAAGTTTAGTTTATTTTTTTCCCTTATTCATCTAGCTCTAAACATTCTATTTTTCTATAAACACTAGGTGATAACATGAAAGGCCTTATAATATATTCAAGGTATATCATAAGAGGTACCTTTAAAACATGGATCAGAGTGGATTTATCATTCAAGGTATCTCTTAAGAGATACCTTAAACTTACACACTATAGTATTACAAGGCCCTTGAAGGCATCTCATATGAGACACCTTTAAGGGCATTACCATACATTCAAGGGGATATTTAAGGTATCTCTTAAGAGATACCTTCAACATGCACATGAGTATAATATTAATTCACATTGAATTCACTACTAGGTGATACCTTGAAATGCATTGTAATAACTTTAAGGGTACCTTCAAGGTATCTCCTACGAGATACCTTAAGTGGAATTATATAGTTGTAATATGTGCTTTATTGATTGGACTAATCATAATGATAATGAATTTGAGTGTTTGTGACTTAAGCATGTAGTTGAACAATATAACTGAGTTGTAGTCAAACACTGAGTGAGCTTGTGAAATCAATCTTATGGAAAATACTTGGTATTATGGTTATGATAATTCTAAAACCTTTCATTACCACCTTATTACTATGTTAATATAAATTAGGTAGGATTACATGCTTTCTTATAAATTAAGGATCAACCCTGAGATGTTTATATATTTTTATATTATCACCATATTAATTATTAACATCCTTCAAAAATTACACAATAATTTAACTATAATATCATATAAGACTCAGGCACTTCTGTTGTCACTGGTAAATCAAATTTTAGACAGTGAAATTCTATGTGCAAACTAGGGTGGCAAACCCCTTGTAGTTATAGAACAATAATTGGTAGTTGAACATTATTATGGTAGGTATTATAGTTACTTATATTTTTTTATAAGATAAATTAGAATTTTTATTATGATATCTCTATAAATGTTCATTATATTACTGTAACTAGTAATATGGTATTTGCAAGTTTGCTGGTCATATGCCTTATGGTTTTTTATCCTTAATCTAGGCTTATCTTTTTCATCTAGTGTGTTTAATTGGGAAAAGGTCCCTATAATCATAATATCAATAAAAAAATATTTATGTTCTGGCATTAAAAGGCATTTCCTATTTTAAATGGTTGAATGTGACTAGTTGAGCCATGTATCAACTAATCCAATTATTGTTTCAATCAATAGGTCTAATCAAGGGACTTATGTGCTCGACCTCATTAAGGTATGAAGGGAAATATTGATTCAATTAAAATAATGTGATGATACATTTATACAACATGGTAAACATGGTGATCATTCCTTCAAATCATCTAGTTAGTTGTATTATAGACATGTCAAAAAAAATTAACTTAATACAACTCTGACCTTAACAACATTAAATATAAAATCATCATGGCTCTATTTTAATATATACTAATTTCACATCCTAATTTTTTTTAATAAATAGATCATTTCATTTCATTTAAATCATAAACCAAATGGATAGATGAATTTCAAAATTATAGTTATTAAAATAATCCTTGGGTATCAGATGGCTAAACTAACATATGATGCATTGATTTGGGTGAGATTCTTGTGTTGGTATAAGATAGTTCTTTATAAAACAAGGGTTTTTTCTTGGTTAGTAGTTAAAAATTGTATCTTCCCTCAATATCTATTGTCTAAAATTAGTTTTATGGGCCCTTCTCATTATAGTCTTTTCAAATATGAGGAAGAAACAACCAATCACCTTATTTATTCTTGTCCCTTTGTTGCGTAGTGCTGGGTGTGGCTATTTTGTAAGATTAAATGTTATTGGTCTTGGCTTTCCTCATTATTTAGTGTGTTTTCTACTTGGCCAATTGGATATTTTTTTAAAAAAAAATCCAAACTTTGGAGAATCATTCTAGCTATTTTGATGTGGATCATTTGTGAGAGAAATCATTGTATTTTTTAAGGAAAGGAGAGATCTATTTCTTCAATTTTAAAAGAGATATATGTTACAATCTCAGAGGTCATTTATTCTCAGATTAAACATATAAATCTTAATCTTTTGACATGGGATATGAGAATATGTTCCAAATGGTGTCTCATTATTTAGCCATTCTCTAATGGGTTAATAATAAATTTAGGTAAAAGTATAAGAAAGGATAAATATTTTTGGCTCCCCGCTCCTCCAGGGTGGTTTAAATTTTAATTTTTATGGAAACTTGAGAGGTATTATAGGTGATTCTAGATAATTTTATATAACAAAGTATCATAGTGGGTTTCTCATAAGAGTTATCTCTAGGAAGCTATCAAATGGAAGGAATAATGAAGTTGAAGCATAGGCTATTGTAACAAGGCTTGAGTTGGTGATGAAATGTAAAATTAAGAAGTTTATGATAGAAGGAGAGTATAAAATCATGATTTTTTATCTAAAAAATAAGTCAATAACCTCTTAAAAATAGGAGGACATTCTGGTTAAATCCTAGATAGTCTTTTATTTTGGGATTGCAAGCAATGTGTTTGGGAAGTAAGGAGTCAGTGAATGTTATTAAGTTCTTAGTTAAGGTAGTGGTTAAATGTAAGTGTGAAACATCTACTTGGCTGGTTATGTATCCCCAATAGGTGGTGAACTCGGTGATATATAGGAGACTAGATAGAAATTGAGTTATAGTCTCTATTGGTGGCATAAAACTTAGGCTATGAGGGGTAGTGAATAGGGTTCTATGTGGTGAAGAATTTATTGATAAAGGTTTATGTACACCATAGGAATAATTAGGTATCCTCTAACATTTTAGGATCTCAATAAAGGTAAAATCCACTCTAGGACATGAGTTGTAGGTATACATTTTGTTACAACCTATTCATGGAATAGCTGATAGGGCATATAGGTTGTTGACAAGGTTTTTGGATAGAGGTGTGGTTCATAAATGATTATTAATCTCTATATTAATTGGATTGGAAGATATATTATAATCTAGAGTGGGTAGATCTCAAAACAAACTCAAAAAATGATGGAAGGGTGAAGCAGAAAAGAAAGATTGTATGGTTTTTAGGAATTACTTCCCTAGTTGGTTTCTAAAAGGACAAGTGCTCTTCTATGCTATGAATATTTCTATAAAAAAATTCACACACATAATCACACATGGATAAGAATTCTAAGGAGATAAATATGTATTAAATTCACAAGCCTTAGACAAAGATTTCTCTTTTTAGAGCAACTATTACACACCCTTAATCAGGAGATTATGGCTTAGGATAGTGAAGTATCTGAGGTAGTTGTTGAACACACACAAAAAACTAAATCCAAGAAATAAATCATGCACAATAAAAATTATAAATCAATTTAAACTTGACTATCTTAACCAATATATTTACCAATATTTCAATCACTATTACACATCTATAGATTAGTATATCAATCAAAATAATCAAGAACATGTTCATTAGTTTTTCACACTAAAGATTATTGAAACATAAAAACAACAAAAGTAATAAATAATTACACAAAAATTGGAAATAAAATACATAAACACATTTTTTGATGATCAAAATTGATGTTGCTCTCGTATTAAAAAATTCTTTGACAAAAATCTATGTTGTATTACAATTATTTATATAGATTTGGGGAAAGGGTTGCCTCATCCTCCAAGTTCATGGAAGGTAATTACATGTGATATTTATAACATGAGTGCTAACTATGGTTTAAAAATATATAAGATTCTACTTATAGTTATCAAATTAAAATAGCCTTTACCAAAGATATGCAATGTGTGCATGTGTATAAAGACAGAGGTAATTTTTTATAATTATAGCTCAAAATATATGCAAAATTAAAATATATATGACATTTTACAAAAAACATACATGAATCATTCCATATGTTTTGAGAAAAACATGTTTATCTTTCAAATTAGCCACATTCAAATGTAACTCTGATATATGCGTGAAGTACCAAAATCACTTTTCCAATGTTTTAAAACTAGTGGTACTACTATTATCCATGACTAATCTAAAATGTGCATTGTATGCTCACTTGTGCCTTTTTTATAAACTATAGCTTCACTTTTATATTTTTTTTCAAATTAAGACATGCATGTTCATACTCTAGCTTAACTGTGAGACCTAATGTATATTGATAGATATAACTTAAGTGTCCAAATATCTAAGTACTTTATCCATTATGCCTTACTATATTTTGAAATATGTGTGGTGTGTCAACACCTAATTGAGTTTAAGATATTTTAAAATTCCACTTAAGACTTTCAACATTAATCCTTTGCATTATGGAATGAAATCATGCCAATTAGAAACTACTCAGGGCTCCTAAGCTCTATGTACTTAGATCCTTGCTTCTTCCCATGAGTCATTGGATCTATGTATTAGGTTCCCATGATGGTGACACTTATCACTATTGTGAAGCTTTGAAATTTTAACTCACTCTTGCATAATATTATCATTTGATTAAATATGCCTGAGCAGACATATGTTGTAGGATCTTGGCTTAGACTTTTTGATTTGTACCTCAATCACATAGGTATACCACTTGGAAACTCCCTATCTAATTTGGGACCTTTGAAAAGTCTCTATCGGTCTCACACTATTGGATCAACTATATGGATCAACATGAACCATTTATCTGCTAGGTCCACTTTTAAATCTAAATTGGTAATTTATGACATTAAATTTGACATTAGTATGACCATCAATTGATGTCTTTATGACTATCAAATGACATTCACATGACTATAAAATTTAATAACATAAATTAGTCATTACCAAGGTTAAATTTAATTTTTTCATGACCATCAAATGATATCCACGTGAGCATCAAATGATGTCCACATGATTGTCAAATTTAATATTGTAAGTTTGACACATTATTAAGGTTAAATTTGGCATTTGTGTGACTATCAACTGATGTTCTCATAACCATGAAATGATGTCTATGTTACTATAAAATTTACTCTCATCAAATTGACACATGTCATTTATTTGGGATTCCCTACTCCTAAAAATATTAAAAAAATGGCTTAGCATAATACTTTGGGAAACATGTATAAAGGATCCTACATGAATATTCTAGCCTACGGTCTTAGTATTAGTAAAATATGATTTGGACCTATTATAAGAATATATAAAACATCTCTTGTGTTTAATATTGATTTCCTAGCATAAAATAATATGATTAGGACCATTGGCTAAAATATTAAATCATGCTCAAGACATAATGGAAATATTCTCTAAGCAAGGGTGCCACTTGGCAGTATGGCATTGCTCTCAAACAATTGTTATGAGGGAATTGTTTTAAGATTTTTATGCAAGGTAATTGTTTTAGGATTTCTATGTGGGAGAAATGTTTAGACAAAATGTCTAAAAAAATTCACTTGAAGGGTCATTTTTGTCAGACAAAATGTCCAAGACAGAAAGTCCATATGAATTTCATTGGACAAATTGTTTTGAGATTTTTGTGTGGGGGAATTATTTTAGATAAAATGTCCATAACAATTCTCTCTAAGGGTCATTTTTGTCTAACAAAATTTATGAGACACAAAGTATGTAGGAATTTCATTGGGGGAATTATTTTGGACAAAATGTCCACAACAATTCTCTCGAAGACCCAATTCTTTTGGACAAAATATTTGAAGGAGTGTTTGAAGGGATGGTCTCAAAAGAGTTGAAGGGCATGATGTTTCAGGTAAAATGTCCAAAGGAATTTTTCTAAAGGGAAAAAGTGCATGGGATAAAAAGTCTCAAGGGAAAAATTGTAGGGAAAAAATTATTGAGATAAAAATCCTAAAGGGCATGTTCAAAAGGGCCAAAGGGTCTACTTCATGGAAAAAATTACTGAAGGGTATACTTCATAAGGTACATTTATATGGGAAAGGGCCCTATAAAAAATTACTAAAGGGTAGGTTTCAAAAATATTAAAGGTTAGGTTCATTTCCTTAGAAAAAATGTCTCAAACAAAATGTTCAAAGGAATGGCTCAAAAAAGGCAAAGATGTAGGACAAAAGTCCTGAAGGGTAGGTGTAGAGGGGCCAAAGGGTACTTTCTATCTATAAATAATATTAATGGTCCACTTCATAGGGAAATCATCCATGACAAAGGTCTCAAAGGATATAATTCATAAACACTAAAGGGTAAGTCTATTTCATCAGGCAAAATACCCATGACAAAAAGCCCACAGACCAATTCCATTATAGGAATTATTTTACATAAAATATCTACAACAATTTATTTAATAAAGATAAGTGCATGACTAAAAATCCCATAAGAATTCATGCATGGAAAAAATCTTGACAAATACTAATAGGATAAGTCTGATATAATAAGTCTGAAAAGACAAATTTTATAAGCCCCAAAAGAATAAGTCCTAAGAGGATAGCAAAGTTAGTCCATGAAAACATAAGTTGACAACAATTAGATCAAAGTAAAAAATCTAATAGAAAAAAATATTTAGTCTATGGAAACATAATACCAATGCCATCTTTCCAAATTATAAAAGGCTAAGTCATGATCATTTCCCAAAATTTGCATTAAAATATAGAAGAGGTGGCTCAAAATCAAGATAATAATCTAAAAGAAGTGGGTCCCCATTTCCTTATAGGAAAAGGGGGTCTGTTAGGTACAATAAATGACAACTTATAGGGGAATACTCTTGAGTGTTAAAGAACCAAGAACTTAGGTTTACAATCCTAGATAAATCATGAAGTGTGACATAGAAGAGAACTTAAATCAGAAACTTGAAATAGACTCCTTAGTAGATTCACAAAACATACTTGCCTTCTAATTTTCTTGGATCTATGTGTGTCAAACATGTAATTTATTTAACCCCTATTGTGATTATTTTTTCAAAGGCTTTGATGGGGCTGTAGGTTTTGCTCTAGTATCTATTAAAGCTCAATAATAATGGAGGCTCAGGCATTGCTCTACTACTAGCTAGGCATCTATATCCCCAATAAAGATACCTTAGGCTCCTTCACTTCTCATTCCATTATTTTCTCTTGATCATGATGTGTGGTACATTGACCTTATTTCATCATGTGAGTCCTTGGATTTTCTTTTTATCTTTTAAATCCATTGATTATTTATTCTTTTATTTTTATTTTTCTCTTCTTTTGTTCTCAAATGGAAAAGAGAAGAGTTAGGACCCCAATGAGCTAGTATAATTATAAAACAAATCATTATTAGAACATCCCTACTAGCTACCCTCTACCTATAATTATCACTTCTAATAGGTATTTAATATGATAAGTGTATTTGATCTAATAAAACAATAAAACTTTCTAAATTTATATGAAGTACTCTAAGAGCAACTTCCACATGCTTGGTAATACTATTCAATTGTGACACCATTTAGAATAATCCATGATTACATACCTTCATCCTAAACTCTAAAAACATAGAAATACACCTAATCTATAAAGTAGTCCCAAAATAATTCAATATTTTATTTTTCCCCTTTTCTACAAGTCATAAGCTCAGTTGGTTTAGATTTTAACTTGGTTATAGTTAGAGCAAACACAATTCTGATCATTAGAGAAAGTAAAGAACAACTAATCTAAGGAAGAAGTGGAATTTAATATAGAAAATATGAAATCTAATCTATGAAAGAAAAATACTAAAAGCAATAAAATTTAATCTAATAAAAATAAATGATAGAAAACAAGAAAACTAATGTACTCCTACTCTAAAAAAACCCAAACAAGATGTGGGGTGGATTTGGAAACTCTTTTTAGTATGTTTCTCACTCTTTGGCAATCACAAGGTTTTCCCCATTAAAGTTCTAAGATAGGCAGGGACATCCTTATATTTATTTAGTATAATTTTGAGCCTTTCCCTCATATTATAGAATAAAAATTAGGGTTACTCATTGGGACATCCCAAACACAATAAAAAAATAACTCTTCCCTATGATACATATGTTATGAAATCTCACCATTATTACTCATGTATTCAAGAGAACCTAATTCAAACAAGCAATCCTTGAAAGTAATTATTGAGATGGATATTAGATCTGACTTGTAGTATTGAAAGTCATCATATTCTATGAAATCATTATAGGAAAGGTCCTCAAAGATAGAGTCATAATCATAAGTATAATCATGAATAATATATTCCTCAAAAAATTCATCTAAAGTTTCAATTTGAGTGTGACCTTCAATATTTGAATGAATCAACTCTTGAATTTTTGAATCATGAATAACTTTTTTTTTATCTAGGGCTCACTATTTCTAATTTTAGGAGTGAGATATTAATTAACTATCAATTCCAAATGGATCATTTCATCCACTACATATTATTGATATTTTTGTTGATGTTATTTCTAATGTTTATGATGTAGAAGATATACAACTTCATGGGCATCATATGTGCAATCAAATGTATTTTATTCAATGTTAAGTAATGTTGATATCCATGCACATGGGGGATCCTAGTTAATCACATAATTAACCATAGTTTCCTACAAATTAGAGTTACGCACCAAATTAAATTAAGCATATATCAAATCAAGGCATGATCATCTATGTGAATTAATTCTATTATAAGGGAGCTTATTAATATAACCAAAATTATTGAGAGAATCCAACATACCTTTTCCTTTTTCACCATGATAAAAATACATACCTACCTCATGCATGACATAATTTAAAATCTTAATATTGGATCTTTCATAATTAGAGGATAATAAGTTAGGAATATAATCATCAAATGAGTCTTCTAATATAGATTATAATTCAAATTTATAGCCACAAGAGTCATCAACACCATCTTTAGAGATAATATCTTATTTTTCAAGGCAAAGTAATTGATTCTCTACCTAAGCATATTATATCTCATAGAGATATTAAAAAGTCTAGAAATGTTCATTTAAATTGATACTTTCTTCATTTACATCATTTATTTCTTCAATTATCTCATCAAATACCAAGATGGAATCAACATGATCAAATTCTTCTAGCTTGATGGATTCTTCTTCTTGTTGATGGTATCTTAATTGCTTCTGTAACATTGCAATTTCTTCACTGATGACTACAATACATTCTTATATCTCTTCTATGATCCAATCATCCTCTCCTTTTGGGATCTCTTCTTTTTTATGTATATTTCCTAGATTAAAAGGAAACCCTTCCACTATGTTCTGATTTGGGCATAATAATAAGCTTTCTCTTTATACTAGTTTTGTATAATTTATATACAACATACCTATAAATAACCTCATAGAAGGTGTTAAATTATTTTTTGATTCATGATCATAAATATTTGGACTAAATTGTATCAAAAAATATTCCTCAAGATCACTCCAACTAGTAATAAAACTAGGTGCCAACTTTACAAGCCAATCATGCATCTCTTCTCCCAATGTGAAAGCGAACAACTTGCAGATTACATCCTCAAATTTTACATCCATAACATGCATATCATATGTATAAGTAGTAATATGCCCTTAAATAGCTCTTGGGTGATTATAATATAACCTACAAAGATATTTGAATGGGTCATCAAGGAAATCATGTTGAATAACTAGGATATCTATGGGTCCTTTGTTGAGCCAATCTATTATTAATTTTTTCTATTTTCTAAGTTTTATGATTTTATGATTTTTTGGGGATTTTCACAAGGGGGATCTCTTGTATCAATGAAAACTAAACATTCAATCCTTCCTTCAAGTGTTAAGTAACTATTGATGTGAGTTTTATGCACACCACTACCATAATGAGGTAGCCTCTAATGTTTTAGGATCTCAATGGAGGTAAAATCCACTCCAAGGCATGAGTTATAGGTATACAATGAGTTTTATGCACACCACTACCATAATGAGGTAGCCTCTAATGTTTTAGGATCTCAATGGAGGTAAACTCCACTCCAAGGCATGAGTTATAGGTATACAATCTATTAAAACCTATTGATGGAATAGCTGATAGGGCATACAGGTTGTTAACAATGTTTTTGGATGGAGGTATGGTTCATAAAGGATTAAGAATCTCTAATTTTTTAGGATCTCAATGGAGGTAAACTCCACTCCAAGGCATGAGTTATAGGTATACAATCTATTAAAACCTATTGATGGAATAGCTGGTAGGGCATACAGGTTGTTGACAATGTTTTTGGATGGGTGGTTGGATTCTAATATAGATTGGGTGGATCTCAAAACAAAATAAACAAAGGAGGGAGGGCAAGGTAGAAAATTAAACTTCTTTAGTTCTTAGCAACTACTTCCCTAACTAGTTTTTAAAAAGACAAGTACTCTCAGAATCTATGCCTATTGCTAGCAATAATTACACACATAGTCAAACATAGATAAAAAGTCTAAGGAGATAAATAATAATGAAATTCACAAGCCTTAAAAAAAGATTGATCCTTTTACAGTAGTTATTACACACCCTTAATTAGAATATTATGGCTAGAACTAGTGAAGTATCTAAGGCAGTTGTTGCAAACACATATAAAACTACATCTAATAAAACACTCATGCATAATCATAATTATGATTCAATTTTAAATTTATTATCTTAACCAATATATTTACCATAGTTTCAAGAGATGTTGCACATCTATAGATTAGTATATTAATCAAAATAATCAAAAATCCATTTGCATATTTTTCACACTAAATATTTTTGAAACATACAACCAATGAAAGTAAAAACTAATTACATAAAAATTAGAAATAAAATACACACACATTTGTTGATGATCAAAATTGATGTTACTCCTATATTCAAAAATTCTCTAAAAAAAATCCAAGTTGGATTACAATTATTTATATAGACTTGGGAAGGGGTCACCTCATCCTCCAATTTGATGCAAGGTCATTACATGTGATAGTCAAAACATGAGTTCTAATTGTGGCCTAAAAATGTATAAGATTATACTAACAGTTATCAAATTAAAATAGCCTTTTCTAAAGATATGAAACATGTGCATGTGCATAAAGATAGAGGCATTTACAATTATCACTTGAACTATATGCAAACTTCAAATATATGTGTCATTTAAAAAAAATTATACATTCCTCCTTTTATAGGTTGAGAAAAAAAATTATTGATCTTTTAGATTATTTTCCTTCAAATGGAAGTCTAACATATGCATGAAGTACCAAAATCACTTTACCAATGTTTTAGATATAGTGGTACCATTTTTAGCCATGACTAATATGAACTATGCATTACATTCTAGCCCATGCCTTTTATAGAATTTAGATCTTCAATTTTATATTTGTCATTTAGATTAAGACACATGTTTTCATATTCTAGCTTAACTATGAGACCCAATGTCTATTGATAGATATAACTCAAGTGTCCACAGATCTAAGTACTTTATCCATAATTCCTTATTAGATTTCAAAATGTGACACATGTTAACACCTGATTAAATCCAAGAGATTTGAAAAGTCCACCTAGGACTACACCATCAATCCTTTGCATGATGGAATGTGAGTGTGCCATATGGTAGCTACTCAAGGCTCCTAAGCTCTATGTATTGGGATCCCTACTTATTTTCATAGGTCATTAGATCTATGTACTAGGATCCCATGATGGTGACACTTATCACTCTCATGGATATTTGACATTTCAACTCACTCTCATGTCATTCAATTAAATGGTCCCAAATAGACATGCACCATAGGATCTTGGATTAAACATTTTGAATTGTACTTTGATCATGTGGGTATGCCATTTGGTAACTCCTTATTTAATCTAGGACCTTTGAAAAGTCTCCATTGATCTTGTACTAGTGTATCAACATGAACCATCGCTCTACTAGGTCTAATTTTGAATCTAAAGAGGTAATTTATGAGGTTAAATTTCATGTTCCCATGACCATCAAATGATGTCTTCATGACCATAAAATGACATCTGTATAACTATCAAATTTAATTTCATAAACTATCCATTATCAAGGTTAAATTTGACATTTACACCACTGTTAGATGACATCTTCATGAGTGTCAAATGACATCTGCATGACTGTCAAATTTAATCTCATAATTTTAACACATTTCTAAGGTTAAATTTTACATCCATGCAACTATCAATTGATGTCCTTGTGACCTTCAAATGACATCCATGTGATAATCAAATTTAATCTTGTCAATTTGACACATGTCATTTCTTCAAGATTCTGCACTCTTACAAATATAAGCAAAAAAATGACTACATAATACTTTAGCAAAATATGTATAAAGGTCCCTACATGAATATTATAGCCTAAGGTATTAGTATTAGTAAAATATGATCTGGACCTGGGCTAAGAATATATAAAAGAGCTCTTGTATTTAATCTTGATGACCTAGCATAAAAAAATATGATTAGGACCCTTGGCTAAAATCTTAAATCATGCTCAAGACATAATGAAAATGTTATCTAAGAAAGGGTGCCACTTAATAGTATGATATTTATCTAAGGTAAATTGATGTGGGGGAATTATTTTGGACAAATATCTACAAAAATTCTCACAAAGGGTCTTTTTCATCAGAGAAAATGTTTGAGACACAAATTCCATAGGAATTTCATCAAGGGAATTGTTTCAAGATTTATATGTGAGGGAATTATTTAAGATAAAATGTCCATAAAAATTATCTCAAAGGGTCATTTTTTGTTATAAAAAATGTCCGAGACACAAATTCTATAAGAATTTCATCAAGGAAATTATTTTAGAAAAAATGTCTGCAATAATTTTCCTAAAGACCCAATTCTCTAAGATAAAATGTCTGAAGGAATGTTTGAAGGGATGGTATCAAAAAGGCTGAAGGGCATGATGTTTCAAATAAAATAACTAAAGGAATTTGGCCAAAGGGAAAAATGGCCTAGGACAAAAATTCCTGAAGGGAAGCCTTGTAGGGTAAAACTTATCGAGACAAAAATCCTAAAGAGCATGCTAAAAAAGGTCAAAGGGTCTACTTCATAGAAAAAATACTTGAAGGGTCTACTTTGTATGGTACATTTTGATGAGAAAGGGCACAAGAAAAAAGTCCAAAAGGGTAGGTTGTATAAATCCCAAATGGTAGGTTCATTTCCTTGGGGAAAATGTCTCAAAAAAATGTTTGAAGTAATGATTCAAAAAAGGTAAAGACATAGGACAAAAGTGTTGAAGGGTAGGTACAGAGGGGCCAAAGGGTAATTTCTATCTAGTAACAATGTAAAGGGTTAACTTTGTAGGCTATTCATCCATAAAAAAAGTATAGAAGGATGTACTTCATAAAGGCTTAAGGGTAATTTTCAAAAGGTTGAAGGGGAAGTCTATTTCATCGAGCAAAATGCATGTAATAGAAAGTCTGTAGACCAATTCCATCATAGGAATTATTTTGGACAAAATGTCCACAATAATTTATTTGATAAAGATAATTTTGTGACCAAAAATCTTTCAAGAATTAATGCATGTAAAAAATCATGATAAATACCAATAGGATAAGCCCAAAATAATAAGTCTAAAAAGATAAATTGTATAAGCCTCAAAAGAATAAGTCATAAGAGGATATCAAAGTTAGTCCATGAAAACATAATTCTATAACCATTAGCTTGAAGTAACAAACCTGATAGAACTAAAAATTATTCTGTGGAAACATAATACCAATGCTATCTTTCCAAAGTATAAAAGGCCAAATGATAATCTTTTCCCAAAATTTACATAAACATATAGAAGTGGGGGCTCAAAATCAAGACAATAATCTAAAAAAAGTGGGTCCCCATTTCCTTATGGGAAAAGAGGGTGTGTTAGGTACAATAGATTCTTAAAAACATGGTGGGTCCCTTATTACAGTAGTGACATATGATGATTAGGAAATAAATATTTGAATTCTATGGGTTTTTAGGTTTTGGTATCTAGTTATTGCTTTTTTGTTTTTGTTTTTTTTGTTTTTAATTTTTTTTTTTAATTTTTAATTTTTTATTTTTATTTTGCATTATATCTTATGGCCTTGTTGGCCCCTTTGGTATCTATGTTTTTGTAGTAAGCTATTTTTTTTCTCACTAGTTTGTTGTCTTTGCCTTAGTTCAGGTCGAGATGTTGGATAAGTATTTTTTAAATCTCAAAGTTGACAATTTCTTTTTGTATAATTTATAAATATATTATCTAAGAAAGAAACCCATTGAACCCCAATAATTATCTAAAAAATTAAGACTTAACTCATAGGTACTAGTTTTGGTGAGGCTAATAAAATATTATTTTGATATCTGATGGGAAAATAAACTATATTAATTATCCTAAAGTATTAATTTCCATGAACAATGAAATGATGTCAAGAAAATCTCACCACATCTAAGTTAATGTCATACATTAAACATATATATTTAATTATGAATCAATGATATAATTCTTCTTTTTAAGTTATTTAGTACTCAATATCACCATATTCTAAGTATAACAAATATTTAGACATCAATGGGTCCTTGTAGGGTTATAATATTGGTGTCCCCAAAATTTTACACTTAAAATTTTTGGGATATCCCTATTTAAATTTTTTGAATTTTGTCTTATGTGAGTCAGTTGTCCTTATTAAGATAGTCCTTTGAATAAAGACTTATTTATTAGTAGTTATTATATCTGATTGATTTCTTTCTCCAATTGTTTCAAATTGCTCTAGAAGGTTGAAAATATCTGCCTAAAGCCAATATTGAAAAAGACCCATTTACTCATCTCCCCCAAAATATCAAAGAAAATAGAGTTTTTTTTCTCATCTCCAAAGCAAATTTGGTTCTCCAAACTACTTTACTTATTTAAAATTAAGTAAATTTATCCCATAAACCTAAATTACACTACCTAGTTTGAATTAGAGTTATCAAAAAATTCTACTTCGATGTTGAAGATAAGTAAAGAAGTCTCAAAAACTTTCAAAAAATTATCCAAGGTAAATTGGGTTTCTAGGGTTACCTTACTTGTATAAACTACCAAGTAAAAGTAGTGAGGGTTCCCAAACCTAAACTACACATTGACCTAGACCAAGTAGGGTTTGTGAGGATACTTTGATTTCTAGAATCAAGCAAAGTAACCCAAAAAGCCTGGTAGAAAGCCAAAATATTACATGGATCTTTCCCATGTGTCACCAATTTGTCATTAATGAACTAAAATATATAAATATTATGAAAATTCACCTACTTTACCACCTGGCATTTGATTTTTTTGATCAATTTATCATACTTGCAAACCCTGAGCTACACGATTTGAGCCTCTGGATCACTTTTGAGCAAATCTACTTTGACCCATTTATGTTTGATGTAGGTAGATATTTTACTTGTAGTTTTCATAGATTTTTTTTATCATTTTCTTTGTTTTTTCTCTATTGTTTTCTTTCTACCACCATGGTCATTTTTACTATAATTTCCTATTTTGTTTGGTTTTACCTTTTGGTTTTCAAGCATGCTTAGGTTTTTTAAATATTATGTATGTGTTTTTAATATTTTGGAATTCAATCATTTGTAAAAAATTCTTAAAACAACAAACCTCATATGGAAAACCCTAGTAACTAAACCTAACATCTCCCATCCAAGTTTCCCAATGTTCAGTATTTACTCAGGTTCTTAATCCTTAGTTACTTACCTTAAGGAACCTAACACCTAAATGGCTTACCAGTTTGGGTTTATATTAACTCATTTCTCACCCATGTTTCCTAGCACCTATTTCTTACTCAGGTTCACATCCTCAAGTTACTACCCTTGGAAACCCTGACCCTCAAAAAACTAGCTTAGTTGGACTTGTGATTGCTCACTACTTGGGTTTTTTCAACGTATTTACTCTCTTTATTAAACCCAAATTCTTGAGCCTAAACAAACCCAAAAAATAATACTCAAGAAATATCTACATTCTTTTCTCAAGTTACTTACTCAGGTTCCCTCATCCAAGTAACTTGACGATACAAGCTTGAAGTCACAAGCTATAGAAAAACTCTAAGTTATTTGTATATGTTCATTGTGACCTACTCAAGTTTGTAAGACCGTATTGCTTAGATATGAGTTACTTAAGTTTTTCAAAGACTTTTATTCTACTTAGAACCTAAATATTTCTAGGAAATACTATAAGAACAACAAGTTGACTTTTCCAATCTTTTTAAACTAATTACTAAGTGTTTAAAAATCACTTATCAAGTTATTTAGAGTAAGTTAGAGATAATGTCTAGATCAAAAGGATCAGGAAGATCAGAAGAGGAAATAGATAAATTAAAAGAGCAATCAGCACAAGTTATAGAAGTTATAGAGTTGGTACTTGAGGAGATTCCAGAGCAAAGTAGGAAAGGAAAAGCAAAATCTAAGAGAACTAAGTCACAAAAGCCCAAGATGAAGTATGAATATAAGGGATACCCAATTGATTAATCCATCACTTCCAAGATAACATACATAAGTGATATAGACATGGGGCATGTATTTGTGACTAAATTTCTAGAGAGATTAAAATCCTTAGCCAATACCCCACTCATGCATGAAATGATAAATAGTGGTATTTTATAGGCTACAGCTTTCCTGAGCTCATCTCAACTTCTTGAATTTGTCCTAGCATGTGCCAAACATTATGACTCCCTAACTAGGACTATGAAAGATTCTTCTTGTAATGTAGTCATAAGATTGGATGCTTAGTATCTCAACTACTATCTAAAGATCCCAACATCACCAAAATTAATTGATGTAAAAATGGAGAAAGCTAATAAATAATTAGAAACTAAGAAATTATAATTTATTAGGATAATGAATACATATTAATTGAAGAAAGTGAAATAAGCATCATGATTTTCAAAGCAAATTGTAATATTAGACTTTGTTCAAGAAGTGGATGATATTACTCAACTATTATGTAGGATCAATGGTGAAAATAATACTAAGTGTTTTTCAACATGGATGTATGCTTATATATGAACCATTAATGTCAAAAAAATCTCAACTGAGATTGAGTGGGCAAGGATGATAAGTGATAATATGGATCAATAATTGAATAATGTATTATAGACTTTTGATTTCAAGATGACCTCATACATTTTGTATGTAGCAACATCAAATGAAGATTTTTTAAGGCTAAGAACAAAAGGCACACTATCATCTATGCCAATATATGAGTATTATCCTCAACTAGTCCTTTTAGATTACTATAAACATTATATTATAGTAAATAATGGATTCTGTTATGTAGACATTTACAAGTTAAATATAGCTTTGAAACATAAAAGAGTATCAGATGAAGTATGGGATATAGTTTCACAATATGGTTGTATTTTCATTTAATTCCTTGATTTTACATATATCAGAGTTGGTATTTTCTAAGGAACACCCATCAAATTACCTAGATAGCCAAGTGACAAGTGGATTCTCATGGAATTATGAAGTCAACTTGTTGAGTTACATGACTTGCAGTCAAAGGCTCATCATCTAGCCATCAAATTTTCTATTGTCATTGGTCATTAACATTGCCCAAGCATCTATAAGGCTAGAAATATATAGAAATAGATGTACCAACATTACACTCAAACACATTTTGAGGCCAAAGCTAATTTTGATTGTAGAGGGGTGGCTCAAAATGTAGTTTCTCTAGAATACATGCATATTCTAGCACTTGAATATTTTTGGACTGATTATAGAGATTAATTTGATGTGACAAGAAGAGACAACAATAAATTGACTATTGATCAAATTCATGCTTTTGATCTATGCACCATCCTTAAGGATATGGAAGATGATGGCATTATCACTAGTGATGCTTTTCATGTAGTAGGTGGATAATTTCCATCTTCTAGTAATCATTTTTAGTAAAGATCATGATAAGACTATTCTAGACAAAACTTCAAATATTTTGGCAATGAATTCTACTTAGCTTCTCAATAAAGGCTATTGTATGAAGGAGTTGATTAGTGAGACCACTCATCTTGGTTATAAGAGAAAATAAATGGTATAAGGAGAAAGTAGCCAAAATCCTATAAAAGAAGATAAATTTCAAAAGGAATATTAATGTTATCTATTCTATGGTAAAAGACAAAGAGCAAATATAGGCAAGTGTTTCTACACTATTATTGGTCTCTTCTACTGATACCACTATTATCATTATTTCCACCATTCCTTCCATTCCAACTTCCGTTGCACCCATAATAGATCCATCATTACGGATACCACCTCCAAAGTCTCATGGCATCAAAGCTCTTAATAAATCCATTAAAAAGGAGATTCCTCCTCCTCCTCTTCCTCCCCCTCATCTTCTTCACTTTCTTCTCCACCTCCTCTCCCTTCAATAGAGTAACCCACCATTGAAAAAGAGCTAAAAAAATAAAATGATAGAGAAGAAACACCATCCCAAGTAGAACCACAAGAAAAAAAAGAAGTAGATCCTGAGAAGGAGAAGGAAGAAGTAGTTGCAAAAAATCTAAAAGAAGTTGAGACAAGAAAAGAACCTAAAAAAGAGGCGAAGGTAGTAACAGAGAAAATTACTAAGAAGCCCAAGGAGAAGGAGGTAGTAGTTGAAGAAGTAATAGGGAAAGAGAAGGAAGATTACATGGAAAAGAAATTAGAATTGAGAAACATGTTGAAAAGGATTAAGAGAAAGAGATACAGAAAGAGTTTAAGGCCCAGGAGGTTCCTTCTCAAGAGTTAGTGTTAAGGAATGATCAACAACAAATGGTAACTCATTTATATACCTCCACTAATATAGACTTCTCATCATGGATTGCATTACAAAAAACTCCAAAGTCAAAATAAGTGATTAGTCTTGAGGAGATAGACTCACAATTGTTGAAAAATCTAGATAAGAAAGAAAAGAAGCCCAAGTCTACAAAAGTAACTTCAATGTTGAAAATTGAATCTTCAAGGGGAAATTTTTATAGAGATAGTTATACCATAGGGGATGAGCAAAGGAGAAGTCACTAAAAGTGACTTAACAATTTCAAAGATACCTCTTAGAGAAGTTACCACTGAGGGATTAGAAAAAGATACTCATACTTTGATAAATACTCTCTTTGAGAAGATGGATGAAGACAAGGCTCCCAAATCCAAGTTGAAGGAATAAAATACATAGTTATCTAAAATAATAGCCAAAGTTACTAGATTAGTTTCATAATAATCTATTATTTTAGGATATTCAATTAGCTAGCAAGTGATAAAAAAAGTAGAAGAGACTGGAGATAAATAAAAGGTTGTTAACAAGTGATAAAGAAGATGCATAAAACTACTCAGAAGCTCTTCCCCAGCATTCTAGATGCCCATGTTGATATTTTGAAGAAATTGGAAGAAGTTAAAATAGTGATGAAAGAGATTGAGCTTGAAAATGGCATTTTTGAGTTACAAAAAGAAAGTCTATAAATAATAGGTAATTTGAATGAGAAAATTTTGATTGAAGAAAATATTGATCATGATCGATCTATGAAGAAGATCAAGCAAGAAGAGTACCTACTATCTTTTCATATGCGTATGCTACAAGAAATGAACAAAGAAATGAATATTTTAGAAGAGGAGGCATGTGGTGCAAAGATTAATCTAGAGGATTCCATTTTTGGTCTTACTGGTATTTGGTCTGATAATGTTCTAAGGACATCTAAGCAGCTATGGGTGTAATTCAATTAAAGGATGGACAAAGATAAAACTCCTTCCATAGACAAGTCTATCAAAGAGTTAATCCAATATCAACAAGAAATAAAAATACATGAACAAAGAGTCAAGAATGTAAAAACTCATAGTAGAAGTATAGAAAGGGAGATGCTAATATTTGAGATGGAAAGACAAGCACTTGTTAAACCTGATGATGCAACCATATAGCTCATGATGTCTTAGCACATCAAGTACAAAGAGAAAAGTAGAGTTGAAGTCCATGAAGTGGACTAATTATTATTGCCCTTCTTTCCATTAGTTTCATTTTCCTTTCTATTTTCTCTCACCCTATTCATTATATTTGGAAAGTAACTTTTTAAAAAGAAATTACTTTTAAGTGAAGATGTTTAGTAGAGTTACTTGTTAAAGGTATATTAATTTGTAAAATTGTAAAACTCAAGTAACTTGGTTGAAATTCCATTACTTAAATTTATCTTGTAAAATGAAATTACTTCAAAAAACTTTGTGCTACATGAAAATTATTTGTATTGAATCCAAACAATGAGACTACGAAGTGCTACATGTCACTAGCCACTGCATGCCACACATTAGAATTTTAAGGAGGATGCTACTCAATGGTTTCCATTTTTAATCAAGCACATGGGTATTGAAGAAATTGTTTCTTATTTGAATTTAGTATCTAAAATTTTATAAATTTAAGTGTAGGCCTCCATGCTTGAGGATGATAATTTTTTCAAGCAAGAAATTATAACCATTGTATAGGAAAGTTTAAGCAATCTAAAACTTTATATTTAGATATTTGGACATTTTTGTATGAGTTTTGTTGAAATTAAATAAGAAGGAAATTGATTTTAGAGAACTTTTTGTCTAAGGGAACCATTCTATTCATTATATGAGGATAAAATGGTAAACTTTGTGTTATCTATTAATCTAAATTTAATCCATTTATTTCTTGATCATTTTTTAAAAATATTATCACAATTATATGTTTATCTATTTACACCTATACAATAAACTCTACAAAACTATTTATTGTGACGTGAATTTTTCTTATTTCACTTCTTTCTCAAGTATTATATTCATTTAATTACCCTCCAACCTATTTAAAACTCCATTCACATTCCTAAAACCAACTACTTACTATAAAATCCCTTTGTTATGGCTTCTGAATAGAGTGATTAAAGTAATACCCCCAATTAGAATAACTTGCACATAATTTGTATACTCTGAATAATTATAAGATGTAAGTAGTTAAAAATAGGTATACATAAATTCATGGGAGATTCACCATTAAATTAAGGGAATTTAATCCCATGAGTACCTAGGTAATGTTGACTACTTGCAAAATATCTAACCAATAGTTTCTAGCGATTCTGCTGGAAAACGAAGAACTAAACTCCAAAAATATTAAAAATATAATATCCCTTCAAGTTGAGTTAGATGTATTTATATTTAGTTTCCCATAATTTATGTACATTTAAAACCATTTAATTTGAGCATTGCATGCTACATTAGTTACACACCTCCAAGTAAAATGCAACCTTATTGAAGTTAACTCTGCTTTCCAAACAAAGATGCTTCACTTTTCTAGATTGGTGCATGTAATTTTCTTAAACATTTTGTTTACCTTGAAATTATTGCATGTTCATTAACCACCATCCAATTTTTTATCTATAAATCAAAATTATAAAGAGTAATCCTCAGAAGAAATTTTACATCCCAAACTGGTAAATTAACCCTTTACAAGAGTAAGAAGAGCTCAAGGCCAAACAAATGACTTCTTTAAGTTATAAGAGAAGTTCAATTTTAAATTTTTTTATTCAAGATAGAACATGAAGAGCTAGTCTCTCACCTATGAGATAGACACCAACTACTAAGAATTAGTTATAGCATAATTTCTTGGGAATAATCTAGCCTTCTAATCTATAGTTTCTCATCGCTAGAAAAAATGCATTACCACTTCTTGTCCCATGGGGGATAACTATCGGTCCTTTGAATTTGACTCACCCTCTCCATGAATTGCCAAAGGGGTCAAGAAAGAATTTCCTAAAATCCATTGGTGATGGAAAACAAAATCTAGATGAACATTTGGTTGCCTTATTTGTGGCTTATAGAGTAATAGGCATTGAACATGAAGATGTATTTGTTAGAATCTTTGTTGAGACTCTACACAACTTAGTTATAGAATGGTTTTACCATTTATATCCTAGAACTATAACCAAATGGGCCACTATGCATGAGAAATTTGAGAAAAGATTCAAATTTGATGAAGATACACATATACTGCTTACCTAATTGACTCAACTCAAGAAGGAACCACATAAACACATGCATGATTTTATTACCAAGTTTAATATATTTCCCTACAAAATTCCTCAAGCTACACGACCCACTATAGATAATCAAAAGTGTTTCTTCATCAATGCTTGACTACCAGAAGTTAGTTATTATCTACAAAGAGCATGACTAGTTAATTTAGTTATAGCTCAAAATCTTGATATAGAGGTTAAAGATGATTTGATAATGGATGGAAAGATTAATAAAATAGTTTATAAGGGAGACTCTTCTTTTTATTTAACCATATCATAGACTACTTATCCTTTATTTCAAAAATTGGATAATGACTTACTTCAAGTCAAAATATAAATTTATCAAGGTACTCATAGTGGTGTTACACCTACTAGGAATGTACCTACATAGAATTTTAATAATCAGAACAAGAACCATATTATGGTCTTATGTAAATATTGGAAATTGAAGATGCTCCCAAAAATCATGCCAAGATGAGTGAGGAAGATCAACTGACTGATGATAGTCATCAAAGTCTTGGTGATGAAGATGAATTTGTAGATCCTATTGGTTACTCCAACATTGGTTACCTATAATACCAATTTGAAAGTGATTATGAAGAAGAGTTTACAGAAGATCATAGTCATTCATTTATAGTGTTTACAAGGTCACAAACTTAGAAATCAAGTGAGAAATCTTATAAAGAATAAGAGAAAGAGAAAGGAGACTCTAGAGAAAATGTAAGTATTCTTAAGAGAGGTAGCCCTCTACCTTCCTCTTTGGCTCCTTAAAACAAGTATAAAACTTCATCTTCTCAACTCATAATCTAATAACTCATTTTTATAAAGTTAGTCTTATTATGTTTTCTTCCATTCCCTCTTTTGACATAATTGACCATATAAATAAAACTAAAATTCAAATGTTAGAAGATGATTACTTAAGATCTTATCTAGATCAATTTAATAGATTAGTCAAGTATGTTAAAAAAAAGGGTCAAATAATTTATCCAATACCTCTAAAGGTATCTTGCCTACTCCCAAATAGTTTCCCTCCTATAAAAATTATGATTTTACTTCACCCACGTCTACTTCTACATCTGAAAGGGTAGAGCCATTTTATGTCTCACTTCTAATTAATGGTACAAGTTAAGTAACTACATTCTAAATTTTAGAGCTTCAGATAATGTAATGCCAGCTAAGGTGGCTAATGCTTTTATTCTCAATTTGACTAAGATAATAGGCATATTCTACTTGATGGAGAGACAAGTTCCTATGATTGGATAGATTAAAGACACTCAAGTAGTCTTGGTAGCCTTTCCAGATAAAAGACTCAAAATAACAATTCTAGTAGTAGGCATTCCTATTTCTTATGGAATGCTACTGAGTAGAAACTTATGCAAAAATCTAGGTGGATAAGTAAAGATGGATTGTTCATGTGCTCACATTATAATCAAAGGAGTGCATAAGAAGATCAAGACTAAAAATAAGTCCAAATACATAATTTCCAAATCTGATAACCCAAGGTCACACATTCTTTTTGAAAAATTTGAGCATGGAGTTTATTACCTTGAAATGGGAAAAGAAATCCAAGGACTAGAGGAAGAAGAAGAACATAATAAGATATGGACATTAGAGTTTGATGGTAATTTCAATTTTCTTAGTTCATGTACACAGGTAGTATTAGTACCTCTTGATGGTAAAATATTTCCTTATTCTTACAAAATCATGTTTGAAAACACTAAAAATACAATTGAATATGAAGCACTCTTGTTAGGACTTGAACAAGAAAAGAAAATAGGGGCAAAACTCCTTAAATCATAAGAAGATGTTGAATTGATAATAAGCCAAATGAAAGGATAGCATCAGGTGAAGAAAGATAAGTTGAAACACTACCATGACTAAGTTCTAAGTGCCACACTTGACTTCTCTACTTTCTCAATCAACTTAGTTCTTCAAGATCATAACTCTAGAGCTGATTCACTTATTGTTACCGCATTTCTACTCAAGCAAGAACAACAACTAATACATTTTAGAGAAGGTAATTATAAATTAGATATGGTCTATCATCCAAAGGTCCTAGATAATGTTGAATAGTGCCATGTTTTTAATGATGATAAGAAAATAGTTTCATTTCTTGAGTATCAAGACAACTTTGAAGGACTGTATGTTAAAGGAAGCAATTTACATCCACATAAGACAACAACAAGTATAACTAATATTGAACTTACTTATAGTCAAGATATAATTTAGTTAAAAGGAAATAAAATTCCTAAAGCTTTAGTATTTTTAGAAGAAATATTTGACAAGCATGATAAATTTTTGAATAAAAATAAAGAATATGGAGATAGTTCTTCCTCAAAAGTTTAGTAGGTTACTTGGTCAATGAAGAAGAGCCTAGGATGGTCAACATTGGTATGTGTTGATCTTAATAATCAAATAAATAATTCATCAAGATTATTACAAGTTAAATTGATGTGTTCACTTGGTCTTACAAAGATCTCAAATCCTTTCAACTAGATGAGGTGTAACATTATATTCCACTCTAACCAGAGGTGAAACCCTTTAAGTAGAATCTATACCACCATAACCCAACTATTTTAGGTACTATTTATATCAAGATACAAAAACTCCTTGATGTAAAGATAATTTATCCTATCCATCATTCAAAATGGTTAGTAAATATTGTTCCAGTGAGAAATAAAAATGGAGATATATGCTTATGTGTTGATTTTTGAAATTTGAATCAAGCCTCTATGAAAGACAATTATCCATTATCCATTATGGATCACACCTTACAAGTAGTTATAGGTTTAGAGATGTTATCCATACTGAATAGATTTTTAATATATAATTAGATAAAATTAGTTGAGGAGGATCAATACAAAACATCTTTTACAACACCTTGGGGAATGCTTACTTATCAGAAGATGCCTTTTGGGATTATCAAAGCCAAAGCAACCTTTCAACAAGCTATGGATCTAGATTTTTCTCATTTGAAGAACAAAAGTATTGTGGTATACTTTGATGACTTGATAGTCTTTTCTAAGCAAAGAGGTGATCATCTAGATGATCTATAAGAAGTTCTTATCTAATGTAGGATACATGGGATTTCCCTCAATCCCAAGAAATCAATATTTTTTGTGACTGAAGGAAAACTCCTTGGCCACATAGTCTCTAAGGAGGAGACAAAAATTTATATAGATTGAGTCAAATATATTTAGAGTTTACATATTCCTACGTCTAAGAAAGGAGTACACTCATTCTTTGGTAAGGTTAATTTCCTTAGAAGATTCATTCCTGATTTTACTGAGTTAACTCACCACATCTCTGACATGATGAAAAATAAGTAAGAGTTAAAATGGAATGCTGAAGTGAAGTTGGCATTTGAAATAATTAGGGCAATAATATCTAAAGCTCTAGTTTTGGTTTCCCCTAGCTTCAATAAAGAATTCATTCTTTACTATTATTTCTCTGAGCATACCATGTTAGTTATACTTCTACAGAATAATGATAAAGGAATTGAATCTCCTATAGCTTTCATGAACTAGCCATTAAAAAGCTCAAAACTAAAGTATTCACAAATGGAGAAACATGCCTTTGTTGTAGTCAAAGCATGTAAATTTTTTAGGTACTGCATTTTTTCTTCACATACTAAAGTTTATGTACCCGATAATATAGTCAAGTTAATTCTAACATATCAAGATTTGGGATTACTGAGAGGCACTTGGGTAACTAAGGTGCAAGAGTTTAATCTTGATATCAAACCTACGAAGCTAGTGAGAGGAAGAAGCTTATGCTAGTTGATGATAGAGAGGAAACCTGATGATGTATATATAATAACATATTCTCTCAAAGATAAACTGGATGGATATTTTCTAATGGTTCTTTTTGTAGATATTTTAGATGAATGGTATAGCAATATTGCCTACTCCTTGATTTATGGAGAATGACCAACTAATCTAACTCATAAATGAAAACATACCATCAAGATAAAGTCAAAGGATTATGTACTTTGGGATAATGGCTTATACAAAAGAGGAATTGATGGTGTTTTAATTCATTATGTGGATAAAGAGAAACAAGCTAGACTATTGGAATAGTTTCATGATAAGGCATGTGGAGGTCACTTCTCAGCTAGAGTCACAACACACAAAATCTTATGAGTAAGGTATTTTTGGCCTACTCTTTTTAAAGATGCTTTAGAGTAGGTTACTAAGTGTTAGACATGCCATCATTTTATAGGATGACTCAAGTTACCAGCCTTGCCTCTAAAATAAGTTGTTATTGATGAACCTTTCTATTAATGGGGCATGGATTTTATTAGTACGTTAAATCCTTATTAAAGTGCTAGACATTTCTATGTTTTGATTGATATTGATTATTTCAACAAATGGGTAGAATCCATTCTTGTCAAACATGCCACTTATGAGGTTATATGTGACTTCATCAAAGAAAATATTGTAGTAAGGTTTGGTCTACCACACAAGATCATAATAGATAATGCATCCAAATTTTATTCGATAGAATTAACTAGTTTGTTACTCATATGAAATTGACCTAGTTCATGATTCAAATCACTATCCTCAATAAAATGGCCAAGCTTAATAAAGTAACAAGAACTTGATGACCATCATTCATAAGCTGGTGGATAATAATCAATGAACTTGGAACAAGAAGTTGTTTGATGTATTATGGGCTAATAGAATCGCCCCAAAGAAAGCCATAGGCATGTCTCCTTTTCATTTTCTAATGGAATAAATGATAAGATACCAATAACCATAGTGATGCTTATTTTTTACCTATCCAAGGCCATTTAAGATGTTAATTATCAAGATTAATTAGATAAAAAAATCATGTTTCTCACTGAACTACAAGAAGTCTATGTTCAAGTTGTTGACTGACTGGCTAATCATCAAATGAAAGTAAAGAAGATATTTGATTAGAAGGCTTGGGATAGGGAGTTTGAAGTTGGTGATTTGATGTTCCTATGGGATAAATAGAATGAAAACAAGGAAGCATGGCAAATTTGACTCCTTATGGAAAGTGACCTTTACTCTAAAAATCATTGCTAGAAAGATGGCTTCATCCTAGCTTATTAGGATGGGATTACATTGTCACTACCATTATATGGGTATCACTTAAATGTCTATAGGAATTGAGCAACAAGGTAATACTTTCATGTATATAAATAAATTTTTCAATCTTTCTTTTGGTTTTGTTATTATTTTTGTGTTATTTTATTATTTTATAGTTTTTGTGATTGAGTTTTTGCAAAGACTCCATACCCAATGGATAAAATTAAAAACCAAAGATACTGGGATCTCACCCTTATTTCCTTATTCATAATAGAAACAAAGATGTCCCCTATTGGAACTAGTTGGTGTCCCAAGAATTTCACACTTAAAATTCTTGAGATACCCCTATTTAAATTTTTCCATTTTATTTTATGTGAGTCAATTATCCTTGCTAAGCCAATCCTTTGAACAAAGCCTTAGCTTTTATTAGTTATTATGTCTGATTGTTTTCTTTCTCCAATTGCTTAAAATTTCTCTATAAGGTTGAAAACATCTACCTAAAGCCAATACTAAAAAAACCCATTTACTCATCTCCCCTAAAAAATCAAAAAAGCTAGAGTGTTTTGGCTCATCTCCAATGCAAATCTGGTTTTCCAAACTACTTTACTTATTTAAAGTTAAGTAGATTTATCCCATAAACCCAAATTACACTACCTAGTCTCAATTAGAGTTATCAAAAATATTTACTTTGATGCTAAAACTAAGTAAAGAATTCTCAAAAACCCACAAGCATTGCCCAAGGTAAGTCAGGTTTTAGGGGTTACTTTACTTTTATAAATTACCAATTAAAAGTAGTGATGATTCCTTAATATGAAATAGTCATCAACCTAGACCAAGTCAAGTTTTCAAGGATACTTTACTTTAAATTTTAAAATCAAGAAAAGTAATCCAAAAGCCTAGTAGAAAGCAAAAAGCTTACGTGGTTCTTTCCCACATGTCCCCAATTTATCATTAATGCATTGGAATATATAAATATTATGAAAAGTGACCCCATTTCCCACCTGGTATCCAAGTTGTTCGATCAAGTTATCATACCTACAAACCTTGAGCAACATGATTCAAGCCTTTGGAGCACTTTTGAGCGAATCTGATTTGACCCATTTGTGTTTGAGGTAGGTAGATCTTTTACTTGTGGTTTTCATAGATTTATTTTATCATTTTATTTATTTTTCTCTCTACTATTTTCTTTCTACCATCATGGTTGTTTTTACTATAATTTTTCTATTTCATTTAGTTTTACCTTTTAGTTTATGAACATGCTTAGATCTTTTAAATATTGTGTATGTGTTTATAATCTTTTAGAATTCAAGTATCTGCACAAAATTCTTAAAAAATCAAACCTCTTTCAAAAAACCCTAGCAGATAAACCAACAACTCTCATATGAGTTTCCTAATGTTCATTACTTACTCGGGTTCTCAATCTTTAGTTACTTACCTTAAGGAACCCAACCCCTAAACACCTTACCAATTTAGGTTTCTAGATACTCATTACTCACCTAGGTTTCCAAACACCTATTACTAAGGTTTTCATCCTCAATTTATCTCCCTTAGAAGACTCTAACCCTAAAAGAACTGGCTTATTAGGACTTGTGACTGCTCACTACTTGGGATTTCTCAATGTAGTTACTCTCCTTATTAAACTTGAAGTCTTGAGCATAACCAAACCTACATAATAGTACTCAATAACTACCAAGATTCCTTTCTCAAGTTACTTTATTAGGTTCCCTCATCCAAGTAACTTGATGATATAAGCCTGAAGTCACAAGTTATAAAAAACTTGAAGTTATCTATATATGTTCCTTGTGACCTACTTAGGGTTGTAAGACCCTATTGCTTAAATACGAGTTACTTAAGGTCTTCAAAGACATTTATACTACTTAGAACATAAATCTTACTAGGAAAAACTATAATAACAATAAGTTAACTTTTCTCAATCTTTCTAAACTAGTTGCAGTAGTTACTAAGTGTTTAAAAAACACTTATCATGTTCTTCTAAGTAAGTTAGAGCCAATGCCTAGATTATAAGGATCAAGAATATAGAAGAGGAAATAGCTAAATTAGAAAAGTAAAAAACTTAAATTTAAGAAGTTTTAGAGTTGTAAATTAAGGAGATTCTAGTGCAAAATAGGAAAGTTAAAGTAAAAGCTAAGAGAGATAAGTCATAAGAACCCAAGATAAAGTATGAATATAAGGGATAACAAATTTAATCATCCATCACTTCCAAGCTAACAAAGATGCACCCATAATTACTTTATATGAATTATATTATATGCTAATATAGTTTATAAATCAATATTATATATTATATATTTTAGTATGATTACATTAAATTTAGAATGTGTATTTTATAATATTATAATATTATATTATATTATTTAAGATATATTCCCCATACCTATTATAGAGGTTGATATGAGTAAACCTCTTCTAAGGAAAATGCATATTGTGATTTTCAACATGACCATAGGCGTTTCACTAATAGATATAAAATTACAAAAGTTCAAATATAGAAATAAAAGTTAGAAATTTTAAATCGATGATAATGATTTAGAAATAATAGGCTCTTTCATAATAAGTGGTGTTTCATCCACATATTTTAGATATGTAACATTAATAGTATTTTTTTAAGAAACAAGAGTTGGTGGTTGTATACTTGAGCAAGCATCATCACTAGGCATAGTAGGCATACATGGAATAGATGTTGTCTTTGCAATATATATGTCTAATTCAAATTTATAGCCAATTTCTAAACTTGAAATTCCTCTTTGTTGCTTCTAATTTTTTTAGTGCCATTGTAAAAAATAAATTTCTCCATTGCAGTCATGAAGACAAACCTTAATTATCCATAATTGAGCTCATTTTCCAATGAATATAGAATCCCCCTAATTGAAACTAAGGGAGTTGTAGTTTTAACGTAGATATAATGTGATAAAAGGCTATAATGTCTTTACGTGAAGAATGCAAACCATCTTATACTAAAGCATTGCATGGTGATTCATATCTTGATATTTTTTTCCCAAAATTAATTTATATGAGCTATATTATATGTTAATATAATCTATAAATAAGTATTATATATTATACATTTCATTATAATTACTTATAATTTTTAATATATAACATATAATAGTATCATGCATTAATTAATATATATTCCCCACACCAATTATAAATGTTATTATGATTAAACCTATTCCATAGGGATATGATGAGAATGCCTCTTATGATTTTCAACATGGCCACAAGCAATCCACTAACATATGTACAATTATAAAAATTCAAATATATAAATAGAAGTTGGAGCTTTAGAACCAATGGTAAGGATTTATAAATAATAGGCTCTTGTATAATAAATGGAGTTTCATCCACATAATTTGGATATGTACATTAATAATATCTTAAAATAACCCCTTCCATGGGAATATGATACATTGGATTTACATAACCACTCTTACCAATGCATACATACATACATGATATATATACACATGTACACATGTATGTGTGTGTGTATATGTATCATATGTGTGTGTGTGTGTGTAATATTAGTTATTATATAAATATTATATAATATATAAAATAACATTTTTATATATTAAACATTAATTATATAATATATATGTTAATCACATACACAAACCCTAATCAGTCACAATTGATCTCCTTATCACATGAATATAGAAGTCCCCTAGTCAAAACCAAGGGAGTTATAGTTTTGATGTAGAGATAATGTGCTAAGAGGATATAATATCTTTACATGAATAATTCAATCCATCATAGACTAAATCATTACACAATGATTAAAATCCTAATAATTTTGTGCCCATAATTAATTTATATGAACTATAATATATGCTAATATAGTTTATAAATCAATAATATATATTATATATTTTAGTATAATTAATTTAAATATATAATATTATATTACATTATTTAATATATATTACTCATACCTATTATAGAGGTTCATAAGAGTAAACATCTTCCACAGAGAATGCATATTGTGATTTGTAACCTAACCATAGGCATTCCACTAATAGGTGCAAAATTACAGAAGTTTAAATATATAAATATAATTTATAACTTTTGAACCAAGGATAATGATTTATAAATAATATTCTCTTGCATATAAGTGGATTTTCATCCACATATTTTAGAGATGTAACATTAATAGTATCTTTAGGAGAAAGAAGAATTGGTGGTGGTATAATTAAGAATGCATAATCATTATGCATAATAGGCATACATGGAATAAATGGTGTCTTTGCAACACATATGTCCAATTCAAATTTATATCCAATTTATAAACCCAAAATTCCTCTTTGTCACTTCTAACTTTTTTAGTGCCATTATAACAAGATCTATTTATCTATTTTAATCAACAAGACAAACCCTTGTTAGCCAAAATTGAGCTCCTTATCTAGTGAATATAGAATTGTCCTGATTAAAACCAAGGGATTTTCAATTTTGATGTAGAGATAATGTGTTAAGAGGCTATAATATCTTTACACAAAAATTGTAAGCCATCATAGACCAAAACAGTGCATGGTGATTCAGATCTTGATAGGTTTGCCATTATAATTACTTTATATGAACTATATTATATGTTAATATAGTTTATAAATTAATATTATATATTATATATTATATTATAATTAACTTAAATTTATAATATATAATAGTATAATATTACATTACATTATTTAATATATATTCCCCACACCTATTATAGAGGTTGATAGGAGTAAACATCTTCCACGTAGATACGATGAGAATTCATATTGTGATTTGTAACATGGCCATAGGAATTCCACTAATAGATACAAAATTATAGAATTTCAAATATATAAATAGAAGTTGGAACTTTGGAACTGATAGTAATGATTTATAAATAATATTCTCTTTCATAATAAATGTAATTTCATCCACATATTTTGGAGATGTAACATTAATAATATCTTTAGGAGAAACAAGATTTGGTGGTGGTATACTTGAGAATGCATCATCACTAGGTATAGTAGGCATACATGGAATAGATGATGTCTTTGCAACATATATGTCCACTTCAAATTTATATCCAATTTCTAAACTCAAAATTCCTCTTTGTCACTTCTAATTTTTTTAGTGTCATTATAACAAAATCAAAATCAATTGTAATCACCAAGACAAACCTTGGTTAACCAAAATTGATCTCCTTATCTAGTGAACATAGAGTCCCCTTGATCAAAACCAAGGGAGTTACAATTTTGATGTAGAGATAATATGTTAAGAGGCTATAATATCTTTACATAAAAATTTTAAGCCATCGTAGACTAAAGCATTGCATGGTGAATCAGATCTTGATAGGTTTACACCAATAATTACTTTATATGAACTATATTACATTTTAATATAGTTTATAAATCAATATTATATATTATATATTTTAATTTCAATTATTTTAAATTTATAATATATATTATTATAATATTATATTACATTATTTAATATATATTCCCCACACCTATTATAGAGTTTGATATGAGTAAACCTCTTCCACATGGATATGATGAGAATTCATATTGTGATTTGTAACATGGCCATAGGCATTCCACTAATAGATACAAAATTATATAAGTTCAAATATAGAAATAGAAGTTGGAACTTTGGAATTGATGGTAATGATTTATAAAAAAATTCTCTTTCATAATAAGTGGAGTTTCATCCACATATTTTGTAGATGTAACAATAATAATATATTTAAGAGAAATAAGATTTGGTGGTGGTATACTTTAGAATGCATCATCACTAGGCATATTAGGCATACATGGAATAAATGGTGTCTTTGCAACATATATGTCCACTTCAAATCTATATCCAATTTATAAACTTGAAATTCATCTTTTTCACTTCTAATTTCTCTTAGTGCCATTGTAACAACATCAATTTCTTGATTACAATCACCAAGATAAACTCTAATCATCCACATTTGAGCTCCTTATCTAGTGAATATAGAAACCCCCTAATTGAAATCAAGGGAGTTACATTTTTAACATAAAGATAATGTGCTAAGAGGCTATAATATATTTTTTATTCAGATCCCAATAGGTTTTCACCCATAATTAATTTATATGAACTATATTATGTGTTAATTTAGTTTATAAATCAATATTATATATTAACTATTTCATTATAATTACTTTACCTGATAGTTATGTGCCCACAATTAATTTAGATGAACTTATTTTGACACTATCATGGGGTTAGAGTGACTAGGTTTAATTTTCTATTTACACTCTTTCACTTTGTGTAACCTCTATTACCAATATATACATACATACATACATGGTACAAACATATACATACATACATATATATACATACATACATACATATATATATATATATATATATATATATATATATATATATATATATATATATATATCTATGTGTGTGTAATATTAGTTATTATATAAATATTGTATAATATATATCATAATATTTCTATATATTAAATAATAATTATATAATATATATGTTAATTTTTTTAGTTTATAAATCAATATTATATATTTATGTATAATATATTTAAATTTAATAATATTATAAAATATTATAAAATTATATTGCATTATTTAATATATATTTTAAATAAAGATTATATAGTTTAATAAAATATATATAAATATCATTCAATATTAAATATATCACTTGCATTTTAATTCAACTTGATTATTCCTAAGGGGCATTTGTGTTCAATTGAAATAGACAGGAGTCCCTAATGAATTTTAAATTCCAATTTACTTTGAAAAAAGGGGTCCGTATAATTTTAACACATTTTTAATAGGAAAAATAATGATGAACATGTTTGAGTAGATACATATTTTGAATTTTTTTAACATACACTGGAGAGCGCAAACACATCAGAATAATAAAGGTTGTAGAGTGGCCGAAACATTGACCATATTTATTATTGTCATTTTTGCAGATCCTTATTTTCAAGTATTTAATCTTAATATTAGCTAATATATTTTTTAATCTATTTTAAATGTGTGATTTGTTTGTGTTGACTTGGCCCTTTTATTCATTATTTATTGATTAATGTTATGAAATCATTAATATTTGAATAGTCAACCTAGATTATTATTATGAAATGGCTTAGATAATAAAATGATAGATATTAGTGTTTTTTAGCACTTATAATCATTTCATTGTTTGTGGAAAACCAATAGGGACCCAAATGGTGAATGTTATGGTAAATCTAACATTTTTTAATAATTGTAATCAAATAATATTAGTAACTAATATATTTAATAGTTTCTTATCTAAAATATTATAGATAGTTTCCCAAACCAAATCAAAGGACCAGCTTATAACCTGATAAGGACCCATTTATCTATAAATGTGAGAGAAAAAATACACACAACATAATAACACACTGATATGCTAAAACACTTAGAAAAAACACAGAAATACTTCTCCTCAATTACACTTCAATTTCTTGCTTGCTTTCTAATATAAAAATCGTTTACAAGTGTCTTTATTTAAAGAGGTATTATTTATATATTTATAAAACCTATAAATTATGAATTAGTAACAAATTAACTACTTACTACATAAAAAAATCATTCCTTACAAGAATTTAATGTGGGTGGAATAAATTATGAATTCCAACACTCTCCCTTAATTTATTTTTTTAGTTATTACAATATTTATTACTCCTAAATTCTACCTCAAATGCTCAAGGCTATCCTTCACTAGTGCCTTCATGAAGATATCTATTACCTAATATTTAGATATGCAAAAAGTTAAATTTATTTCACCATCTTCAACCAAATCACATATAAAGTGATAAAAAATCTGTATATTCTTGCATCATCCATGAAACATTGTATTCTTGGTCAATCCAATCTTAGCCAAGACTAGGTGAGTTCATAGCTACTAGTTGAGTTTGTAGCTAGGTATAAAATGGATTGGATGAGTTTTTAGCTTATCAAATGAGTCTGTAGATTTTGAGATATATCAAAATGCCCCATGTGGGTTCCTCATGACAAGTGAAAGATCATCCATAAGGTCTTTATTCTCCATGTATTGTTCTATTGTTTTTATATACACAAAATTGGGAAACTAAACATGTAAATCATTAGAATAAAGTGATGGAATCAATAAATTAGACTTTAGTTGCACTAAGTAAGATAGAACATCTATTTACTACACTAATATTAAATATAAGCCTAAGATCCTTGCAATGTTTAGTCTAGAGGAGAGGTAATTGAGGAAATATTAAGAAAACTAATGATCAAAATCAGTCCTATTTTGGACTCATCATTTCCCCCACACTTAACCTTTTTCAATTCCCTTTGTGAACTCATCTTATTTTCCCCTCATAAATATTATTTATGGTTTATAGGAGATGGCTAAGGTTATGCACATTTAACTCATCGGCCTAATGTTTATCCTATGCACTAGTGAAACCATTATAGATTTTCACCATATGTCTCCAAATATGAAACTGATCATCTACTTGAGGAACCCATTTTGTGCTAGGATGGAATAAGAATAAGGAAGAGTCATGGTCTGAATCTCCTGCTTATCCACATTTATTCTCCTCTAGAGTTGAGTATATCAAATATCATGTCCATTATTTCTTGTGCTCTCTAGAGACTCCATCTTAGATTCATTAAGGACATGACATCCCTTATTTTTAGTGGGATTATCATTATATCCCAATATCTTCTACTAGAAATAAATACTACATCAAAATGTTGTATGGTAAATAAATCAAAATAAATAATGCAATTATATAATGCTTATAGATAATGATCCTTGATATTATGATGAATCAAATAGGTAGCTCTAAATTTAACCAATAGCATTCTGGGACTAGTAAAAGTAGGTCTGATGTACAATTCTAATGTCTTTGATTTCTCTACATATTCATCATGCCCATATTTTCATGCTAGTTAATTCTTATAGGTGGAGGTAAGGGATCTCGACTAGACTTTTCACACATATAGATTAATCATGAATTTATTGTAATCCCTTTATATCATGTTGCAAAAATAGAATTCACATAATAGATCCTATTTTTATAGGGTAGAATCTAGAAAGATATGTAAAATCATAAGGGTTACTTAATATTATAGGGTAGATCACATGATATTCCAAGTAATTTACACCCATATAATTTTTCATATATATACAAATTATAGGAAAGGTAAGGATCTCTATAAGACAAAATATGTTCTTGTATTTGATAGGTAGCCTACAAATTGACATCAACTTTTTAGGTTTGATACTTTTCCTTCTATAAGTCCTCCCTTAGTGTCTGATTTTATTTTTCTAAAGTCTTATTTTTTTTCTTGAGTTCTTTGAAATACAAACAAACTTGATTGTATATACCTAAATAATCAAAATGGGAGATAATGGTTTGGAAAGCCTTGTCATCTAAAGGTTTGGAGGAGGATGAGGATTGCTTAGAAAGTTGTTGACGGAGGATCAAGGTTTACTACTAATAGTCTATAATTTGATGTTTAAGAAATAAATTTTATTATTCTAACTTAGTGATTTATATCCAAGAGTTTACTATCTACTTATCAGACTAAGTGGATTTTTATTCAAGCATACTGATTTCATTTATATGTTTTAGAGCCCTATCTTTAAAACTATCTAAATATTGAGTTAAGGAAGAACTAATAATATCCTTATGTTTCAATTAGGATATGATGTTAATAACATTGCTAGTTTGTTGTCTTATAAAGGTCTCACCTCTAGAAAATGCAAGAGTAAGTTTTAGTTCTTATGTAGAACTGGAACATTGTTCTTCCTCAAAGACTATAGGGTCCTTTTTTATTTGGTGCAAGTCTGGTGTCACTAGTTAGAGAGGATGGAGAGGCTACCAATTCCTTCACTATAATCTATTCTATTGAAATATTTTCTTCCTCAATGTCTTTTTCAATAGGAGCTCATTTTACTAGTTTAGGGATTGTTGTTGTGACTGGATCTTCCTATAATACTGATGTGTCCACTATTGTTGGTAGAGGAAAAGGAGGGTTTTGATGTAGGTTATCAAGGGATACATTGACCCATTTTTCCTTATGATCACATTATATTATGAACTTTCTTATCCTCTTTTTGGTCTTCATAGGATAACTAGGTTCCTTAAAAGGAACACTCTTCTTTACTTGAATGTCATCTCATGATTGTGCATCACCAGATGCTTCAAGTGTCTATGTTGTACTTGATGAAAGGATGTATATATCCTTGGGAATCAAGTAAGAATCTAAAGCTTTGGTTCTAAATTTTCTCTTAGATGGAGTCTACTTAGACCTAAGGTGTCATATGAGATCTTTGCTCAACCATATTTATGACCTATGACCTAGTCCATATCCTTTTAGTGGATAAACCCTAACCCTAGAAGAGGAAGCCTCTAATTTTGATTTTGGGATTGGTGTTTTTTTAGAGTCTTTAGGAGGAGGTGTTAAAGGTTGGTTGGTTTTAACTCTCCAAAGGGTCTCCCATGCTACCTAGTTTTACTATAAAAAATGTTCTATGATCAAATGAATGAGTCCATGGTGGCAAATTAGAGATGAACTATTGGTAGCCAAAAATTGAATGGCCCCATATAGGTAAAATGTAAGGTTAAATCTATGTTAGGTATATTTTATTCCATATTTGAGATGAAGGATGATCATAATAGCTTCCTAACCTAGAATACTACATTGTCCTTCACAAGTAAAGTATTTTATGACCCAAAAGGTAGAAAACCTATATGGTTATGGTAGGGTTTCCCTACTAATAACTTTTTTATTCCCTCAATAATCTTGTGTACATGATAAATATAATTATTGATTTCCATTAAATTATATAATCAACTCTTTAAAAGGGGTTATTTCTAATAACCTCTTACCTTCTTCAACAATTCTTGAGATTTCACTAATTACTCTATTAAAAGCTAGGATTTTGATGCTATGAACCATGGTGAAGTCTTAATATATATGTTTTATGAATTAATTGACAAATTATTCATCATATCCTTAGAATTAATGTAAAAAAATAATCCATTCAACTTCCTTAAAGATAGCTATGGAGATATCATCCTTCATTAAACCTTCTACAGAGTTTGGTTCAGACCTCTTTTTACATCCCATAGTGGTTGTATCGATGATTTGGAGGTCAGGGTTAGTCTTAAAGGTTGGAAAATTAGTATAAAAGGAAACACATATCATATTAAAATAATAAAGATTCAAAATGGTCTATTCATTAACATTATCTTTGTAGCTATTGATGTAATCCATAGAAATGATAACACAACATGTGAGAATTTAGTGAAACTAACTTTGGAAAATATTTGATTATCTAACACATGGATTAGAATATAAATCATGTCATTATCATGTGTGTTGAATTCCATGACATGATGATTTGGGGTGATATGGACTAGGTAGGTAGGTAGTTGATGCATGTGGATTAAAACTGACATGACACCTTTTTTATTCATAAATCTTCCATGTCACTAATTGATGTTGACATGACCTTTATTTTAATATTATTTAAGATGTCCCTAGTCTAAATTTACTCAAACCACCTCCTCATGATGATTATAAATGAATCAAAGGAACTTATACTAACCTAATATAGACAAATAATATACTTAATTTACCTAATCATACTTATAGGCTTTTATCATTTCCTTCCACCAATTATAAATAGAGAAAAAATGCATGAGTAAGTCTTAAGAAATGTATAAAAATAAAAAAATAAACATTAATTTTTTTTATTGGAATGAATAGATAAAAAATCAATCACATTATTTTGTTTAATGTTTTTATCTATTTTTTTATCATTGACCAGCCATTGCTAGTTTTTAGGTCAAGACTCCTTCATCAATGCATGATCATCCAACAAACTATTATTTTGATCCACATTGTCAATAGTGTTCTAAAAAGGATTTTCACTATTGAAATTTTCCTTTATTATATATATGGAAAAAGGAAACCAAGGAGTGGTCACCTTCTTCTTTTTATAGATTTAAAACCATCAAAGAATTGTTATCATGGAATAACTAGGTTCTTCCATAAAAAAACTTCATTTCTAAGGTTTTGAACAAATTCTTCTTTGTTGATAGGCTTCTAGTATAGTATGAGTCTATTCCCATTTACCAATATATTATTTTGATTCCCATGTATTGGTAATAGTTGTATTGATCCATTATAAATGAATTTTTCTAATTGGTATGGGCCTAGCCATCTTGTTCTCAACTTTACCTTGAATTAATGAAACTTGGAGTCAAACAAAAGTGCCCCTTACACTTCTTAAAATTTTATCTCTTTGATGTGGGAATCATGCCACACTTTTTAAAGAAAAATTTAAATTCCCATACCTCAATTGCTAGAGTCTAGATGTGACTTTGATGACTATATTTAAGGATGCTTGATGTAGTACTATTTTACTCTTGAGAGGATTAATTTGAATCTTTGGAGAAAACATGTGTTTTATTTTCATTTGAACTTTAGCTATAATTTTATTACTTTAGTAAAAATACACACAACAAAATAACACACTGAGATGCTGCAACACTAAAAAATATAGAGATACTTCTTATCAATTACAATTCAATTGATTGATTTCTTTCTAATATACAAATGGTTTAAAAATGCCTATATTTAAAGAGGTCTTATTTCTATATTTAGTAAACCTACTAACTATGACTTAGTAACAAAATTAAATACTTACTACATCAAAAAATCACCATGCCTTACAAGCATTTAATGAGGGTGGAATAAAATAAAAATTCCAATAAAATGCTCTTTTCCCTTAGAATATGGTGAGTTTAAGGACCAGATAATTTAAATAGAGTAATTATATCTTTGAATCATAAATAAATATATGTTTGATGCATGAGAGTAAACTAGATATGGTGAGATTGCTTGACACCAATTACATTTTCATAGTAATTAATACTTTAAGATAATTAATATAGTTAATTTTTCATTAGATGTAAAAATGCTATTCAAATAGCCTCATTAGTGGAAAAACTCCCGAGTAGTCACATCATAAAAAATAAATCCTTGTTTAAGTACTTTTCAATCGTGTTAAATTAAAGTGAGACTAATATGGTGCTATTCAAGTGATTAATCTTATGCTAAGGTGTCAATGTCAAATATTAAGATCATGCTAAATTAATGTGATAGATATTAAAATGCTAACATTCAAGGGATTAATCTTGTGCCAAGGTGCTAATAATGGTATCCTTTTAAATCATTTAATAAAGGTTCATTAATGATTGGACATGTCATCATGAAAAGTGACAATGTTACCTATTTTTTTACTTATAAATAGATTGTAGACTATTTATGTTTAGACATTAGTTTTATTATCCAATTGTAAAGTCTCATACATAAACTAAAATGACAATCAACTTTGAAATAAATATAACATGTTGGGGGATTGATACCAAAATATGCATGCAAATAATCATACCATATTGGTAGGGTTATTTTGGATGCAATGAATCTCTACTCCATGGGATTAATGGCAAGTTTTTTTCTTAGTGATTGTGTTATATATTCAGTAATTACACTTTTAGGAAGTATACTATTTCACATATGAAAGAGTCTTAATTTTGATTAAACTATGATAATAGTCATGATGTCATTGTGGAGTTGGAGATTCTACTACCGATAAAATTTTGATGATGAAAATTATATTTTGAAGCCCAACATGGGAGATTTGAAGCCCAACATAGGAAATCAGAATACATAAAATAATAGTCAATATTGTGTAAATTTTACCTCCATATTATTTTTTATTATACTTGAATATTTTCTTTATATTATGTAAGCTCCATTGATAGTGAATACAATAATGTTTTGGTGTATTAAGTGAACCTGGCTCCACATTATATTGAATTTAAATATTTTTTAAATTATTTACTTAGAGAAAATTTAATTTTTATTTGGAAATTTATGTTTTAATTTCATACAATCCTCAAAATCTTATTAAAATTTTTAGCTAATCAGTAAGCATAATTTTTAGCTAGTCATTACTTTAAAATTATTGTTTAAGAGGATTAAGTCACTATTAAAGAAGGATTCATGGCTTCCCTACTTACATTATCTTGGTTATAAAATAACATCTAAACAAGGTATTGTGTAAATCGACACTAAAATTCATATTGAAACCATATGCAAAATAATAACATAACTATCTCAATTATGTCTTATTAATCACTAAAAGTGTTTATCTTGTTGTTATGCTCAGATTTAGAACATATATACGACTTTGAATTGATAGTTACAATTATGACACTATTATTTTAGACCTATTTAAGTGGAAAACATATTATTTCAAGTTATGTTATTGATTTTATTATTTTAGGGATAGAATTTATAATGAACACAATTATTGTGTGTGATTTAGAATCATTGATTCAACATTCAAGGGACTATAATAAATAATATGGTTTAAAATTATTAATGTTTAGGATATTTAAACTATCGATGGTAGAAAAATGATTTAAAATTATTTTTAAAAAAAGATATGTAATAAATATTTCTAGGGTTTTCAACTTAATATGTGGTGTAAGAAGATAACAACCCTTGTTTTTTATGTGAGCAGAACAAAATTAATTGTGTATGGGATCAATGTATATAAATATTTAAAATTTCATTAAAAATTATATTAATTGGAGGTAGCCTAGGGTTTACCTAGGTAGCAACAAACCCTACTATGATGCCCAATATAGGTGGCCCCAGGGCACCCTTGTTCATACTCAAGTGTGTTTTTCTAATACATGTACACAACACTTATGTGTCATGGAGTATGTAATGGATAAATGGTGGTGTGCCACATGTTTTATTTACATAAGGGCTCAAATTAGATTGGAATTTAAATTTCACATTAACAATGATTTAGTACACATCAAATTTGAGATCTAATGAGATGTTTACATGACAAATTTTAGTAAATTATGTGTTTATGATTTTTAGGGATATAGTGTTTAAAATTATTCTATAGAGATGATCTTAAATCCTAAACCAAATAGAGAATAATTTTGTAAACAATTCTTAAAATAATTAATTCACACTCAATGAATCAAAATTACATTTCTTGAAAATAGTCTTCTACTCCCTTGAAGGTGCTTTGTTTATTCTTTAGGGATATCTTTGCATGTTAAATCTATAGAGACATAACTTGATTGTCCCTTTCATGCCATAGTTATATAAAAACTCTTGAAATGAACATTAAAATTACTGTTGAAGGTATTAAGGCCCTTTAAGGTATCTCTTAAGAGATACCTTGAAATAAAATTCCAATTATGTGCATGTTTAAGGTATTGATGAGGAGAACACTTTAATGTACTAAAGATCCTTTAAGGTATCTCTTATAAGATACCTTGAATTAAATTATATTATAATCAAGGGTACTTTGAAGGTGTCTCCTAGGAGATACGTTTCAAATATGTATAAGGGTACCCTTGAAGGTATTACAAGGCCCTTCAAGTTATCTCCTAGGAGATACCTTGAAAGAAAATTCCAATCCTGTGCATGTTTAAGGATTCCATACAATAACATGGAATTAATAATTCTAGAATGTAAAAAACATAATCTAATATATATTTGTACATTAACTCCTATCTTCTCATAAACAACATAGGTGGTGCCAAAGTTTGTCTAGGTGACTATGTAGGTTGTTCATGAATAACTATGCATGTTAACTCTGTATAGCCATAAATTGACTATCCCACACATGCCATGGATATATAAAAAACATTAAAATGACCATTACAATCAACATTGAATATATTACAAGGACCTTCAAGGTATCTCCTAATAGATACATTAAAAACATTCTAATCATGTGCATGTTCAAGGTATCTACTAGGAGAACCCTTGAAGGTCCTACAAAACCATTTAAGGTATCTCTTAGAATATGCCTTTAAGGACATTTTAGTACAACCAAGGGTAACTTGAAGGTATTTCCTAGGAAATAAATTTCAAACATGCATAATGGTACCCTTGAAGTTATTACAAGGCCTTTCAAGGTATCTGCTATGAGATACCTTGAAATAAAATTATAATCATGTGCATGTTCAAGGATTTCATAGAATAAAATGGTGTTAAAAATTATAGAACATAAATAATATAATATAATATATAACAAGATAAAACAAAATAGAGTAAACACTACACACTAGGCATATTTAAAGGAATCCTATGAAAACCATAATAAAACTAGTCTATAAATATTTATCCCAAATTGAAACCATATCCCATCACTTAATAAAATTATATATAACTTTTTACATGGCCTTAACTCTTCACATTCTAGCCTTTTCTCATATAAAAGAAAATACTCTTGGAATTATTATATTTATTGATTATAATACAAGGTCGAATACATCCAAAAGATCATATAGACTATGGAAGTGATGTTAAAGTTTAGACAAGTTGTTGTGTAGGTTGTGGTTGAATATCTTTTCATGTTAAATTTGTATATACATAACTTGATTATCCCCCACATTGCATGGTTATATCAAAACCATTTAAATGATAATTTTAATCAATATTAAATGTATTACATGACCCTTCAATGTATTTTCTAGGAGATAACTTGAAATAATATTACAATCATGTGCATGTTCAAGTTATCTACTAGGAAAACCCTTGAAGGTCCTACAAAACCCTTCAAGATATCCCCTAGAAGATACCTTGATGGACATTGTGGTGAAATAAAGGGTATATTGAAGGATTTTCCTATGAGATACCTTTCAAACATGCATAAGGGTACCCTTGAAAGTATTATAGGGAACTTCAAGTTATCTCCTAAGAGATACTTTGAAATAAAATTCCAAACATGTACATGCTCAAAGATTCCATAAACTTATATGGCATTAACAATTCCATAACATAAATAATGTAATATAAGATATAATAAGTTAAAAAAAATAGAGTAAATACTATGCACTATCCAAGGTAATATAGAGAGGCTTAAGGCAAGATATACTTGGGAGTTAATTGGCCTATAAAAAGGAAAAGAGGTCATAGGATTCAAGTGGGTCATAGGACTTGATATTTTCACTAAACCATTATAAAGAGACATTTTCATGGAATTAAGAGGAAGTCTTGGGGTAATTAATGTAGTATAATTATCTATAAGGTTTTATGTTGGCTTTTTACTCTAACATGATAGCTTCAAACTCCAATAGGCCAGCTCTAGACTCTAACAGGTCAACTACAAACTCCAATAGACTAGCTATGGAATTAAATAGTCTAGATATGAAATTCAATAGGGTAGATAAAGAATTCAACAATCCAACCACATATTTTAGTCTAGATAAAGACTTATTTAGTGTATTTATATAATTTAATAGTCCAACTATGAAGTTCAACACTGAAGCTATGGACTTCACTAACAAATCTTTGAACATGAAAATAATGATTTAAAATGGATATATATAGGTAAATAAAAGTTAAAAATATGTTTTTAATGTTTATAAAAGTCATTAAAAACATGGTAGGAAGGTTAAGAATAAGGGGGAGTGTCAAAATGTTATTCTTTACCTGTCCTCCTCACCTACCTAGCCAACTTTAGAATTTTACATAGAGACATTTAAGCCACCAAATAAATTATATGCATAATAGTTTAAATTGAATTCTAGTGAGCCATTTGGAATTTGGGGGGAAATAAGTAAGTAGGTGGAAAACTCAAAAGGTATTAGAGACAAAAAGAGATAAGACAAGAAACCAGAAAGTAGGAGTAGAATATAAGTTAGTGTATCAAAAACTAAAAGAGAATTGGGAAAATGATATTCATGGGTAGCATCACTTGAGAGAAGTGTCATAAGATATTTCAATGTATCAATAGTCAAAGATAAAAATCAATAGTGAATAAATCTCAGATATCTTATTATATTGCAGTAAAAATCTAAATAAAATAGGGCAAGCAGTTTTTTGATAGCAGAGAGTAGAAGAGGAAAAACTAATTTTTGTAAGAGATTTGTTATAGTTATAGATGTAAGTTTATTCAGTTTTTGTATTCATTTTAAGAATCATTATGATAAATGCATTTATATGTTTTTATCCATACACTCTTTTCTCCACTATTTTATGGTTCTTGCATGATCATTTTAGTGTATTTGTAATACTTATGTACAACTACAACTTAGTCAGTAGTTGTAGTTTTTAAGGCCTATGTTGTTTGGTCTAGACTAGCTCAATAGTCTTAGATTTTTAGAAAAATAGAATGTGTAGGCCTAGGTGGGAAGAAACAATCAATATCTCCTATAATATACATTGATGTACATTTTAGTACAATCAAAGGTACCTTGAAGGTACCTCTTAAGAGATACCTTTAAAACATACATAAGGGTACCCTTGAATGTATTAAAATGCACTTCAAGGTATCTCCAAGGAGATACATTGAAATAAAATTCAAATCATGTGCATGTTCAAGGATTCTATAAACTAACATGGTGTTAAAAATTATAGAACATAAAAAACATAATATAAGATATAACAAGCTAAAACAAAATAGAGTAAACATTGCACACTAGGAATACAAATACGAATTTTATGAAAATCATAATAAAACTAGTCTATTAATCTTTATCACACATCAAAACCATATTCTATTACATCAAATTACTACATGGGGATTTTTACACATCTCTATCTCTTCACATTCCATATTTTTTGAATACTAAAAGTAAGAGTCTTGGCATTATTATATTTATCACTTGGATTACAAGGTCAAATACATCCAAAATATCATATAGACCATGGAGATGGAGCCAAAGTTTGGCTAAGTGATTATGTATGTTGTGGTTAATTAGTATGTGCCTTTGTATCCAACTTTTTCTTCTATAAAATTACTTTGAGATCTTACATTAAAATGAACTTAGGTTCTTATATGATTTTCATAATAGATAATTTAACTTATGAAGATCATGCTTGAGCATTTTCTAATTATCAAATACTTCTTACACCATGGTAAGAAAAATATACAGTGGAATCTGAATGGCCATCATATTTTTCACATATTCTTCTTCTGTGATGGTAAGTCTCTAGAATTTAATAGATTAAGATGGATATTTGACATAATACCATCCAACTAGTCTACAGTCCTTTGGGCTTGAATAACCACAAATGTGTTGTGTATTGCCTCATTTTTCCATGCCTAGAGATTCTTAATTAAGGTATCCCTAGAGTCTAATAATTTTTGAAGTGTATAGGTCATTGATTTTATAGTATCTATTTTATCACTCATTATAAGTTTAACTTCATCTACCATTATGAACTATGGTTTCATAGTAGCCAAGAATTTTTCAAGGTTCTACCTTTAATAAAGAATTCCTTGGGCTATCTATTTATCCTAATGCACAATAATATTAAATACCTATACATATTCCTCTATTAATTCATATATGGATTTTGTTTCAATGTAGATAGCCTACCCTACAAAAATAAAATGCATCCCAAAATTTCAAAAATATATACTGCATAGTAATTAAATAAATGGAGATGGAATTGATGAAGATGAAGCCATTATAGATGTATCCTTGGGTTGTAGCAACACAACCTTACATTGGGAGATGATCTGTTGAAGTTACAATGGTGTTATGTAAGTAGGAGCATCGATGATCTATCAAATGGAGTTGGTGAATGGTGAGAAATATTTCATATAGGCAATCTAATCTAGCATGGATTCTTGGATTAGCCTCAACAATGAACACAAAGGGGCTTGATATCCTATGAGTTATATGAGATCAACATTGTTAGTTATGCTCATAGATTCCTTAGTGTTTATGATCTATGATTGAATCTCATTATTAAGTTGCTTTATTTTATCTACATGTCTTTGTGCTTCAAGTCTTATAAAATAATTACACACAGTCTAGCTTTGTCAATCCAAAATATTGTTCCTCACATTAACTCTAGCATTTGAGGATTCTTTCAATGCAATGTCCATCTTTTCTAAACTTTTATAATAGGGGTATTTAACCCACCAAAACAATTAAATGCACATTAGTTTAAATTTGAATTTTTGGGACTATTTAGAATTTGAGGGAAAAAAGGAAGTAGGTGGGAAAGTCAGAAGGTAGTAGAGATAAAAAGAGATAAGATAAGAAAATAGAAAGTGAAAGGAGTAAAATATAAGTTAGCATAGTAGTAGATGAAAGAGAACTGGGTAGAGGATATTCACGGGAAAAAACACTTGAGAGAAGAGGTAGAGGATATTTCAACATAGTAGTAGTCAGAGAGACAAAATATAGGAGTGAATAGAGCCTGTAGCTATTATTCTAATGCAATAATGGTTTGAAGAAAATATGGCAAGTAGATTATTGGTAACAGAGAGTAGAAGAGGACAAACTAATTTTTGTAGGAGATTTTTTATAGTTGTAGATGTAAGATTATTTATTTGATATAATAATTTTAATAATCAATATGATAAATGTATTTATATGATTTTATCCTTATATTCTATTCTCCCTTATTTTATGGTTCTTTCTGTAGACATCTAAAATTGGCCACCAATGGCTTCATATAAGAATTTAGACCAATTGTTACCAACATTTGCCAATCAATCCTAAGAATATATAAATGTCTCAAATTTGGCTTCATGACATGCAATATTAACTTATAAATCAATTAAATGAGACAAATGCACACATTAATTAATTTGAATCATTCAAAATGTCAAAAAGCCCAAATAGAATTAATTAAAGTGCCAAAACAAATCAAATGCCTAAGTTGAATTATCCATGAGAAATTAAATGAATTATCAAAAAAGAAATTCAAAAATAAAAGAATATCCTAGGAACTCATAATTACCTTTTATGAGTTGTCATTTTTGGAAAATATCCCACCCATGCCTATTCATTGCTAATCATGACCATTTGACACCTTTTGACTCCACTAGGATTAGTTAATTCATTAAGGTTAAGTTTGAACCCATTTCAATATATAACTACCCTCTAACTCATCTTGGGTTGGGGTTAGTTGTTAAACCTATATATATATATATATATATATATATATATATATATATATATATATATATATATATTTGACACATTTTGACTCCGCTAGGATTAGTTAATTCATTTAGAGAGCTTGGACATGGTAATGTTATAATACAAGATTTAGTACATAATTTAAAGCTATAGAGTTATAATTCCAAAATTATAAGCCAAGATACTTTTATCAAACATCAAGACAAAGCCAAACAACCATGGTGCCAAGAGGAGAAGGAGCCACACAACTCTATTTTCCAAATACTTCTTGAGTACAAGCTAAGAAAGACAAATGAATAAATCTCTTGGCGTATTTAAGGAATTGGTAAGGAATGGTGTAAGGTTTTTCCATTTTTAGTTATCCTTTGTCAATTGTTTTTCTTCACCATAATCCTCCCTTTTATCCAGGTAAGATAATGTTATGTATGTTAGTGTGTTTGTTTTCATTTTGATTTCTTTTCATTTTAAAGCTAACATATGATCTAATCACCCTTCTTGGATTTTTTGATCATGAATGGCACACTAGGTGGGACATGAAGCATCCCACATAGAAAGGAGATGAAGATGCAAGTCAAAAATTGACATTTGGATGCTTGAATTTCTCTAAAATTATATATTTAGATTTGATTTTTCTATATTTGATATTATTTTTCTAACTCGGATCTACACAGAGACCGATATTCGTTAGGCCTAATTGGCATCAATTTATCCTAAACTGACCATGGTTCTACCCAAATAAGATTAATCTTCTGTGACCATCATTATTCAGAGTGTAGGGGGAAATGGGTTTGAATCTTGCATTCTGATTCTTTATATAAGTCCTTTTCAAGATTTTTTGGTTTCAATAGTATTTAAACTCTTTGACTAAACTTTACCTTGCAGGTTTTATCAATTTCTTTTATCTAACTAAGGCCTAACATAACATTTTTTTATTTCATTTCAATTTTGTGTTCAGGTTAGTAGGTTATTGATGATGGTATTAATCGATCGACATTAGTTTTTCATGATCGGCATCAATTTTTCATGATTGACATCAATTCTCTTTGAGACTGACTAGTGACAGTTGCCTTGAAACTAGCATCAATCATCTCTACCTAAACATGGTCACTATGTTTTCTAAATTTAAAACACAAGATCTCTTTTTCCGAAGTTCATTTGCTCACAATTAAAAGTGATTCAAATAATAAGGTTACTATCTAACAATTACAGATTTAGGACATGATTAGAACACAAATTTGCTAGTTTTGGTTTAAGAAAATTTCATTTTGGGATTTTTAAAAAGAATATAGATAAATCACTCAAATTTCATTTTTGTGTTAAAATGAACATGTTAAGTCTCACATATTTGGTCTTTGGTGCTTAAAAGGATTTAAGGTTTCTAATATTTGTAAACACTTCATTGTTGGTGCTTAAAAAGAATGGCCAAGTCTTAAACACGTACTTTTGGTGTTCAAAAATGAACTTAGGCTAAATCTTGAAAATTTGGATCTTGGGATTAAAATGAACATAGATAATTTTTATTAAGTTGTGTTGTTTAATTATTTCAAGATTTTTCACTTTAGCCAAGGGGTTAAGTAAATAACCTCATCACATTTCAATTTGGTGTCTAAAATAGAAATTTACTCATAATTGCTTGCAAACTATTTGTTGTGTGTTTTCTTTTTGAAAAAGAATAATTTGTGTATGATCTCCCCCTATCCCCTATAGGGAACTTGTGGGATCAAAAGTAATTTTTCATTACATTTAGTACCTAGTCAAAGGTGTAGAAATAAATTTGCCTAGGCTCTCCCCAAAACCTGCATGGTATTGGGTGATCTAAAAGCAACCCTAAAGTCTTTCTACTAATATTTATTTTCATGCATTTTGCCTTGTATAGTGGATGTCATTACCTCTCATAGGTTCTTTATGGAAGTATTTACCTAGGGATTCATCTCATGATAGTTTTTAAACCACGCTCGATGGTGGAGTATAAAAAGATGGGAACACATACTACTAGAGCTAGGGGGTTGAGTGGCTAACCTCTCCTTTAGTAACGAAGGTCTGAGTCAGGTTTGGTCAACTAGGGGATACCACTAAGGAGTCCACATATGGTATCATAATGAGAAGGAATAGACCCTTACATGATAAGTTGATCATTATGAATTCAAGTGATGTGATCCTTCTCTTGTCTTAGCCACATATGGGATTAATCTAAATGGTCATAAATTGTAAGTTTTAGTCAACCCCACTTTACCACACCTTGATAGGATTTAGGATGATATACTTAGTTGTATTTTATCATTTATTCATTTATTTATTAGTGTGTTATATATAAAAAGTTATTATTTATACCACTTCATGAATGAGTTTGTTTGTCCACATTACACTATTATTTGAGGAGGCATTATGCCATCCATTTAACACCTTGATATAACTTATAAGACTTTCATCTTAAAAATGTTGTGTGTGTCACTTGATTGAAATGGGTACCATTGTGTTTCCAAAATCAATTCATGTTTTGAGCCTTATAAGTCTTTAAAACAAAATATTGTTACATATTTTGAGAATAATAACACCTTTAGGTTGCTCAAATTATTTTAATTGACTTATCTTATCTTGTGTCCAAATTTTCATTATTTGAACCAATCATTTATGCCTTTTTGTACCTTTGTTTATCACAGTCATGTTGTTCAAATTTTCCTAGCCTATTTGTCAATAAATCATAAGTTTTATTAAGTTGAGTTTTTGATTATTTTTTTCCAAATTTAGATCCAAACATTGATTGATTTATTTTTAGGCATCAATAAATAGGGTTGATACACAAATAGTTTTCTTTTGGACTGCATAATTTAGGTTAATTTTTGACCTAAAATTCAAAAACTATATTTTTTTGTGCCTTCATTTGTCAAAATCAATTCATATTAAAATGCCTTCTATTTAGTGCCTTATATTTATTTGATCATGTTCATGTCTAGAATCAAGTGCCTTATTTATGCCAAAGGGTTTCAATTTTGTTAGATTAAAATTCATCCCTTTGTTTCAAGTCTAGATTTTGATGTTGTGTTTGGCCAAAAGTCCTAGCATATGCCTTTTTTCATGTCTAGCTTTTCCCTTTCCTATTTTAGATCTATTTGAAACATTTTTGGACCTATAGATTGGCATCTTGTTTATGTAAAGCATTTAATGTTATACATTTGACATTATAATATTTTTTTCAAATCTTTGATTTGACATTTTAGAGATACACTTTTGTCTTTTTAGACATAGCTTTTTAGAGTTTGTAAAACTCTAATCCTCTCTTGTCATGAAATATTTGCCATTTAATTAGACCATATTTCACTATACATGTAGTGGATCCATGTATAATCCAAGTTACAGAAATGTTTTCACATAAGAGGAATTTATTCAAGACCCTTATGGATATAATGTTTTTTGGGAGATGGTTTTCTATCCACCATACAACAATTAAATAGGGGAACAGAGTCAAGATCCTTTGGCCATTTATTTTTTTAACACTCCTCCATGCATAGAGCAAGACCAAGAATAGATGGCCCAATATTTGAATCATGTATCTTTGGTTATAGAAAATATTTAAAAAAACCATATTATATTATAATGTCATTAGCCTATGATCCTAATAGAGCTATAGAGGTAAGGCATGGAGACTTGCTAGGTCTAGTAAGAGGGCCTTATAACATGTCTTACAATGAACATGCCTCTTCTAGTAATACTAATGTTATTATATTGATGTTTTATTAAGATCAATGTATGCTTGTCACATAAAATGCCTCATGAAGGACCAATTCATTCAAATACAGATAGCATACTAGATCTATTAAAACCTAGTGCATGAATTTAATAATATGGCCATGTCAAATGTACCTCTTATTTAGTCATTTCAGTCAATGGGAGTCTTACTTGAGTTGAAAAGCTAAGAAAATTAGGGTTTTGACCCAATTATTAAAAATGTTTTTGGAGAAAATATGTTTAATACTCCAATCATCAAGGAAGTGTCTTATGCTTCTATGCAGAACAAAGAGAAAAACATAGTGGAAAATACACCAGTGATGTCCAATTTAAATCAAAGTGGTGTTATCACATAAATACATAGTCAACAACAAAATATGCCTTTAAGTAACATTATGAGTGGTCCACAAACTCAGAGAGTAGGAGTTTCTACTTCCCAACCTTAGACATCTACCTCTAATCCTCAACCAATTACTTCCTTAAGCACCCAACAATAAGGATTTAGTATTCAGTGTATACACATAATATTTTTAAACTTATATTAATTAATAAAACTTTGTATCTTGTAGGAACTTGTTGAGTCTCAATCTCTCTAAGTGCATACCCTAAGGGGTGCATTGAGATAGGGGTGGGAAGACCATCATTGCTTCGTAAGATTGTTGTCCCTTTTACCACTTGCCATTTAGACACACATATCCTAAAACCATTAACCCTAAGCTTATTATTCTTAGCCTTATCCATTCATATCATTTTCCTCTTTCCATCCTCTTTTTCTTTCCTTAATTCCCTTTTGGACTATCAGTTGTACTAGGTCGATCATGGACAACCCTACATAGTTTAGGGGTATTTTCACTTTTTGGGTTTATTACCCTTTTGGTAGACCTAGCTCAACCCTAGTGAATTATCCCCAAAAACATATAGGGCCAGCCATGGCTGACCTTGTACAATAAATGTTTCTAGGAGGATTTAGGGAAATATCTACCCATATATACAAGTTCATTTTTAACCATTTGCAGACAAGACAAGTTAATAAGAATAAGTGTGGATAAACGTTTGCTTATTAACCATTCTACTTGAGGAATAATGATTAGGGTTTCATATTTTATTTAGAGATATGGATCTTATCTTGTGGAGAAGTATTTTAGATGCATAGATAGGTTGTGTATCTTAGAGCTGATTTGTCTTTGTTACCCTTACATACCATAACAATCTCTTGTGAAGCACCTTGGCTAAGGGAGAGATTGAGGCTTAGTAGTTTCATCTTCAAGGTAAGTATTCCTAACTTTATTTCTCCTTTGTAAGAGTAGATAGATAATATAGTTGTTCTTCTTTATTTCATGCATTAGGATTCTGTATACATTGACATGAGTGTATGTCTTCAATGCATGTTTAGTTTAGCTATTTTGTTTTGTTTCTAATCCCCACTTTATGCCACAAGATTTGGTGTGCACTAGATTATATTTACTTTTTTGTTTATTAGCATATGTGAAATATTAAACCTTAGGACTCTTTTAGGGTTGTTATGTGATTATGTTAGACTTTAGGCTTTGGAAACCTACCTCACATGGTATATTGTGATAATTAATTACCTTAATTAGGTCTAGAAAATACCCATATTGGTCATGATCCCACTTTAAAAATGTATTCACAATCAGAAGTTTAGGTATGCTCTTTCTTCTCTGAGCCAAGATCAATTTATAGACATGATGAATTTTTGATTGTATACATTCTAGTGAACCCAACATGAATATAACCCTTATAGGATTTATTTCACTTCTTTTATTCTTTTTATAATTATTTTTATCATATATATGTCATACTTGATCAAATCTATCAACACAATTATAATCTTTGTGCATAAGTTTATAGGAACAGGCAATTGGATCAACTTAGACAACCTAGTAAATGTTTTAAGACTTCTAAAATTCTAGTTCATAATACTTGGTCCACTCAATCGACCTTGTACACATTTAGGCATCTAGTTCAGTATACTAGGTTGATTCTAGTTGATCTTATACATTATAGGCACTTAATAGTAGGATTTTTCATAGCTTGATCAACATGGTCAACCGAGTTAGTAGGTTTTATAGTCATATTTCAAGGTTCTTAACTAGTAATCTTCATTCTTAGAATATTTGATCCACCAAGGTTCATTTCTATCTCTTTGTCTCTTTCTTTTACTATCTTTCCTTTCATAGTTTGTAATATTCAAAACTACCTTTGTATAGTCAAATAAATCAACCCTATTGACCTAGTTATATGTTTTTTGTGCTATCTAAAATAAATGGGTTGACCATGGCTGACCTTGTACATTTTCAGACATTACTTCCATAGTATATGTTTGACCCTGTCAACCTTGTTATGTATTTTGTGTATATAGTGTCAAAACTATACCTTGTTTCAAGTTGGAATTAATCTCTATATGCTAGTAATTAGTTCACACCTTTCTTATTAATTGCATGATTTTAATATTTCACATAGTCTAATTAGGGGTCTTTTAATTAACTATTAGTTTCACTATTTATATTTTATGCACACATGACCAAATCACATAATCTAAACAAACATTTTAACACTTGTTTACCCAAAGCCAATCTACGTAGATTTCATCACCAAGGGGGAAGCTGACTTGATAATCTATTTATGTATAAAGTGTGGTTAATGTTACATTATATATAATCACCTGACACCTTTATCAATGTAATGTGTGAAGTGAGGGGATAAGCCCCAATACCAAGTATGTATCATTTCCATTACAGTCCCTTTCAGCCCAAACTACCTGAAACCATCCTTATATTGATATCTAGTTATTTGATTTACATCTATCTTCCAATCACATTTAAAATCATTTCTTAATAATCTAATAAAACATCATAGGTTGATCAATTAGTTAGCTCTTTACTTTTAAAACTCATTTCTTGATATTTGCTCATTTTTAATAGCCATTATTAGTGCAAGGTTTTGTATTATGTGCTTCAATTGGATTGGCAAATGTTGATCTAATTGACTATTTAGATCCCTTCAATTCTTACTTTCCTAGATTAACTAAAAAAAAATTCTTGTTTCATTTCACTTATTACAAACTTTTTCTTTTTCCCTTTATATTATCCTAGGTCAACCCATTCAACCCTGTACCTTTTTCCAACCCTTATGTACTATACATGACTAACCCAATCAACCCTAAACTATTTGCATCCCCTTTCTTCTCTTTTAATAGTCTTTATGCACTATACTAGATCAACCCAATCAATACTGTATAGTTTTACAAAACTCCTATTTTTATGCTAGGTCAACCTAGTTGACCCTATACTATTTTAGTCACTTCCTATTTCTTTGATTTCTCATCTCTCTTCCTTTCCCTTCATCATGAAATTTTTGTTTGATAGTGACACTCTCTTCTATTCAATAGACATGATGAACTTTACCAATCCTCATAGGGTCTCCCTTAGATAGAGTAGGGCTCCTCTCTTATATGATAGTAAATTTCATATTGCCACTCACACAATGAACTATGGGACCCCTCCTAATACCTCTTCACAATGTAATCCTCCTTTATCATTTGAAGATCAAAATAAGTTAGAGTATACTCATAAAATGATTTTTGTTATCTCTAAATTTCCTCAACATCAAGGAAAGCATCCTTCTACCATTTACAATCTTATGATTAGTGATCAAGTTGAAAACCCTCATGCACCTGCTCCTACATTCTCCACTAGATTTGGGGATACCACTTTCTTTGATTATTAACCTCTTTATTTGATTATGACCCCTTATCATACCATGACTTCTTATTCTCTAGCTTCTTTTACCTCCATGCCTATTATATCCACTAACATGGTAGGTTCTACATCTAGTGGGCCTCTCTTAAGATTCACTATCCATAATCCATCTACTAGTGCTTTATTTGATACCTAATTCAGTCATGCTTCTAGTGAGTCTTCCTCTCAACCATGCACTAGTCCATATTTTTCTACACAATCAAATTTTATCACTAGTGTATCTCACTCTCATAATTCTTCTCAAGCTCCTATCAACACCAATAGTGGTACCCAAGCCACTAATATTAACACTGATTCCAAACTTAATGATTCTACTACTTTTAATAAAACACATCAAATTTTATAAACTCTAAATCAAATGAATACCTTTCAAGCTCATAACACAAATCAAATGATGAGAATGTAAAACAACCTTCTCAATCTTCAATCTCATCCACAACCAATGGCTTATAGCACACATAACCAAAATGTTCCCCTTCCTCTTCAAGATTCTCAAGGAAAACTCATTCTTAAAACTCCTTTAATAAAAAAAACCATCAATCATCTAAAACATGAATCAAATTTCTAACATTTACATAGGAGGTATAACACCTACAATTTCTTATAATGGATCAACTGATCCTACCCATCATCTTAAGACATTTAGAAATATTTATAAGGATTGGATCAACTTAAACACCTTTGTTTCTATCAAGCTCTTTGCCAAAACCCTCAAAGGTGATGCATTGGATTGGTACAATCAACTTGAACCACATTCCATTACTAGTTTAGAGGATTTAGTGAATGCTTTAGTGCAATAATTCTAAACTAGTGATCATCCCAAAAACACTTTGGCACATTTCATAAGTTTCAAACAAAATGAAAATGAAACTGCTCAAGAATTTGTTAAAAGATGAAAGACTTTTTTAAACAAATGTGAACATAACATGGTTGGTGATAATCTTTTCCATCATCTTACCAATACCCTTTTCCTTAAATTACAATATCAAGTCTGTATTCTCTCTCCACATACCTTGGAAGAGGATATTGACCAAGCTAAACATCAAGATTTACTAATACATAAATTCAATCCACCCTAACCTTATGTGGGTCCTTGTCTATTACTAAAGAATAAAAACTATAATATTACTAGTGATAGTGTTACATATTCTTATGACATCATTCAAAATGTTCAAACTCTCATTCTTAACCAATATTTGGAATTATCTCCTCATTTTCAACAATATACCCATCCTCATTTATCTTCACTAAATAACATCAACGTTCACAAACCTCTACCCTTGGCTGAATTACTTAATTGTCTACCTAGGCCTCTTCCATGATAGCTTGACCCTACTCATCTTATGAAATACTGGTATGATCCTAACAAGTTTTGTTGGTTTCACTCTAGTTGGGGTCATTATCATGAGACCTATAAACAACTTCATAATTTACCTATGGATTTTCTTCTTGGACCTAATTTTGATCATGATTCCATCATTTGCAAGCACTAACAAACTTATGAAATTGATTTCAAAAATTATAAAACACATGATAAAACTCAAGCCTCAAAATCAAGCAAACACTCATTTAGCTATCTATAAAGATCCTCTTCCTAATTACCTATCGATTTGAGACAACCAGGACAAGACCACCCCTTTCACCAAAAATGTAAAAAGTCTTATTGAACCAACTTATAAAGAGAATGTGGTTACCATGACTAATATGTGAAGGGTGGTTGCTTTCATTGATTCTCAGTTTATTTACACTCCATCTCAAGCATATTGTGTTATCCAAGGTTCTTCTCTAACTCATTTAAATTTAAATGAGTTGGGGTAATATAAACTTATTAACTTTGATAATATGATTTATAATTCTTTCTTAGATAAAACATTCCATTCTCTTTCTACCGCTCTTCCATCATCTTCCAATACTAAAGATAATCAAGCTTATACTAACACTTTTTATTCCAATTCTCAAAATTAATTTGAACTAACCACTTCATAATCTCAACATGACTTACAACCTTGTTCCAAATATTCTTTTCATTATTATCAACAAAAATTCTAATACGCTTTGGCTCCTCCTTCTAAGGACCTCCTTAACCATTATGAACATATATCTAACAACCTTATTATAGGTTGTAATGAGTGGGATCCTATTATGCATCTCACTAATCTCCCATCACAAATTCCATTCCTTGAGATTATGAGGACTTCTCCCCATCATATAAAGTGTCTTATGCAACTACTATTCAAGATGAATGTTCCTCATCCTCCTCTAGTAGGATGGGAAGTAGATTTTTTGGTTTTAAAGATAGTATTTTAAAATAATGTGAAGAGATGTTTGTCAATGTTTATGAAACTATAGACATTTATCTTTCCTTAAAATTTTCCATAGATTATATGATTCTAGATGAGATTTTACTTCATGCGGATGATCCTCCCTTATGCATTAACATCCAAATAGTTGATATCCAAGTTAAGCATGCATTGATTGATGAGGTTTTTAGCACATGTGATTCTTCTCTTGATTTTATTAAGACTCTTCAGTATTTAGAATGCAAGCTCAAGTCTACATGCAACACATGTCAAAGATACGATAAAAGGCAAATGCCTCCACTAGGTTAGTGTGGCTTCCCATTACTATCCCACCTATCACCATCCATGTGAAGGTGATGATCTTTATCTTTCCCATTTATTATAACATTTTGATTGGTAGGTCACGGACTCATCGCATGAGAACTATTGCTTCTTCCACCTACCAATGCATTAAATTCCTTCACAATGGAGCCATTTATAGGATTCAAGGTTATACTAACCCTTGAAATTTATAACAATTCTAAGATCATCATGTCTTAAAAATTCTTATGCTTGATCCTTTTCCTAGTGTTCCATTATGTGTGTCTCAATGTCTCAAATTTCTAATAAATTCAACCCACAATTATAATGGGCATCCTAAGCTCATTGGTAACATTCTTCCTAACCTCTTAGATTATGATGATGATAATATTGATGAGAATAACCTAAATATAAAAAAAAATTGATCTCTCACCTCATTTCATCTCGTAGCTTTCTAATTCCTTGGAACCTCACTCTTGTAATCCTCCTTATGATGATATTCTTGTAGTCTTGATCAAGATTAGGCATTATATTCACCATACTTCCTCAAATGATAAGGCCATCCCTAATTACATCATTGACCTTCAAAACCTAGATTACGATGATGGATATTCCTTATATGATCCATTATTAGGTGGTCTTGTACAAGCTCATGATGCTAAGATTGTTTGTTATCATTATTCTTTACTTGAGTATTTTTGTGCATCACATAATTTTCCTTCACTTATAGTTCTTGATTTTTATATTTTTCCCCTCTATCATAAGGCAGAGATGGCATTGACACCTATAGTTTTGTAGGAGACACATAGGACTATACTCATGGATCATGTTATGATTGGGCCTTACCACTTTGTTAGGTACCCTAACCCTCATAGTTGGTTTACCCTTGAGGTTAGTGAAATTCTCCTTAGACCTATTGTATATCCCACTCCTCCCTTAGTATATCTTGCTATTGTGGAGCCTCTTTTAGATCTTACTATTGTTGAGCCTACCCCTATTTCTAATTCCAATGCTCCTTTCATTGAGCCTATTTATTTTCCTTCATCATCATCACCATCCCTTGGTGATGGTTTGCTTCCATTGACCAATATGGATCCTCTTCCCATGAAATCAGTTGATGATTATTCTCTAGATTATTATACTCTTATTTTACCTCCTCTTATGAGTGTTTATACTAAAAACACTCACAAGCATATATGTTACTTCCAAAACATAGATAATCATTATTCCACCCATTATCATAAGTTATGATAATACATTGATACCTTTAATCCTTATTACCCATCATCAGACAAAGCCATACCTCCCTCAAAGTTACTTCCTAAATATCTACCCAAAATCTATGCAAAACACATCATACTGATTATTGTTGCATCCTTCAACAACATCTTAAGGATCACCTTATAGCCATTCCTAAACCTTATACCACTCCTATCATAGGCCATCCACATAAGAAGGTTCCTCCTTATTCTCCCATGGCTCCACCTCTTATGGTTCCATCACCTCTTGTGGTCCCTTCACCATCTTCTATGCCTCCACCTATGGACCTTCCCTCACCTATGGATCCTTATTCACCTATGAGTCCACTTGTGGATCTTTTTCCACCCATGATTGATAAATATCCCTTAAAACCTAATATCACACATTATATTAACCATCCCTTACATAGTTTACCTTCTCATCATGATCCTTCAATCATTCCTACTTTATCTGTGAAGGAGATTAGAAAAGAAGTATTTGCCTAGTATTTATTAAATATTGATGAGACATTAGCAATAGTTCATCTCTATCTTTATAAAGATTTATTTGATATATTGTATAATGTGTGTGGAAATATTTACCAGTATTTATGAGCACATGCATGGTGCTTTCAGATTTTCATTTGGGTTAGACATGTGTTTCAACCTTATCTTTATCTATCTATTGTATCATTCAACACTATGACAAAATTTTCTTTATCATAAATGATTATCTCACTTGTATTATATCTTGTTTATCTTATCATTTATATTTTGCATATGATTGTCTTTCTTTATCACTGCTTTCTCTCTTTTGCTTGAGTTTTTCTCAAAACTCTTTTCTTTCCCCTTCATGCTTATTTGATTTCTTATCTCCATTTTTCACAGTTAATTATCATTGTGACTTTGTTATACAAACCCTATTAACCTTGTTAATTATCTCCCTTTTACCATGTGATCAGTTACAAAATAATCCTACTAATTATAATCTCCTTACATTGGTCCTCTTTTTGGATCTCTTTTTCATCTTCTTCCTTTTTTCATAAACTAAGCATATACATGGTTGAGACTTGAGATCACATGATAGTTCATTATCAACCCTAAGTGTCTTAGTAAGTATTTATGTTTGGTCACTTAGATTACTTTATCCTTAGCCTATAGCTCATTCATGTGTATCACTACATATCTCATGATTGGTCATTCTAAATCCATATGGAGGAGGAATTTTCAAAAAAAATAGAGCCATAAAAATTTAAAATCCAAATCATTTAAAAAAAGGAAATGATACAAAAGGTAAAATTTTTCTTAAAAGTCTAATCACACTAAAATATGCGATTCAAAAAACATATCCTTCTTCTAGTCAAATCTCAAACTCCACAATTGACCTCCTAATAGAGACAAGGTCCTTTGGGGTGTGGTAGGCTAGTAGATTAGAAGAGGAGAATAAAAAAATATTTTAGTGCTACCTACTTTCTCACGCAAATACCCAATATTTGTAGTAGACTGACGACTCTATAATGGATCTTAAAGAATGGATAACATGGCATGGGAAGGTAGTTCCATTTTATTTTTTATTATACCAATCTACCTTCATGATTTGATCTTAGTAGCATGCCTATTTGACTACAAAGCTTTGTGTCTATAGAAAATATGTTTCCTTTTTACGTAGATGACCACTAGTCACTTAGTGTCTTCTCATGTCCTTAGTATACCTCCTATCTCCTAAGGTCTTCTCATAAGACACCTAAGTCTTGATTTTTAAACTCCCTTTTTCATTCCCTATATCCCTCATATTTCCTCTTGATAAATATTGTTTTGTCTGCTGATCACTCCCCTTGGGATTTCATTTGTGAGTTACATTGTAAGACCATGGATAGGACCCAACCATCCTCACAAATTACCAATTTTTTTCTTCCTATTACCCACATCCTTGATTACCTAATTTTTCCTATTTATCCCACCCCAATGGCGTTGCTTTCATGAGTAGCAATGTAAGACCATAGATAGGACCCAAAATTCCTCACAATTTTTTTCAATACCCAAGTCACAATCCAAAATTACATGTGTCAAATATGAGGTAAGATTTTATTTATTATGAAGTTACACATCATTGACATGTTTCCCAGCTTGATTTAATATGTTTTATGCTTACTTCATTTCTCTTTCATCTTTATTATCTTCTTATTTTTTGAGTGCATGTAAGAATACTACCATTTCTTGAATTTTCATACTCCTAACTTGAATTAGTGTGATCAATTTAAGACCAATATTTTGCCAATTTTATTTTTATCTTATACTTCCTAGTATGATTTAGTATAATTGAATGACTTAATTCATTTATTTTTAAACCATTTGTGCCCTTTACATACCTTCCATTTTTATTACATTGTTTTTCATACTTCCAAATGTGAATTAGTATGATTTTACTTGTTTTAATCTGGTGCAAAAATATTTTACTTTAGTTTAAAAACAAATCCCTTTTTACCATTTCTTGGTTCTTTATACTTAGTCATTTCTTGTTATTACACATTTCCCAAATTGAAATAGTGTGTAGTAAATTTTCTTGATTGATTATATTTTTCCAAGTCCTTTTAATCTATTTCTTTTTTACTATGCATGTGTTTTTCATAATGCTAAAAAAGAAACCACATCTCATATATTTCTTATAGCATATAAAACAAAGCTAAAATACATGTGCTAGAAAGAAATATATCCAAAGAATCCATAACCACAACCATAATGAACAACCATAATAACCCATAATGAAAACATACACAACCAACAAAAATATGCTAAAATAATACATATATATCTCTTAAGATTTGATAAAACTTATGCAACGATATACAATGCTCTAGCTATATGGATGGGTCCCATCCTATCTATCATGTAGCCTAGCCACACTATCTATTAAGGCCTCTATCTAACTCATGAATAGTATGTTATAAGGATGTCATCCAAGATCTTAATCCCTTTACCTATCCTTATAGGTTTGCTACCTACACCTATGACTACATCAGTTGGGTCTGAATATCTATCATTTATACCACTATGGCTAGATGTATACCTCTCTCCTTAACCAGGGCTTGCCATGCCTACATCTCACTTGCACCCATCTATATTGGTGGATACATCCTCTCTTTCTATGCCTATATCTATCTCACTACCTTCCCATATAGTCTAAACTAGCTCACCTAAGATGGGGAAGATGGTATGCTAGGGTCCCCCAATGCAGTAGGATTATATGGATATAAAGTCTCATCTATGATGTCATAGAGTGTTCCCCTCACCAAGGACCCCCATCTCTCCTCTGTATCCTTAGCTGTACCTAAAAAATCACACTAGATGGATATTAGATCACTATTATATCTCAAAATATCTATCTATCTCTAATTCTAAATAAAAACTTAAAGCAATAATTTAACCATCTTTTATTATCTATCTATGTCTTATCTACTATGATCTCACCATCTAAATGACTACCTAGCATAGTCTCTCCATCTATGCAGCCTCTTAATACTTCCTCTATAGGATGCCTCCTTAGCTCAAATCCCTTTATCATAGCTCACATCCATCTTAGTCTACACCTTAGTGGTCTCTATATCATTTGTCCCTCCTTTAGCTCTTCTACTAGCTCATTAAGGATGACCTTAATATCTACTTTCTCTTACCACCTCTATCATCATTATGTCCTCAATGGTCATAACTCCTACTTTAGATATAATAGTGGTACTTCTAGTATCTTTGTGTCCACCTCCATATTATCTTGATATGATCCCTATCATGCTTGACCAATCCATGGTCAGTCATGATGTGGTCTGAGTGTCAGGCTCACTATCTATGGTCTGAGTCCTCTCCTCCCTCATGGATCCTTTACATGTTGATCCCATTGCTTGGGCATCAACATTGATGTTTCTAAATGAGTTAGGCCCATTTATCTTGGTACTTGTGGCATAGGATGTGGCTCTCTCTACCATGTGTAGTGTCTAATAACCTATCTTCTTTGTCTCTAGTGTAACTATATGCTATCTCACTGATATAGTCATTATTTCTCCATATGGTTACCACACTATTTCTATACATTTTACTAACTATATCACTAGTATGTGGGGCGTGACCTATGCTACCTAATCTTCCCTTCATCTACATACTTGAGGTGACCTATCATTGACCACATGGGGTAACCCAACCAATTGATTCATAAGAAACCTCTCATATATCCAAGCTATCAATAATATGATTGGTTTCATGGTTTTCTATCCTTGGACCAACATCTCATATAGATCATGTATGAGATAGACTAAGATGATATATCCTAGATCATATAAAACTCACCCCTTCAACATCATCCTACTCAAGGCTATCATGAATAGTGGTACCTTACAATCTAATTTGTGGCATAGCACATTCTGTGTCATAAGCCCTATCACATATTTTTAGATATCCAAAATATATGATGTATATACATCATCCATACTAACTCTCTTCCCTCCCAAAATCATCTTTGAGCCTATAGCCCACATGGATAAGGCTTTCCTCTCCTCTAGACTATCTAGTATCCCTATGGTCACCAGTGCTCTTGCTATGGGTAGCCCTAGGATGGCATGGACATCCTCTAGTATGATGGCCACCTCTATCACATCCCCATCCACTTCTCATCTAAAGGTGTTAGTCATTCATACCTAGAAAATCAAAAAACATGATTAATAGATCTAAACTCATGGGGATCCTACACATATTAGCTATGCCTCATAGACCTATAAATGTTAGTATATCCCTATCTCTATTTAACAATCACTCTAATAATGATGGTAACTAGGCCACATCCACCAATCTTTAAAACCTCTATCATCTTTGTAACCAAGAAATAAGAAAGGATGTATTAGTTACTTCATGTCATGTATAGTCAAAATACATTCTTTTTACATTTTTACATTAAAAACAAGCCTAATTGCTTTCATTCTTATTCATTTTTACCATATTTATAGCCTACTTGGTCTTTCTTTCCCTCCTTTGGTCATTTTAGACCATTTTATCCCTCTTTTAACCTTTTCCACAAATTTTAATGCTTATTCTAGCTCTTTGGTCACATTGGTTTGACCAAAATTTCCCTATTTTTGCCTTGGTTGACTCCAAAATCTTAGTCAACCCTCTTATGTTCTCCTTCTTAGTGTTGTGTTATCATTTTAGAACTTTCAAATTAGTTGGTAAAATATATAAGGGTTTTAGCTTGTATAATGTATAGTGTTAACCCATACCTACTAGGTCAACACTATAGATTCTACCCAATTTTAGCCTATTGGGTTGACCCAATTCATTTTACCTACTGACCCTTACATTTTCCTTAAAAATTGTATTTTTGTTATTTCTTCCTAATTCATCTAAACCCATTTCCTATATTTCTATTTTATACCCCTAGAATCTAATTTTGTCTCATTCTAATATCTTAAAATTCAAATTTATTGAAAATACACTTAATTCAATATAAATTTCAAAAACTTGCTTGAGATTCTTAGTTGCATACCTATAATACACCTACTACTACCTCTTGAGCTTCTCCCTATCTAACCTACCATCTCCTCACCATCTTAGCTCATTTTATCTATAGATCTCTATTTTCTCTCCTTCACAAGCCAAAATAACAAATGACTTGTCTTTTCCCCTATTTAAAAACACTTTTTAGCAATTTAGATTCTTTAATTATTATCTTATAGATTCCTTATTTTATCTATATATTTGTTTTAACTCATCCATTTTCATAACCTTAAAATGCTTTGGATTCATGATGAAGTAGAGATTATTTTCAAATATAATATGCCTATTTTCCAAAAATCTCAATTTTTGGCTTTTTTTAATACTAACTTCTACAAGTTCACCTAGTGTTCTTCACATTGGATGCCTTCGCTTTATCTTTCACTCTACTTACTTATCTATATCACTAAGGTAAGTAAAGGTATGTGTTTTTCAATTTTGTCATTTCCTTTATCTTACTTTCAATGTACTGCACTTTACTTACCATCAACATTGTGTGTTATCATGTTTTATTTCCTGAAGCACCATCTTGTGTTACACTCACGTGACACATGATGAGATTTGAGTGGGGCATATGTATACACATACTATTTTCAATTTTTTTTTTATTATTAACACTTTGTATCCTAAAATAACCTATTGAGTCTCAATCTCTCTAAGTCCATGCCCTAAGGGGTGTATCAAGAAAGGGGTAGGTAGACCATCAGTGCTTCATAAGATTATTGTCCCTTTTTCTACTTGCCATCTACACCATCATCTCTTAAAACCATTAACCCTAAGCTTATTCTTATTATCTTTATCCATTCTAATCATTTTTCAATTTCCATCCTCCTTTTATTTCCTTAATTCCCTTTTAGACTATTGGTTATACAAGGTTGATGTTGCCTGGCTCTATATAGTTTAGTGGTATTTTTTAGTTTTTTAGCCTTTCAACTAACCTAACTCAGACCTAGTGAATTATCCTTGAAAATATATAGGGCCAACCATGGCTGAACCTATACAACTGATGTTTCCAAGAGGATTTAGGGCAATATCTGCCTATATATATAAAAGTTAATTTCCAACCATTTTTAGAAAAGAGAAGAAAAGAAGAATAAGTGAAAATGAACATCTAGTTATTAACCATTCTACTTAAGGAATAAATCTTAAGGTTACATACTTTCTTTGGAGATATGGATCTTATCTTTTGGATAAGTATTTTGGATGCATAGATAGGTTATGTATCCTAGAGTTGATTTATCTTTTTTATCCTTACATACCACAATAATATCTTGCAAAGCACTTTGGCCAAAGGAGATATTTAAGCTCGATAGGTTCATCTTCAAGGTAAGTATTCCTAAATTTATTTCTCCTTTGTAAGCGTAGATAGATAACACAGTTGTGTTTGTTTCTTCCATGCATTAGGATTTTGTATACATTGGTGTGACTATATCTCTTCTATGCATGTTTAGTTTAGTTTATTTGTTTTGTTTCTAACCCACACTTTGTGTCACAATATTTTGTGTGTGCTAGATTAGATTTACTTTATTTTTATTGGGATAGGTGAAATATTAAATCTTATGACTCTTTTAGGGTTGTTTCATGATTGTGTTAGACTGTAGGCTTTGAAACCCTACCTCACATGGTGTATGATGATAAGTGATACCCTAATTGGGTCTAGCAAATCTTGATATTGGTCATGCTCCCACTTAAAAAATGTAGTCCCAGTCAGAAGTGTAGGTATTCTTTATCTTCTCTGAGCTAGGATTGATTTATAGATATGATTCATTTTTTATTGCATGCATTTAGCTAATGACTAGTACCATACCATAACAGAATGTGATGAAGCTTACTCCACTTTAAGTGGTGATGATTAATATTCCAAAATAATAAAAACCATTAAATATACCCATGTGACTGAGGTAAAACATATTTCCATCTCAAGAGGGGAAACTAATGTTCCACCTTACCAACTAGTAATGAATATACCTCTTCATTTGTAGACTAACATGTCAATCCAAAATGAAATGATGTCTAGCTAAAAATGTACTAGTAATAGTCAATGATATATGTTGAATCTCTAACATGCATCCACTTCCTAATAGGGATATGTAAAACTAAGAGGTTTCAATATTCCCCAAGTACCTATTAGGTAACCACTATATTTTATGTATAATAAGCCACAAGTTCAAAGATAGGGTCTTATTTCATAAGTTCCCCTCAATCAGTAAGGTATGACTAGTCAACAACATGTCCCTATTCAACTTTAGCAAGCATAGTATGACCATATTCCTCCACCCCAACCATAATATTCCCAAAATCAATCCTAAATACCCAACCCCAATCATAATATCACATAATCACAAGTGAATTTTCAATAATTATACCCAAATCCACATATGCATATTCCTAGTCCATTCCCTAACTAGTCCAACATTCCCTATCAAATGCCTCCATCATACATCAATCAAATCAATCCACTTCTAAATGCATAACCTCCACCTCAACTTTCCAATGATCACACTAGTTTCCTCACACAATAATTACAACAAATGAAAGATACAATTTAAATCATTCAAATACAGAGATAGACAAAAAAATTCAAGTTAAATGATGTATGTTTTTACCCTTTCAACATGGTTTACTTGCAGATACCATTTCCTCCAAGGTATGAGCTACCAAATTTTGACAAATATAAGGGGAAAGGTGACCCCAAGGCCCTTTTTATGAAATTCTTTATCTCATGCCAACTAGTGTCCTATAGTGACATATACCTATTATTGTTATTCCAAGAATCCTAGTAGGGAAAAAATTGGAGTGGTTCTTAAAGTTTCCCAAGAATTTAGTATCTAATTTTGATGATCTTTCAAACAAGTTCATGTAACACTTCTCTTATAATCTTGATCATGAAATTTCATTGGTAGACTTAATGCATGCTAAATAGAAAGCTAGAGAAATCTTTGTAAGCTATTATAGCAATGGATATCCCTTACAAGATAATTTACCCATAGTCTACTAGATAATAAACTAACCACTATGTTTACCAAAAATCTTCACAATGAGATATCTTACAATTTGGAGTTGTAATGTTTTCATACATTTAAAGAGATCATTGATAAATGTTTGCAGATCAAAAGATCCTTTATTAACAAAAGGATAATTAAAATATACTTATCAAATCAAATACATAATGAAAATTAGAATAATGGCCACAATCAAAATCCAATCCAAGTGCAAGTGTTGCAACAAACCCAAGCCAATAACTATGAAAAACCTAAACAATTCAATCACAATAAGAATTTTTTAGATAATAGAGTAATGAAGTTTCAACCTTTTCAATTGTTGCAATCAACATCTACTTAGCCTATGTCACCTTTCCAAAAAACTCCTAACCAATAACCTCTTCATCTAACATAACATACGTAGAAAGCACAAAAACCTAGAATAGTGTAACAAATGCATCTACAAAACCCTCTTCCAAAAATAAATCTACTATTCATCATGTCTTTTGTAACCTTGGAGAACCCATTTAATTAGTGTTTTAAAAACTTGAGTAAATGGCCTACTCTTAAAGGTCAAATTCTTAAGGATGATGACATTCTAGACTGGTACAAGCCAAATAAATTCTATGAATATCATCGAGTTAACAACCATGATTTGAAACATTATGTGAAAATAAAACATGTCATTGAAAATATGTTAGAAAATAGAGAGATCACATTAGATCATGGAACTTCCACCTCTAATCAAAACCTCAACAATTATCATGATCCTTTTCCCCAAAATAATAATAAAAAATAATAGCAACCACAACAACTAGTATAAAATCAACAATAATAGTATCAATAACCAAAGCTAAACCATTAGAACCAACAATGTCAAAATGATGGATATAACCAAGGCCAGAATGAGGCAACCAACCAATAGACTTACCATACAGTTACACATGACTACAACTCAATTGTAGGCCATATTATAGGAGGTCCCATTAACACCATTTCCAATAATTTGAGACCAAGTATAAATCAGATAAGACCATTACTAATCATTCCTAATCAACCAACATATTTTGGTAATATTTCCTTTACTTGTGATCGCATACAGGTGAACCAAGTAGGGATACCTATGTTTGGACCCTATACTAATAACTCATTTCTCACCCATGACCACATTTAAGTACATTGGTAATCAAGACTTATCATATTCGGTCCACCTCCACCATCATTTTTTAGCAACACTAGTCATATACCCAATCTCGATTGTGTAATCAGAACTTGAAGGTCAAGGATTACCATACTAGGCCCACAACCATCTACCACTTCACTAATCATCCAACCAGCCATTCTACCATAGAACAAGCCATTTATTTTTGTTCAAGAAAATATGATTGACATTATGTAATAATTTCAAAATACACTAGCATAAATCTCCATTTTATATTTGTGTATATCTACTATCCATAAATATATCTTGACAAAGTTCCTTGGCTAATCAAAAGTTCCCAATGACATATCTCCTAACAAATTTCAAACTTTAGTTAGACACCTATCTCTAGGAAAATAATTAAACTTTAATCAAATTGATATGTCACCTCTTAGTCCATTACATAATAATCCTTTATATATTGAGGTCTGCATAATGTGGTACAAAGTGAAATACATCCTTATAGACAATGGATCAGGATTGAATATTATTTCTATAAATCTCATCAAGTTTCTTGGGTATACAATAACATATCTCCAAGAAAAAACAATCACCATCAAATCTTATGATAATGAGGAATGAGAGTCACAAGGTACCATTAGCTTACCAGTTGTCATCAACCCTTTGACCCATGATGCACTTTTCCATGTCTTAGATCTTAATTTATCATATAGATGCTTTTGGGTAGATGTTAACTACATGAAATTTGTGTAATCCCATCAACATCACACTAGTATCTCAAGTTCTTCCATTTAGGGATGGAGGTTACTATTTCTAGAGATTTGCATCCATATAAGTATTGTAAACATTTATAGGTTGAGTTCAAGAGCTATTACTATCATTTCAATATGAATCCAGTTACCAAGGTGGATAAGGGGAAAGCCATACTTGTTGATTTACTAGAGGCCAATTACATTAACCCTAATACCCATGATTTCCTTTCCCATATGATGCCTCATTAGATGTCCAATCATTACACTATCTTAGATAATGGCCCAAGAGAGTAATAGACTCATGACACCCTTCACATTGTCAAGCTTATACAGAACCCAAAGTCCTTTGGAAGAACAAAATCCAAACCACTCATGTAATGGAAAATAAAGGGCAAAGGCCATCTACATATTCTAGCACCTATTACTTCATATTAACCTCTGGATAAGAATAAGACCCTCTTAAAGGAGATGAATCATGATTATATAATGACAAATTAGATGATTATTATAAGAGTTCCAAATATCCCGTTCCTAACTATATTATGAAACACCAAGACTATGAAGGAGGAGGCCTCAAGATAAATCAATAGGGAACACTTGAGCCAATTTTTATGACTATGTATAAATTAACCTATGAAATTGGATTTAAACTACTTGGGGGTGACCCCATGTAGTTTATTTGAGTTTCATTACTTACGACTAGTGATAATGATGTTGATAGTGAAGTAGAGTCCAATCATAACCCATTTGATGACCTAGCCCATACTAATTTGTTTGAAAATAATGGCATTTATACCCTTTGACTAGTCATTTATCATAACCAACTACCATTATATTATCCCTAACTGATATACTAGGGCCAACATGAATCCAACATGTAAGTTTATGAGTTACAAAATGATGAGGCCTTCTATGATTTTCTAGGCCTTAGAGACAATGTTCCATTGTGAGACCACAAACAAGGGGTCTCAATCAAGTTGGATCCTAAAGCCTATTTTGGAGAGCAGGTGAATATTTTTAGCCAAAAACAAATAAATAAAACATTAAGGTCCCAAAGTGAAAATATCTTTGAAGTACTTTTCTACCAGGGAAAAGTAAAGATAAAAGTCATTTTAGTGATGAAAACATGTTTTAAGCGCCATTAGATGTGGGTGTTCAACCTTATTCAAATATAGACCAGGAGGCCACAAATTATGAACTTATCTATGGGTTTGATTTTATTCTTGAATAAGAATACGTTTTTGATCAAATCATTTAGGATATAAATAATGACAAACTTGACTATGAGTTTGAATTCGGTCTTGAATAACAAAAAGCATTTGATCGCATAATCCAAGAGTTTCCAATCATGTTTATTACATGTCCATCCCTCCTATTAGGGGATTTTGATTCATTATGTCTAAGATAACTTGAAGAACCGGTCCTAACAAAGGACTCTGACATAGCCAAATAATTCAAATCTTTTCCCACTATTCTTGAAGATGGTTTGACCCTTCTAGTGGAGGATAATTTAGAGGTAAACATCAGGAGTCTGGATGACCCAAAATGGATCAAATTAGGTGCATCCCTTAATAAGGAGTAATTTTAAGTCCTTATATTCCTTTTGAGGGAGTTTGTTGATATCTTTACATGGGCCTATTCTGACATGCTTGGTTTGGACCCAACCTTAGTTATTCACCACCTTGTGTTACATCCTAATGCCAAACCATGAAACAAAAGTTATGCAAAATACATCCTAACATTTTTTTATTAGTAAATAAAGAGTCATAAAAATTCTTATAAGCAATATGCATTAGGCCAATTGACTATTCTAAATGGATCTCTAATGTAGTACCAGTCAATAAAAATCTAGAAGGAATCAAAATCTATATTGATTTTAGAGACATAGACAAAGCCTACCCCAAGGATGACTTTCCATTACCAAAAATTGACATGTTATTCAAATCCATAGTAGGTTATGAGATGTTTTCACTGATGGATGGATTCTTAGGCTACATTCATATTCAAATCACACTAGAAGACCAACACAAAATAACATTCACCACTCTATGAGAATATTATATTATCAAGTTATGTAATTTGGTTTTAAGAATGTACAAGCCACCTATCAAAGATCCATGACATTCATATTTCATGATATGAAGCATATAACTATTGAGCACTATGTCAATGACATACTAGTCAAATCAAAGACCAGGGTTGATCATCTAACAACATTGAGGAGGATATTTGAGTGACTATATGAATAAAAAGTTAGAATCAACCTTAAGAAATGTGTTTTTATATTTACTTCTAGAAATTTTCTTAACTTCATTGTGTCTCTTCAAGGCATAAAAGTTGATCCAATAAAATAATGATCTATAATAAAGATGCCACCACCAATCAATTTGAATCGGTTCTGTAGTTTACAGGGCCAGATCTAGTCTATTTGATGCTTCATATCTTAATTAGATAACAAGTGTCATCTTTTTACACATATTTTGAAGAAGGGTGTCACATTTCTCTAGGATGATGATTATCAAAAACATTTTCAATAACTAAAGGACTATATAGCAGAACCATCATTTTTATTTCCTCTAATTCTAGGGAAATCATTCCTTCTATACCTATTAGTGATAGACAAAGCCCTATTGGCACTTCTATCTCAATATGATGATAATGGAAGGGATCATGCCATGTAATATATAATTCATACACTATTTTTGCATAAGCATAATTATACACCCATCAAAAAAGCTTGTTTAGCTATGGTCTTCATAGCTATAAAACTATGAATTTACATGTTGAACAATAAGACCATGGTAATTTGAAAAGTACATACACTCAAGTGTATACTTTCTAAAATATATTTACAAGGTTGTATGGCCAATGGATCATTATTCTCAATGAGTTTTAGATAGAATATTTCAACCAAAAATCCATCAAAGGGCAAGTTCTTATAGATCAACTTGTTAAATCACCCCTTATAGATACAAATTTGATAACATTCCAATTTCTTGATGAATCCATCATGACCATCATTGAAACACCTCTTGAGGAGTAGCACTGGAAACTATATTTTGATGGATTATTCACAACACATGGATTAGGGATAGGCATTTTTTTATCACTCCATAATGGGATCTAATCCCTAAGTCATTTAGAATCAACTTTCCTTATAACAATAACATGGCCAAATATGAATCACTTATAGTAGGGATTTGATAGGTATTACAATGGAACATACATCATATAAAGGTTTATGGTGATTCTTATTCAATCATCAATTAGGTTATAGACCACTTTTAGACCAAAGATGATAAGTTGGTTCCCTATAAGGCTATGGTTGACACTCTCAAATAACAAATTGATGATATCTAGTTTGAACATATACCAAGGGTAAGTAAAAAAATAGTAGATGCCTTGGATACTATTGGGTCACTCATTCAAAAAAAAATACAACCAAGGAATATTAGTTTCTCATTGAAAATCTACTAGTACCAACTCATGAACCATCAAATATCACAATAATTTATGATATTGTTGGCCCCAGCTCTACTTGGTATTCAAACCTTTGCACTTACCTCCATGAGCATATTATGCCACCATATTTATCACAAAAATAATCCAAAGCCTTCATCCATAATTCCCCATATTATACCTTACTCAGACCAGCCTTATACCACCATAGTTTTGATGGAAATTTTCTTCATTGATTGCCTTTACTAGAATCTACACTTTTGTTATGGGAAGTTCATGAAATGGTGTGTGGATCCCACACTAGTGGTGCCATACTATTAAAAAAATATTGTGTAATATGTACTATTGGCCAATGATGGATGAAGATACAAATGCATATGTAAAAAGATGAGATGAATCTCAATGACATGCCAATCTAATTCATAACCCATCCAAGACTTTGAAACCAATGTTAAAACCATGGCCATTTGCTACATGGGGCCTCAATCTCATTGGGAAGATAAATCCCACCTCATTTTCTGGTCATAAACATATGCTTACCATCATAAAATACTTCACTAAATGGGTTGAAGCTATACCCCTCATGTGATTGGAAATCAAATTTCCAAATTAATCATTAACCATATCATCTGTCATTATGGTATCCCCTCTGACATTATGTCTAATAATGGTGGATCATTCAAAAATAAATATGTTGAATCACTATGTGCTAAATATAAGATCACCCAACATTTTTCCATAGTATATTACCTTCAAGTTAATAACCAAGCCAAGGCATCAAATAAAACCATTGTCAACATCCTTAAACTATTTTCAATGATGTCAATCACAATTGACACATTCAAATATTCCATGCCCTCTAGGCATACCATACCAATCACTACACTCCCACAAGTGCCATTCCATACTCACTTGTTTATGACACTAAGGATATTCTTCCCATTGAGGTAAACTTACATTCTTTGTCCATCTCTTTGAAATATGTCCTAGATGATGAATACTATTAAGTAGCTTTCCTTCAAGAGCTAGAGTTACTTTATGAAAAACTTTTAACCATAGTTAACCATTTGCAAGTATATCAAAACTGACTCCATGGTCAGTAAAATCGACACACGAAGCATAGATAATTTGATCTTGGTGATCTTATATTCAAAGAGAACCAAAAGAATACCAAAACCAAAAAGAATCATAAATGCAAGTTCAAACCTGATTGAGTAATCCCTTTCATCATTATTATATACTATGGTGTTGGAGCATATAGGCTCACCATACTAGATGGAGATGAACTTGATGAGATGATGAACATTATACACCTCAAGCATTCATTCACTTGAGTGACTTGTTGTATTTTATATGAGGACCATTTCAAGTTGTATCATATCATCAACATTCTTCTTTTTACCATACCATTATATCATTCTATCACTCTGTCATTCCATTGTTTCATTATACCAAACCTTTTCTATCAACCAAGTTGTTTTGACCCTCCCTACCTAGCCTATTTGACCTTAATTCATCCATTAGTTCCACTTTTATCATAAAGAATCAGATCAATTTCATAATTTGTTTTAAGTATCCCAGATAGAGACCATATTTTGGAGAATTATGACAAATTTTTTGGTAGTTGAATCCTTCATTTCTTATTTCATTCTCTACCATGCCTTGTTTGTGTGGACTTGATTATAACTACCTATGGGAAAATTAGCAACTCATTAGTCTTACTACTAATTATAACCACCTATGGGAAAATTAGTATCATTTATTTAAGTGATTATATCCTTTTTATAACCACCTATGGTAAAAATAGGGGTAACATTTATTTATTTTGCCTTGACATACTAACTTGCCATTCTTATGCCATAATGTGCCATTATGCCATCTATGCCTATTTTGTTTGAATTGGTTATTAAACTAGTAAAATTCCTTCACTATAAGGTGGAACTACCATGACTTGAGGTCATTTGGGAACTATGTTGGTAGTGCTCAATAATTTTTGAGGTCAACTCAATCCCTCTAAGACACTCTCTCACTATTTTGTGAGTAATATTTAAGTTTGAATACTTTCACCATTTTGTGAGCAATTCTAAGTATGAATGCTCTCACCATTTTTTTATCTTAGACTATTTAGTATCTTGTCATTCTTGATCAATTTGAGATAATCTAAAATTCCAAAAACATTTGAAAATTGATTTATAAAAACCAAAAACATTAACCACTTATTTTCCTTAAGGATTTTGGTAACCCTCAATAAGTCACAAGAAATCACTTGTCATTTAGTTTCCCCATCTTTTTTGGCCTTTCTATCCCATGCACTTGCCATTTTGTAAGACTAATCCCATATAATTCTATCACATACATCATATTTGTTTTGTTTTTATCATTTTATTCTATCCCATGTCCTAGGAGAACTACATTCAACCTAAAAATTTTGTTAGATATTACATCCATGGGAAACTATTTAGGAAATGTCCACTTACCTAGTGCATATGGAGAAAGATCATCCACCCCCTTCCTTTTATTATATTCCCCCATATTGTTTGTTTATTATATTGTACCCTATTTTATAGGGGCAACATTCTTCATCTTGTTTATGTCATATTGATTATGTTCACATTAAGATTAACTATTTGTTTGTTTATTTATTTATTTTTGTTTATTTATTCATTTATTTATGTGCCTATTTTTATTATTTTTATATTGTTTCCTTGACTTAGTCTATATATACCCATTGGGTGATTCCTTAAGCATCATTCTTGAGTCTATCCATATTCATATGCCAACATTATCATCATGGTTTTTATCATTGCTGCATTATTTTCTATTGAGTATTAGATCAAGAGTTAGTTCTTATGCATATTTCATCCAAGTCCTCTTGGTTTTCTATCATGATGCCTACCATCATGTGTTATATCAAAAATTATCTTCAAGAAGTCTACATGAAAAATTCAATGATGATATCTCTTTAGCACCAACACCAATAATAATTCTTGACTTGATCCAAATCATATCCAAAACAAAGTAATTAAATAACAAAATAATTTTCTTCCTTGTTAGTTCAGATGAGAATCTCCCTACTAGCAAGTTGTCTAATTCATCTTTATCCTCTATACTAATTCTAAATCATGTTTTCCATCATCATATTTGCCATCATAATTTCATATCATGTTTGCCACTATCAAGATACAATGATTATCACTACCTATGGGCAAACTATTGTATAACATCCCACTTGTTTACCAATATCGAGGTCTAATGATTATAATCACCTTTAGGTAAGTCATTCACTTTCTTCTTCCCAACTAGGGCATGTTTTAATCCTACCTATGTTGATGACTATAATTTTATATGGTCAAATCATCTTGTTTGTCTATCCCAACTAGGGAAACTCCATATGTCACTAATTATAACCACCTTTGGGTAAATTAGTCCATTCCACCCCATAATTTTCATCTATTTGGTCCACTCATTTCCTTCTTTTAAGGGTCCATTTTCCAATCCCTTTTATAACCACTCCCTCAAGGGGACAACCTATATTTCATCCATTTCCATTAAAATTTTAAGCACATAGAACCTTTTTAATCATTGAGAAGACATTATTATGCTTACAGCTTACAACACCTTCCCAAATAGGGGAAAACTATAAACATCTAAAATTGACCACCAATGGCTTCATACTATACTTTAAACCAATTTTTACCAACCTTTGCCGATCAATCTTAAGAATATCTAAACATCCCAAATTTGGCTTCACTACATGCAATACTAGCTTATAAATCAATTAAATGGGATAAATGTACACATCAATTAATTCAAATTATTCAAAATGTCAAAAAGCCTAAATAAAATTAATTTAAGTGCAAAAATAAATCAAATGCCTAAGTTGAATTATACATGAGAAATTAAATGAATTATCAAAAAAGAAATTCAAAATTTAAAGAATATCTTAGGAACTCATAATTACCTTTTGTGAGTTGTCATTTTTAGAAAATATCCTAGCCATGACTATTTATTTTTAATCATGACCATATGACACCTCTTGACTCCAATAATATTAGTTAACTCAAAAAGGTTAAGTTTGAACACATTTCAATCTCTAACTACCCTTTAACTCACCTTGGGTTAGGTTTAGTTATTAAAACTTTAAATACAAGCCTATACCTCTTCATTTAGATATCTTAGACTTAGTAAGGTTTTACAAAACCATTCATGCTATCTCTTAGAATATATCTTGAAGGACATTATAGTATAATAAAAGGTAACTTGAAGGTATCTCCTAGGATATAAATTTTAAACATGCATAAGGATACCCTTGAAGGTATTACAAGGCCTTTCAAGGTATCTCCTAGGAGATACCTTGAAATAAAATTATAATCGTGTGCATGTTCAAGGATTCCATATAATAAAATGGTGTTAACAATTATATAACATAAATAATATAATATAATATATAACAAGCTAAAACAAAATAGAGTAAACACTGCATACTAGGCATATGTAAATAAGTCTTATGAAAACCATAACAGTAGTAGTCTACTAATATTTATCCTAAATCAAAACCATATTCCATCACATCAAAACACTATATATAGATTTTTACATGGCCTTAACTCTTCACATTCTAGCCTTTTATCATATAAAAGGAAAGACTCTTGGAGTTATTATATCTATTTCATGGATTATAAGGACAAATACACCCAAAAGACCATATAGACTATGGAAGTGATGTTGAAGTTTAGACAAGCTATTGTGTATGTTATGGTTGAATATCTTTGCATGTTAATTTATATATACATAACTCAACTATCCCCCACATGCCATGGTTATATCAAAACCTTTTCAATGACAATTATAATCACTATTGAAGGTATTAAAAGACCCTTAAATGTAATTCTTAGGAGATATGTTGAAATAATATTCCAATCATATGCATGTTCAAGTTATCTACTAGGATAACCCTTTAAGGTCCTACAAAACCCTTCAAGATATCTCCTAGAAGATACCTTGATGGACATTGTATTGTAATCAAAAGTATATTAAAGGTTTTTACTATGAGATACCTTTCAAACATGCACAAGGGTACCCTTGAAAGTATTAATTTGGCACTTTAAGGCATCTCCTAAGAGATACTTGAAAGAAAACTCCAAATGTGTACATGTTTAAGGATTCCATAAACTAATATGGAATTAACAATTCCATAGCATAAATAATGTAATATAAGATAGAACAAGATAAAACAAAATAGACTAAATATTATTCACTCTCAAAGGTAATATAGAGAGGCATAAGGCAAGATAGACTTGGGAATTAGTTGACCTATCAAAAGGAAAAGAGGTATAGGATTTAAGAGGGTCATATGACTTGATATTTCCACTAAACCATTATAATAAGACATTTTCATGGAATTAAGAGGAAGGTTAGGGGTAATTAATGTATTATAATTGTCTACAAGGTTTTATGTTGGATTTTTACTCTAACATGATAGCTTTAAACTCCAACAAGCTAGCTCTAGACTCTAACATGCCAACTACAAACTCTAATATCCTAGATATAGAATTAAATAGTCTAGATATTATATTCAAGAGGGTAGATATAAACCTTAAAAACTTGAGAAACATACTTTAGTATAGATAAATACTTCATCAGTGTAGTTATAGAATTCAATAGTCCAGCTATGAACTTTAATGTTAAAGCTATGGACTTCACTAACAAATCTCTAAACATGCAAATAATGATTTAAAATGGATATATGTAGGTAAATAAAAGTTAAAAATATGTTTTTAAGGTTGAGAAAAATCATTAAAAACATGGTAGTAAGTTTAAAAATAAGTGGGAGTGTTAAAATGTTATTATTTACCTGTCCTCTTCACCTACCCAGCCAACTCTGGACTTTTACAATAGGCTCATTTAAGCCACCAAATAGATTATGTTCACAAAATTTGAAATTTGAATTTTTAGGAGCCATTTGGAATTTTAGGGAAAACAAATAAGAAGGTGAAAAATTCAAAAGTTATTAAAGACAAAAAGAGATAAGATAAGAAAATTAAAAGTAGGAGTAGAATATAAGTTAGTGTAGCAAAAGCTGAAAGAGAATTGGGCAAAGGATATGCATGAGTAGCATCACTTGAGAGAAGTGTCATAAGATATTTCAATGCATCATTAGTCAGAGAGAAAAACCAATAGTGAATAAATCTTGGATATCTTATTCTAATGTAATAACAATCTACTTAAAATAGGGCAAGTAGTTTATTGACATCAGAGAGTAGACGAGGATAAACTAATTTCTATAAGATATTTGTTACATTTATAGATGTAAGCTTATTCAATTTTTGTATTCATTATAAAAATCATTATGATATATGTATTTCTAAGTTTTTATCCTTATACTCTTCTTTCCCCTATGTTTTAGTTCTTTCACGATCATTTTAGTTTATTTGAAATAATTATGTACAAATACAACTTAGTAGGTGCAGTTTTTAAGGCCTATGTTGATTGGTCTAGACTAGCTTAGTATTTTTAATTTTTTAGAAAAATAGAATGTGTAGGCCTAGGTGGGAATAAATAATTAGTATCTCCTATAATATACCTTGAAGTTTATTTTAGTAAAATCAAAGGTATCTTGAAGGTATCTCTTAAGAGATACCTTTCAAACATACATAAGTGTAGCCTTGAATGTATTACAATTCACTTCAAGGTATCTCCTAAGAGATACATTGGAATAAAATTCCAATCATGTGCATGTTCAAGGATTCAATAAACTAACATGCTATTAATAATTATAAAACATAAATAAACATAATATAAGATATAATAAGTTAAAACAAAATAGAGTAAACATTGCACACTAGGCATACATAAAAGAATTTTAGGAAAATCATAACAGAACTAGTCTAATAATCTTTATCACACATAAAAACCATATTCCATTACCTCAAATCACTATATATATATATATATATATATATATATATATATATATATATATATATATATACACACACACACATATACATACACATCTCTATCTCTTCACATTACATCCTTTTGGAATAATAAAAGAAAGAGTCTTGGCATTCTTATATTTATCACTTCAATTACAAGGTTGAATACATCTAGAATATTATATATACCATGGAGGTGGAGCCAAAGTTTTTCTTAGTGACTATGTAGGTTATGGCAAATATCATGGTATATATTTCAAATTAGAAAAACTTTGGCTCCACCTCCATGGTATATATGATATTCTAGATCATGCTTAAGCATTTTCTTATTATCAAGTACTTCTTTTACCATGGTAAGCAAAATATGTAGTGGAATCTAAATGGCCATCATATTTTTCACATATTTTTCTTCTACGATTGTAAGAAAGTCTCTAGAATTTGATATCTTAAGATGGATATCTGGCATAATACCATCCAACCAATTTTCAATCCTTTAGGCTTAAATAACCATAAATGTGGTGTGCATTATCTCATTTTTTCACACCTAGATCTTCTTAATCAAGGTATCCATAGAGACTAATAATTGTTGAAATGTATAGGTCATTGATTTTATACTATCTATTTTATCATTCATTATAAATTTAACTTTATCTACCATTGTGAACTATGGTTTCATATTAGCCAAGGATTTCTCAAGGTAATACCTTCAATCAAGCATTCCTTAGGCTATTTAATTATCCTAATGCACAATAATATCAAATACCTATACATATTCCTCTAGTACTTCATATATGGCTTCTATTTCAATGTAGATAGCCTACCCTACAAAAAAAAGCATCCCAAAATTTCAAAAATATATACTGCATAGTAATTAAATATATGGAGATGGAATTGATGACGATGGAGCCATTATAGATGTATCCTTGGGCTGTAGCAACACAACCTTACATTTGGAGTTGATATTTTGAAGTTAAAATGGTGGTATGTAGGTATGAGCATCGATGATCTATGTAATGGAGCTGGTGAATGGTGAAAAATCTTTCTTATAGTTATTCCAATCCAGCATGGCTTCCTAGATTAGCCTCAATAATGTGCACAAAGGGGCTTGATATCTTATGAGCTGTATGAGATCAACATTATCAATTATTCTCATATCTTCCTTAGTTTTTATGATCTAATATTGAATATCACTCTTAAGTTGATCCATTTTATCTGCATATCTTTGCACTTGAAGTTTTATAAAAGAATTACACATAATCTAGCTTTACTAATTGAAAATATTGTCCCTCACATTGTCTCTAGCATTTGAGGATTATTTTAAAGCAATCTCCATCTTCTCCATACTTCTACAATAGGGGCATTTATGGCACAAAAAAATTAAATTAATGTTAGTTTAAATTTGAATTTTTGGGAGCTCTTTATAATTTGGGGGGAAAAGAGGAAGTAGGTGGGAAAGTTAGAAGGTAGTAGAGATAAAAAGAGATAAGATAAGAAAATAGAAAGTGTAAGGAGTAAAATATAAGTTAGCATAGTAGTGAATGAAAGAGAATTAAGTAGAGGATATTCATGGGTAACAACACCTAAGAGAAGTAGTAGAGGATATTTCAACATAGTATTAGTTAGAGAGACAAAATATATGAGTGAATAGAGACTATAGATCTTATTTCAATGCAATAATAGTTTGAAGAAAACAGGGCAAGTAGATTATTGACAATAGAGAGTAGAAGAGGACAAACTAATTTTTGAAGGAGATTTGTTATAGTTGTAGATGTGATTTTATTTAGTTGATATAATAATTTTAATAAGAAATATGATAAATATATTTCTATGTTTTTATCCCTATACTCTATTCTCCCTTATTTTATGGTTCTTGTTGTAGACATCTAAAATTGGCCACCAATGGCTTCATAGTAGATTTTAGATAAATAGTTTCCAATCAATCCTAATAATCTCTAAACGTCTCAAATTTAGCTTCATAACATGCAATATTAGCTATAAATCAATTAAATGGGACAAATCACACATCAATTAATTCAAATCATTCAAAATGTCAAAAATCCCAAATAGAATTAATTAAAATACAAAAATAAATCAAATGCATAAGTTGAATTATCCATGATCAATTAAATGAATTATCAAAAAATAAATTCAAAAGTCAAATAATATCCTAGGAACTCACAATTACCTTTGTGGGTTGTCATTTTTGGAAAATATCCCACCCATGCCTATTCATTGCTAATCATGACCATTTGATACCTTTTGGACTAAACCATGATTAGTTAACTCATAAAGGTTAAGTTTAAACCCATTCCAATATATAACTACCCTCTAACTCATCTTGGGTTGGGTTTAGATTTTAAACTTATAAATACAAGACTAGACCTCTTCATTTAGAGAGCTTGGACATGTTAATGTTCTAATGTAGGATTTGGTACATGATTCAAAGCTATAGAGTTATAATTCCAAGCCAAGCCACTTTGAGAAAACATCAAGCCAAATCCAAGCAACCATGGTGCAAAGAGGATAAGGATCCACACAACTCCATTTGCCAAAGAATTCTTGAGCACTAGTCGAGTAAGCCAAAAGAAGAAATCTCTTAGAGCATTTAAGGAATTGATAAAGAATGGTGTAATTTATTTCCATTTTTATTTGTGCTCTCTCAATTTTTTTTCTTCACCATGCTCCTCCCTTTGATCTAGGAAAGATAGTGTTATGCTTGTTAGTGTGTTTATTTCATTTTTATTTCTTTTCATTGTGAAGCTAACATATGATCTAACCACCCTTCTTGGATTCCTTGATCAAACTTGCATGGTAATTTTAGTGTATTTTCATCATTTGTATACAACTATGGCTTAGTCAGTAATTTTTTTTAAGAATTATGTTGTTTGATCTAGACCAACTCAGTAGTCTTAGTTTTTTTTTAAAAATGTGTAGGCCTAGGTGGGTAAAAACCAATAGTATCTCCTAGAATATACCTTGAAGGACATTTTAGTAAAAAAAAAGGTACCTTGAAGGTACCTCCTAAGAGATACCTTTCAAATATGTGTTAGGGTACCCTTAAAGGTATTACAAGGTACTTCAAGGTATCTCCTAGGAGATACCTTGAAAGAAAAGTCCCATGTTCAAGGATTCCATAAATTAACATCTCGTTAACAATTTTGGAACATAAAATGCATAGTATAACATATAACAAGCTAAAAAAAAGTAAACACTAGGAACTAGTCATACATAAAATAATCTTATGTAAAACCATAACAAAACTAATCTATTAATCTCTATCACACATTGGAACCATATTCCATTACATCAGAGCAATATATATATATATATATATATATATTTACATAGCTTTATCTCTTCACATTCTAATCTTTCAGCATTCAAAAGGAAATACTCTTGGCATTCTTATATCTATAACTTGGCTTACAAGACCAAATATAGACAAAAGATAATATAGACTATAGAGGTGGTGTTGAACATGGGATAAGAAACTATGTATCTTATGTTTACTAATATTGTACATTTGTATCTAGATTTATCTTTTATAAAATTACTTGGTGACCTTGTAGTGGAATGAACTTAGGTTCTTCTATGATTTACACATTAGCCAATTCAACATGAAATAGATCATCCTTGAACATTTTATAATTATCAAGTACTTACCATTCCATGGCAATAAAAATTCATGGTGGAATATGAATGGCCATCATATTTTACACATCTTCTTCTTCTATTATGGTAAGGAATTCTATAGTATTTGAAATCTCAAGCTAGATATCTGACACAACACCATCTAAGATGTTTGTAGTTTTTTGGGCTTAAATAGTCATAAATGTGCTATATATTATCTTATTCTACTACACCTAGATATTATTAATCATGGTATTCATGGATTATAATAATTTTTTAAGTGAATAGGTCATTAATTATCTATTAGGCATCTAATCACTCATGAAAACATTAGTTTTCTACCATTATGAACTCTAGTTTTGTAGTAGCCAAGGATTTGTCAAGGTGATACCTCTAATCAAGCATTCCTTGAGATATTTGCTTAGCTTGCTGCATATCAGAATCCAAAACCTATACATATTCCTCCATTACTTCATATATGTATTCCATTTTAGTGTATAAAGACTACCTTGCATGGATAAAATGCATCCCAAATTTTCCAAAAAAATCATTACATAGTATTTAACTAGATAGTGGTGTAATTAATGAAGATGGAGCCATTGTAGATGTATTTTTGGGATGTAGATGTGAAACATTACATTAGGAGATGATTTTTTTAACTTTTTCATGGTGTTATTTAGGTAGTAATGTTGATGATTTGTGTAATGGACATGGTCAATGGTGACAAATCTTTCTTATAGGTGTTCCAAACTAGCATGGATTCTTGGATTAGCCTTAGCAATGTGCATAAAGGGGATTAATAGACTATGATTTGTGTGAGACTAATATTATGAGTGATTTTGATGGTTAATTTATTATTTTTAATCTGCATTTGAATCTCACTATTAAGCTACTCCATTTTGTCTACATATCTCTACACCTGATGTCTTACAAAATAATTCCACATAATTTAGCTCTACCAATCCAGAATATTGTCCCTCACATATATTTAATATTTAAATATAATTTCCATATCCTCTATTATTTTCATGTGTATTTCCATTATTTCCTTAGTATTATAGGGCTTGGAAAACTCTAAACTTGAACAATCTATTGTTATATTTAGTTATTGCTCTAGTCCAACATGTTTAGCAAAACCTGTTATGTTTGTATCATAATAGCCTCAAGAATAGTCTGATACCCTTCCAATAGAGGTATGAGTGAATCCAATTCTAATTTGATGCCTTACCCTAAGGAATTGAGTTCTCATAACTTCTACTTAGTGCACCAGTCTATTATCAGTTGAGAAATGAGTGTTCTCAACCTATGCGAGTTAGACATGACTTGATCATTACTGAATCATGTGACCAATTCTAGATAAGTGTCTTGAAATATATTTTTATCTTATTGTAAATGGATTTATATCTCAATGGTTTACACCTTTATTTCATCATCATATTACTCCAATGATGTAGAGTTTTATGCAATCAATTCTTAAAAAGTGGCAACACCCTCTAATTACTTTAACAATAGTGATCGATAAACATGTAAGGATGATTCCTACCTTAATGGTATTATGGGAAAAGTGGTAATTATGGTTGATATATCAGTTTATGACATGTTTAAAATAGGAATATAAAACTTAGTGTACCTCACAACTACCATAGGAACATCCTATAAACATCCTCCTCTAGAAAAAAATGTAGAATGTTGAGTATGCATGCCTTGGGTGGTGGATTTGTGTTGTGGTGAATTTTATTCTTGTAGTACCTACTTCAACACATCCTCTTGCACATTCTCTTGTAGTTATTTTTTTAAATGTTTTTGTGCCTCATTCTCTCCCTTTTTTTCATCCTCTACTTTTTTCTATTTTTCTTCTTCATTATCCTCTGGTTTCACATTAAGTACAATAGCCTTTTCTTGTTCAATGTCAGATATTGACTGGGCATCAAGTTTTAGTTATGCCTTAGATTCACATTATTTTTCCTCTTTGTCCTTCTAGGCCTAGGTTTGTTTTTACCTGAGGGCTTTAGCTTATTCTTTTTTTTCTTTGGTCAGCTTCATCACCTCATTGGTGAGTAGTAGTCACATCATCTTGGGATTGCATGTGATAAACTATGATGTCTGCAACATATTTTTATTTTTGTTCCTCCTATGCCTCAGCTTATTTTGTTTCATCTATAGATTATTTCACTTTTTTCATCTTGAATAGCCTACCTACAAATAGGATCTACATCTTTGACCTTTTTCTTGGCCTCAACTTTTTTGACTTACGTTTGTGATTCTACTTGATGTTGTTGTTGGCTAAAACTAGCCCATATATGAAATATTTGCCTATATAGCCTAAGAAATCTTCATCTATATCTATGGTTAGAGGATCAAGGGAAGGAATTACTCCCTTCAAGGTTTTGGTTCATTTATCTTTTCTCAATGAGTGAAACTATATAGAAAAGAAATAAACAAATTGGTTTTCCTAGATAGGATAATGAGTTAAGTTCATAATCAATAACCTTCAAAGGTCTAAGTTTAGTCATGATCCACTTAGTTCATTTGAGAAAAAAAATCATAATTTTTAGCTAAGTATAGGCCTTAAAAATGATCTAGCCATGTGGGGCATGCCCAGGGATGTCAAGTTAAAGCCACAAGAAATAACCACTTAGATTCAAAATCCTTAACAAGTTTTAAGTTGAATTCAAGGTTTCCAAATGGAATGATCTTAGATGCCAACATAAAATATCAATGACACATGGGAAATATCACAAGGTCAACAAGTTAGGAAAGATCTATGGTGCATGTTTTATTATACAATCAAAGATCAATGGCGAGATAAAAATCAATAGTTAGAAGATCCTAAGAATGAATCAGATAGTGCCAAGTAACTCAATCATGGTGACTTTTGAGAAGATCAACAGTTTGTGTTCAATCATATTTTTAGATAGAGATCAACAATATGTATTTGATTTGGCAAATAAGAAATCAATGGTCTATGTTTGATCTCATATATTAGAGATCAATGGAGCATGTTCAACCATGTAGAAGTAGATTGATGGTGCATAAGAGGTCAAAATTCAATAATCCTTGATTGCATGCGAGGGAACCATGTGGCATGGGCATGTTAAATTGATGGTGAATGAAAATAGGGTTTATAAAATGCATGTGGGACTACAAATTTTCATTTTAAAAAAAATTGAGATAAAGATAAAATAGTGTTTCTAAGTGGCATAATCAAATAAGTAGATCAAAGATCAATGGAGTAAATTTGATCAAGTTCCAAGGGTCACAAGATGAAGACATGTGTCCAAGTTGATGATGGTAAAGTTTTAAAATGAAATAAGTATGGAAAGTAGATGCATAAATGCAAGATCAATATATGATCTAAGTTACCAAAATTAAACCATATAGAATCAAATATCACCATTAAAGATTAGCTAGATCTCTCAAAATATCATAGGTGTAGGTTTTATGTCTTATTCATGAGTAATAAACCCTAGCCTATGAATATTTTTTATAATAATGACTATATGAAAAAATATGGTATTAGTTTTCATATATAGTGGATCTATGTTTAAGGTTTGAAGTAAAGGAAGAATGGTGATTTTCATAATTGTGTTCTAAAAGGACACCAGATTATTTGGAACTAATGAAAGTTAATTTGTAGAGGTAAGATTAATGTTAATTGATCAAAAAGAGTTTGGGCCTCATATATTAATTTATTCTTTCTCGCTTACCTATCTCTTTTCCCCTCTTCTTATATATCCCCCATTTCTCCCCATAAAAAAAGACTCTTATGCTTTTTGCATGCCCAAGCTATGCTAAGATTTGTATTCTAACACTTATTTGATGTAGTAAATACTAAATTCCTCTATTTATAAGTTGTATTTAAGTGTGTTATATGAATAATTAATGTGGCTAAGTGAATGTATGATTTATTTTTCCTTTTTCTAAGTTTTCTCACCTTCATGAAGCGTTCTGTAGCTTTCACAGGTCATTTTAAGTGCCACAGATAGTTTATCAATTGATTTGGAAGTGGAAAATAGACCTCCCATAATAGGTTGATAGCTAGTCGGTGCCTTTTTATGCAATACTTATGTGAAATTTGATCAAAGAGTGAGTGAAGTGATATTTATAGGCTCAAAACTATCTAATAGTGTGTTTTATACAATTGTAAGTGTCCAAAATCATTGGTGAATCACCCTTTTAGCTCTCTTAGTAACCCTTTACCCCCTTTATAACCATTTTACAAGCATAAGAATTAGTTTAAGTGATCCAAAAAGAGGAAGTATGCCTTCTTTAGAGTTTAAACCTCACTATAGGATACCCCTAGCCTAAGTTAGTTCCCATTTTATGGCTTAGTTAGAGAGAGCCTGAAGAACTCCCTCTATGGGTGAAAATTAAGACCATAATAGTTTTTGTCATGCTCGATATGACCATGTTATTCATTGAGTGAATATTTTTGGTGTTCTCTTCATCCAATTATCCTTTTGAGGTATGTGTGTAAACATCAATGGCAACTCCAAGTATTCATCAGCTAGTATAAGTAACCCAAATGCCTAGTCATCATTATTTGGTATGTATCATCAATCATTTGATCAAAATACATGTTATTTCATCCCTTATCCTTCATATTAGATTAAAAAAGTTTATGGCTTCCCCCCATGTGGCTCTCAAGATTTAGTGTATCATCCTTGTCAGAGTTTGTCTATCTTTAGTCAAATAGAAAAGAGTCTTAGGGAGATAAGACTTGATCTTGAAAAAGAATTAAGAGAGATTGATAGGGTGGAAGAATGTTATAGGTAACAAGAAAATAAAAAATACCAAGCTTTTTTTTAAGAGTAGGAGTTGAGGTTTCAAGAAGAATGCTTAGCTAGGTAAGACAAAGCCAAGCAAGAAAATGACTATCAATTGTTCTTAAGAATGAGAGAAACCAACCCTAGGCACTAATTACCCTCTCCTAATCTTTTATATGCTCAAACCTATCCCCTTATTCTACCTTATCAAAGCTCATCTCTATTAAGAGTCAATATAATCATTAAAAACCATTTAGCTAAAAAACATGAAGTCATCCCATCATGGATCTTATCCTATGCCAATGACCCTAATGGTGTCACACCCTCTCATGTGAAACCATATTGTCTTATATCCATTTAATAAGAGGAGAAGGTAGATGCATCCTACATATTTCCATCATGGAAATTAGTTCAAGAAGGTGTAAAGAGGAAATAGGAGGTTCTATTTGAGGCAATCCAAGAGGTAGTCTTGGAAGAGGAGTTAGTTCAAGAAATGAACCAAGAAACTGTAGCTCATCTCAATGAGCTTACTCTACAAGAATTCTAAGACACTTCTTCCTTTCCCCAAGAACCACATAAAATATATTTAAAATTCCCTAGTTGGAAGGACACTCTCTTAAGCTTTAATCAAGGTGAATTTTTTCACCCCTCATCATCTATTTATTAGAAAAAGAGATTATTTTACAAAAGATAGAGGATGAGTTTGCAATCATAGGTGAGCACAAGAGGACAATATGGGTGTCTATGATGAAGAAATCATGATAGGTATCCCACTTTATTCAAAAGAGGAAAAGTCAAGTTTGGACCAACCTTCTTGGCTTGGATTTGACATTAATGAATTAAGGCATGGAGAAGACATTCCTCAAGCTGAACATAGGGGAGACCTTGAATGGAAAACTAAATGTCTATTCTACATAGAAGAGAAAGAAGATTAGAATTAGGAATGGAAATATCTATACCATGACTTCATGGACTAGGTAGAGGTTCTAAACTAGCTTATGCTTCCTCTAAAGCATGAAAATGAACTTATAGACTAGGTTATATAAATTGACCAGTCTCAAGATTAATTTTCTATTGAAGCTAGTATTGATGTCTTCAAGAATGAAGAAGAGTGGTTAGATCTGAAACCACAAGAATATGACATTTTTTACCCTAAATGGTTAATGAGATTTCATGCAGCTTCTTCAAAGGTAAGTAAAATAATAATGATGTTAAGATTGGCATTATCTTGGATGACCAAGAGAAATTTGCCTTTTGGGATGACTTAAAACTTTTTTGTCTAAGCTTGGATAGTCAACCTTCATGTTCAAAAGAGCCATCAAGTTAGAAGATTAAAAGTGATCCTATACTCCAACATAAATCAATATTTGAAGACTTGGAATAATATGTTTACATTGGAGATATGTTTGTCCCTTTTTCATCTATTAAAGATCAAGCCAAAAGAGTCAACAATCAAGCATCTTAGCGCACCTAACATGAACTCTCTAAATAAATGCATTTTTTTTTATCTTGGTTCATTACAAGTGAGTGATTCTAAATGTTTCCCATTTGATATTGGAGGAAAATACTTATAGGTCAAATCCTTGTATATATTAGAGTAGTTTTTAATGTTTTTCTCTAAGTGCCTTATGTACATTCTTTCAGTTGTGTGTTTCCCTTCCATAAGTGCCTTAGGCACATTGTGTGTTTTGATTCCTTTCTATCCTTGTTGCTTCAAAAGAGGTGTTTAGAAATGGGAAATATTTTATTAGTTTCACACTAGTAGGGAATAAAGACTTTTGACTCTATATGACCAATGGATTAGACAAGGAAACTAATATGGTTATCAATCATAACAAGCATGCTTCCTAGTCAAGTCATCAAAAATGTTGGCCAAAATTGGCCCACATACTAATATTTTGCCTATATAGCCCAACAAATCTTCATATATAGCCATGTTTAAAGGATCAAGGGAAGGAATTACTTCTTTAAGGGTTTTGGTTTAGTTATATTTTCTTAGTGAGTGTAACTATATAGAAAACCAATAAAGTAATTGGGTTTCACATATACGACAATGATTTAAGTCCATAATTGATTACCTTCAAAGGTCTAAGTTTAGTTATGATCCACCTAGTTCATTCAAGAAAAATAATTAACAAGTTTGATCCAAGTATAAGCCTTCAAAATGATCTATAAATGTGGGATATGCTTAGGGACATCAAGTTAAAGTCATAAGAAATAACCATTTGGATTGAAAATCCTTAACAAGTTTCAAGTTGAATGCAAGGCTACCATGTGGCATGATCTCAGAGGTCAACATTGAAAATAAATGGCAGGCAAGGTCAATAAGTCAAGAAAGATTTATGATGCATGTTTAATCATGTATTCAAAGATAAATAATGAGATAAAATTCAACAAGTTAGAGAATCCCAGGAATGAATTAGATAGTGGTCAAGTGTCTCAATCATGGTGACTTTTGAGTAGATTAATAGTTTTCATTTGATAATATTATTAGATAGAGAACAATGGTCCATGTTTGATATGGTATATCAAAGATCAATGGTCCACATTTGATTTGGTAGATCAAAGATAAATAAAGCATTTTCAACCACACAAAATCATATTGATGATGCACATGAGGTCAAAAGTCAATGAGCCTAGATTGCATATGAGGCCACCACATGGCATGAGCATGTTAACTATATGGATACTAATAGTAGGGTCCAAAAGATGCATGTAGGACTACCAAATGTAACATTTTTTAAAGTTGAGTTAAAGATCAATGAAGGGCTGCTAAGTGACACAATCTAAAAAGAAAATCATAGATCAATAAAGAAAATTTGATCAGGTTTCAGGGGGCATAAGATAAAGACACATGTCCAAGTCAATGATAGTTATGTTCTAAAATTAAATAAGTATCCTAAGGAGGTTCCACATGGGTAGAAACATTAGATCAAATGTTTTATCCACCCAGAGAAGTAGATGCATATATACAAGATCAAGATATGATTTGGGTTACAATAAGTAAACCCTATAGAATTATAGATCACCACTAAAGATTATATATACCTCTCAAAAGCTCATAGGTGTAGATTTTACATCTTGTTCATGACCAATAAAACCTAGCCTATAGATCTTCACTAAAATTATGACTATATGAAAACCAATAAATGGGATTGGTTTTCATCTATAGTGGATCTATGTTCAAGGTTTAGAGTAAAGGTATAATGGTGATTCTAAAAATTATGTTCTAAAGGGACACCATATGAATAAGTTCAAAGTGACTATATGATAATGTAAAGGGCATATCAGGATGGAGCATAGTGTTATAAGCTCATTAAGAATATAGAGAGTTTAGATGTTGAGGGGGATAAGTGGAGCATTTAGTGAAATTTAAAAAGTATTTAGAGACCATTCCCCTTTTGAATAGATCATAACTCATCATCCTCAATAAATTCTTATCTTATAATTTGTCCTAGGTCAATAAGAGGGCTTGAAAGATATTTGGAATTGATGAAAGTTAATTTGTAGAGGTAGGACTAATGTTAATTGATCAAAAAGAGGTTGGGCCTCATTTATTAATTTCTACTTTCTCACTTCCCTCTCTCTATTCCCATCTTATATATCTCCCATTTCTCCCCATAAAAAAGAGACTCTTATGTTGCTGACATGCCCATACTATGCCAAGATTTGTATTATAACACCTATTTGATGCAATAAAGATTGAATTACTCCATTTACAAGTTATATTAAATTATGTTCTATGAATTCATTAATTTGGATAAGTGAATGTATGCTTTCCTTTGCCTCTATCTAAGTTTTCTCACCTTCATAAAGTGTTTTTTAGCTCTCACAGGTCATTCTTGTATACACATAATATTTTTAAATTTTATTGATTACTGACACTTTATATCTTATAAGAACCTATAGAGTCTCAATATCTTTGAGTGTACACCCTAAGGGGTACACTAGGAAAGGGGTGGGATAGACCATTGGTGATTCATAATATTGTTGTCCCTTTTTCCACTTGCCACCTACATACTCATCTCCTAAAAACATTATCCCTAAGCTTATTCTTCTCAACCTTATCCATTCCAGTCATTTTCCTCTTTCCATCCTCCTTTTCTTGCCTAAATTACCTTTTGGAAAATCAGTTGTACTAGGTCAACTAGGTCAACCATGTACAGTCTAGGGGTATTTTTCACTTTTTGGGTTTGTTAGCCTTTCAGTCAACCTAGCTCAGACCTAGTGAATTGTCCTCAAAAACATATAGGATCGACCGGGTTAACCCTATACAACCAATTTTTTTGAGAGGATTTAGGGTAAGATCTACCTATATATACAAGTTCATTTCCAACCATTTGTAAGAAGAGAAGCAAAGAAGAATAAGTTAGAATGAACATCTACTTATTGACCATTCTACTTGAGTAATAAAGCTTATTGTTTCACACTTTCTTTGGAGATATGGATCTTGTCTTGTGGAGAAGTATTTTGGATGCATATATAGGTTTTATAACCTAGAGTTGATTTGTATTTTTTGTCATTACATACCATAATAATATATTGTGAAGCACCTTGGACAAGTGAAATATTGAGGCTTGGTGGGTTCAACTTCAAGGTAAGTATTCCTAACTTCATTTCTCCTTTGTAAGAGTAGATATATAATGTAGTTGTACTTATTTATTTCATGCATTAGGATTCTATATACATTGACATGAGTATATGTCTTCTATGCATGTTTTGTTTAGTTTGTTTTATTTCTAACCACCACTTTGTACCATAATATTTAGTGTGCACTATATTAGGTTTACTTTCTTGTCTAAAAAGTGAACATTAAACCTAGGACTCTTTTAGGGTTGTTGCATGATTGTGTTAGATTGTAGGATTTAGAACCCTTCCTATCATGGTGTATTATGACAATTGATCCCATAATTGGGTCTATTGGATCCCCATATTAGTCATACCCCTACTTAACAAATGTATCCCCAATCATAAGTGTAGGTATGCTCTATCTTATCTAAGCCAGGATTGATTTATTGACATGATGCATTTTTGATTGCATATATTTTGGTGAAATCAACATGAAATAACCCTTATAGGATTTATTTATCTTATTTCACTATTTAATCATTTTTTTATCATATATTTACCATGTTAGATTGACATTATCAACCTAGTATCTAAATTTTATACACAAGTTTTAAGGAAAAAGAAACTAGATTGATCCTATCAACTTAGTACAATTTTTAAGATTTATAGACATCTAGTCTAGACTACTAGGTCAACCCAGTCAACCATGTACATTTTCAATCATCTAGTTCAACATACTAGGTTGACCTAGTTGACCCTATACATTTCAGGCACTTAGCAATAAGTGTTTGTAAATCTTGATCAACCCAATCATCAAAATTTACAAGTATAAATCAAGGTTATTAAACATCAATCTTCATTTTCTTCATCTCTAATCCATTAAGGTTCATTTATATCTCTCTATCTCTTTCTTCACATTCTTTCCTTTTATAGTTTTTAGTCTTGAAAACTGCCCTTGCATAGTCAACTAGATTGACACTACCAACCCAATTATATGTTCCATGTGCTATCTAGATAACTAGGTCAACTCTACCAACTATATTCATTTTTAGACCTTACTTTCATAGTACATATTTGATCATGTCAAAACTATTATATTTTTTGTGCATACATATTGATCATATCAATATTATACCTTATTTAAAACTTAGAATTAACCTTATATGCTAGTAATTAAATCACACTTTCTTTTCTTGTTGCTTGCATGCTTAAAATAGATCACATAGTCTAATTAGGTGGTTTTTTATTAATCATTTAGTCTACTATTTTATATTTTATATACACTACCAAATCACATAATATAAATAATTATCTTAACATTTGTCTACCTAAGGCCAACCTACATGGATTTCATCATGAAGGGGGAAGCCGACCTGATACTCTGGTCAATTATAAAGTATGTTAATGGTATATTCTAGCTAAACACATAAAACCCTTATCTATGTGGTGTGTGAAGTGAGGGGGTAGGCCCCAATACTCGTCATATATGTATCATTGCCACTATAGTCCCTTTCAGCCCAAACTACTTAAAACCATCCTTAGATTACCATTCTAGTTATTTGTTTATAGCCAACTTCCCATCACATTTAAAATAATATCTTAATAATCTAATGAACATTTAGGTTGACCAATTAGTTATCTCTTTACTTTCCAAGTTGATTTCTTGCTCTTTCCTCAGTTATATTCTATATTTCAAAAACTTGCATTAGCCAATGTTGGTGCAAGGTTTTGTATTGTGTGCCTCAATTGGATTGGTCAACATTAACATAATTGACTATTTATCTCTTTTTATCTCTTTCTTTTCAAATTACTTGCAAAAGTTATCTTTTTTTAGTCTACAAATCTATCGTAAGTTTCTAAATTTCCCCTTTTATTGTACTGGGTCAACTCAGTTGACCTTGTATCTTTTTTAACCTCCATTCAATGTATTAGATCTACCTAGTCAACCTTGTACTATTTTCAAACCCTATTTTCCCTTTTCTAATCCTTGTTCATTATACTATATTGATCCAATCAACTTTGTATAGTTTACAAAACCTATTTTTGTGTTAGGATGACCCACTTGACCTTGTACAATTTCTATCATTCCCTATTTTCTTGCTTTCTCATCTCTCTTTCCTACACTTCATTATGGAATTTATATTTAATGATAATTCTAAGTTTCAGTCAATAGACATGATGAGTTTTACCAACCCTCATAGGGTCTCCCATAGACATAGTAGGGATCCTCTCTTGGATGCTAGTAATGTTCATATTGCCACTCACATAATGAACTATGGGACTTCTCCTGATACCTATTCATATCGTAATCATCTTTTCTCATTAGAAGACCAACCCAAATTAGAGTATACACTTGAAATGCTTTTCATTATCTTTGTTGATGTCTTAAAATTATGCTAGATCTTAATCAACAACAATGGGAAGTTTCAAGCTGTGGGACAATGCGACTTGAAAACAACCTCCAGATTTTAAAGAAGTTGGTCTCTTCTTTTGTATTGGGTGTCGGGGAAAAGGGATAGGAGACTAAATAGAAATGCAAAATGAAAGAATTAAAACCTAACTATGGTGATGTGTCTGAGAGTAATCCTAATCCTAACCTGAGCACATTGAAACTATTATGTGATTCTATTACATTTAAGAGTAGACAAGTGCATGATCAATGTAAAAGATTAGAATAACAGAAATAGAGGCTCACAATAGGGTAGTCTTTTGCTGAGATACAGGAATTGTCAACAAAGGCATAGTGTTCAATCTTCTCAATAGAATCTTCCAATCACATAGGAGGCATAGAAGTCATGCACAATCATGTAAATCTTTAGATTCAAGAAAATGAGACAAAAGCAAATAACATTTCCAATCACTGCACTAGAAAATCTATAGTATAGACTAATTTGCAAACAACACAGATAACATCAATAAAGGCATGGAGATCAAATTTCCTCAATTCATTCAGCCACATAAAGGGCACGTAAACATGCATGATTACATAAAATTTACAACTCAAGAAAATTGAGATAAGAGCAAATGATATTATTGGCCACAAATTTTAGATAGTCTAAAACTATGAAAATTCCCCCCCTTTCTTAGATTTTACAATTCTTCTTCTTTTATAGCCCTAGATACATAAATAAATAATAATAATTTGAACTTTAGTGCATTCAATGCTTTGAAAAGCCATGCTAGAGAAGAACAGTTGCCCTTAACTGCGGCATGGCGATTCCTGACTAGTTCCTCTCTTTGAGCCTAAATTTCAAATTTCATCACCTATTAGGCTGATTAACTATCTATTCTACCTTCACTATTAGGAGACAAATGGATAGCGTATTCAATGCTTGTAAGCCCCAAAAGAAACTACCTACTGCACTGATCCATCTACTTGAATTAACTCTCACCAAATTTCCCTCCATTTTCACTATAATAGGTAGACGGGCACTCTATTCTGTTTGTAATAAGAGAGGACCCTTAGCCAATTTATGAAAAAATCTCCTTTAGGCATTAGAAAATGACATTTGGCACTCTTCGCTGGGTTCATCAAAGACACGTGGCCCTCTCCCTTTCCTTGGCTATGCTGTATATTTATTCAGGACTCATAATAGGTTCTTATGGATGGTGACACCTGACAGCTCCCATGGATATTGAAGTAACACCCAAGGCCCACCACAACCTTTATTCAACAATGAAACTCAAGGATGATCCTTTGGATGTTGACACATGGAAATCTCCATTGCTCTTGGAAAGATACGTGGCATCTTCCGCTTCTTTGTCTAAAGGTATGTGGCACCTTCCACTGCCTTTTGGGGATGGGCTAGAAAGGGATCAGAGAGTGACACTTGGTAGCCTCTGCTAATCTTAGCACTTAAGCAAAATGAAAGGATGCCTTTATGCATTGAATGAAATCATTGGACCAAAGTCTCTTGGATGATGACACATGGTGGCTTGCAATTTTTCTCCAAAAAGGTATTTCATGGCCTCCATAATTTCCACTTAGCACTTTCCACCTTCTCTACTACCTTATGTTGAAAGTCTTTGAATGAAGTGCAGATGATGATATGAGATGTGGATGCTGACACATGGTGAATTTTACTTAATTGCTACTAAGTATGTGGCACGGTCTGCGGTTCTCAAAGGTTACAAAAAGGGGACTCGAGGGATGCCAATTATCAGCTTTGTCTCCCAAAAAGTGACACTTGGTAGCATCTGCTTGAACTAATACTCAAGAAAAAAGAGATGAAGGAAACAAGAAGGGGAAAAAGACTTTCTTAGAGGGTGACACTTGGTAGCTTCTACTATATCTCAACACTTGGGCAAAATGAACTGGCCCTCTACTTCAAAATTTTGCCACTTTGCCTAAAGAACCAAAATTGTAGTGCTCAACTGAAAATAATTGAATATGATGTAGAGTAGGAAATTACTATACAATTATTGGAAACCATCAGGGATTTTGAGCCTACTTAGAAAGAACCCGACTCTCACTTGATCAAAATTTCAAAATTTATAGCTTTAAAAGAGCTATCTGGAAGATAGACCACTCATGGTCAGATAATCCTTGCTTGTTCTGCAACTCATCAAAAGCCAAATCCAAGCTAATGAGATCCTTGTGTGAGAAGGTTTGCAGGACTTGGGCATTGGCTTTCACCTTGGATTCTAGTGGGAAAACAAGAATTAGAATAGTTTTGACCTCAGAGGTTGGAGAATCATCTCGCAAGCTCTGAAAAACTATTTGATCCCTTTACTTGGCTAGCATCAATGGTTGGATTTGGTCCACCATCAACACCATCCTCACATCCAAAAATGGGGAAGGAAGGCCCAATCACACCAAATCTTTAATGTGTTGCCTCATTTCACTGATGCCTTCTTTGACAACATCAAGATAGCTTCTGCAATTATTGGCTGTGGCATTACAACTGAGCTCCTCATTGACCCATTTTATGGTGGCCATTATATCATGAATCCCTATGGCTACCAATGTTACATCCCTTGAGCTATAGAGCTTCTCCAGTAAAAAATGAGAGTCTATGACTCTCCAAGAGATCATGGCCAGAGTGATCTGTACCAGATTCTTGACCATCTCACACAGTTGCTATGCATGGCATAAGAAGGTGAAAAGTGGCCTAAGCTAGAGAATCTCTAAAGAGATTCTCTCTGATGCTGACTTGTAGAGTTCCTTCACCAGCTGCACCATTCTGACACCTCTTGGCCTATTGTCTAGCTCAATTACTAGTTGTGTGGTCCACTGCTGCTCTACCTAGAGCTGGGCTTGAAAAGCCACACCCTTATTCTATTCTTTTGATAACCTTTGTTGTGATTGGGTAACCTGTAGTTGGAGTCCTTCGACTCTTCCCTAAAATGTTGCATTTTCTAGTCTTAGAGCTATTACTGCATCCTTGACAAGTACAAGCTCTACTTTTAAAGAATCATTTTGGGCCTGAATTACCTGTTGAGTCTGGAGGGAAATAGTATCTTTCAACTATTTCTGTAGACTAGCTATCTCATTATCCTTCTAGTTTATTTGTTTGGCCAAACTATTGCAGTTTGACTTTTTGTGGCTAGGTCAACCTCCATCTTCTACAGTCTCCTTGATATCCTCAAATAATCTTCTGTGACTACAAAAGTGGATTTGGTCATGAGCTCGACTCTGTCTTGAGGCCTAAATAGGGACATGTTGATGGCCACTGCGTTCATGGTGTAGTCTTCTGGCTGCATTTGTTCACTCAACTTGGCAATGTTGGGCGATAAATGGGTCACCATCAGCTGCTATTGAATGGGGTCAAATTGTGACCTCCAATGTGGCACCACTGGTGATTTATTCTCTTTACTCCTCTTCTTCTCCAATTGGGCTTCTCTTGCCTTCCTTACAGCATCAGCCTACATCTAGAAAGTGGAAGGGGATGTAATATATCCCCCTTGTGAAGGGAAATCCTTGTAGTAAACCGTATTGGAGAGCCATAGGCTAGCTAGGGGTGAGTTGAAGGGGCATTTTTCTAGGAATGGAGGGGGAGAAATAGGGTAATGTTAAGGCTTGAGGCATTAAGGATGAAGTGAATTGTTAAATGGGAATGGCAGCAGTGGTAGGAGGTGGCATTTGGCTGGGTGGAGGCATGGATTGAGAGGGAGGAGGGGGAGTAATTCCTACCTGAGGAGAAGTTGCAGTGCTCTACACTGGGCACTGTGAAGGCTATTCTTCCTCTTTTGGATCCAATTAGAACTGCACCCTTCTTCTCTTCCTAGGCATTTTTTATGTTCCCACCATCTCTAAATCTCTTGTATAATAACCTGGTATGAACCTTTCACAAGATAAAAACACGCTTGCTGTAACAAATTTCACTAGGTGCCATAATCGTAATGAGCAAGATATTTTCTCAGGAATGCTTGAGAGTTTTTAAACTTTAAAATTTGCTAAGGGATTTTTATGGGCCTATCAAGTCCCAAATAACATTAAATTAAGGTGACTATTAGCAAATCCTACTCAATCTTCAAGAAACAGCGAGGTAGACACATAATGTGGTGTAAGGTACCTTGGAGATTTTGAAATATTTGGGGAAGCATTTATTGTGGCAAAAAATAAAGAATTAAATAATTTCTAAGACGTCAACTCTATGTTTAAAATGCTTATTTTAAAGGAAAAATGGGAAAGTAAAAAACAAAACAAAGTAATGCGGGAATGGAAACTGCCTAACTACATTAATTACAAATCCTTATTTTCCTTCGGGATTGAAAACAAACTTTCCCATGTCCTCTTTATGACAAGCCAACTTTCCTTGCCATACCAGTGATTGCAATAGATATGTCATTGATGGAATGTTCTCTGCACCAGCCACATAGGTCTACCTGCACTCGAACGAGTCTAAGCAAAATGTGTATTTGACACCTATGAACTCTTCTTGACCTTGAATGCCTATTGAATACTAGTTCTTCATATTATCAAGTGTCATCAAGAAATCATGGGCTATTGGTTCTCCATGCTGTGCCTTTTGATATCCATTATCTTTCGGCACATCTTCTTCAGATTCTAGCTTTGTTTCATTATCATGCTCCTTGATGACTTCATCCTCTTGCAAGGATGAATTAACAAGTTTGCATCTCTTCTGCATACTCATTTGAATCTAAGGGCTTTCTTCTTCATCTAAAACCAGCTTAGCACCTCTTATCTCAATGACTTGGTCGAGGGAGTGTCCATATTCCTCCATATCCTCTTGCAGAGTGAGGAAAAAATCTGAAATGATCTCCTCCTCATTTGAAGTTAAGGAAAAAGCTTGTGACTTATCCTCTTTCTCATCAAAATGGGATTCTATCGTGATCTCCTCCTCTTCTGTACTGATGTAATCTTCTTTTTTGGCCATGAATTGAGTGTATTCTTTTGCATACTCAATTGCTTCCTTTAAAATATATTCTTCTTCGAAAAGGGGGAAAGAAGAAGGCTGTGATGGAAAATAAGAAGCTTCTTGAGTAAGGGTAGAAGGAATTTGAGGGAAAAGTGAGAGTTTGGGATCCTCTTCCCTTGCTGCTATCATAGACTCTACATTATTAAGAAATTGGTCTTGACAATTTTAAGCTTATTCACAAATAGGGGTGGCATATGTTTGATATGGGATTTGTGGTGGTGGGTATGTAGTTTGGTAGACTTGGTAAGGCTGGTTCTCATGAATGCTTAGCCTCTCTTCTAGGAACACAATCAATCCACACACTTTTAACATCTCATGTGTAAGTTCTTGCCAATTCACCATCTCAATGGGATCCCACTCACTTTTAATCAGGTCTATTGCATCCCTTACTTGATAGATGATATGACAAGGAATCTCTTGTCCATATCCCCTTATGTTGTCAATTTCTAACACATATTTTTTAAACCCCAACAATGCTTTTTTGAAAGTGAATATAAGGTTAGGTTCAACATGGGATGAGACATATTGGGGGGACTGGGCATAAGACTGATGTGGCTCATAACAATATGCATTCTCATTACTCGACATGATTCTAGGAGAAGCTTGTTCTTGATAAAACATATTTTAATGAGAATAAGACTCATAGCTATGAGTTATAGAGTTATACATACCAAAGGGATTTCTTGATGATACTGCTTGATTGGTTGGTGACACAGAGTCATTGTTGGTGTCGATAAAAACCTCCAAAGGCAGATTGGCTGAAGAATACACCAAAATTCTTGAACTCCTTGCAAGATTGGTCCCACCAGGTGTGTTATAAACTATTGATGTCTTAAAATTGTGCTAGATATTAATCAACAACAATGGGAAGTTTCAAGCTGTGGTACAATGTGGCTTGAAAATAACCTCCAAATTTTAAAGAAGCTGGTCTCTTCTTTTGTATTGGGTGTTGGGGAAAAGAGATAGAGACTAAATAGAAACACAAAATGTAGGAATTGAAACCTAATATGGTGATGCACCTGAGAGTAATCCTAATCCTAACCTGAGCATAATGAAACTATTATGTGATTCTATTGCATTTAAGAGCAGACAAGTGCATAATCAATGTAAAAGATTAGAATAATAGAAATAGAGGCTCATAATAGGGGAGTCTTTTGCTGAGATATAAGAATTGTCAACAAAGGCATAGTGTTCAATCTTCTTAATAGAATCTTCCAATCACATAGGAGGCACATAAGTCACGCAAAGTCATGTAAATCTTTAGATTCAAGAAAATGAGACAAAAGCAAATAATATTTCCAATCACCACACTAGAAAATATACAGTATAGACTACTTTGCAAATAACACAGATAACATCAACAAAGGCATGGAGCTCAAATTTCCTCAATTCATTCAGCCACATAAAGGGCATAGAAACATGCATGATTACATAAACTTTACAACTCAAGAAAATTGAGACAAGAGCAAATGATATTATTGGCCACAAACTTTAGATAGTCTAAAACTATGAGAATTCCCCCCCTTTCTTAGATTTTACAATTCTTCTTCTTTTATAGCCCTAGATACATAAATAAATAATAATAATTTGAACTTTGGTGCATTCAATGTTTTGAAAAGCCATGATGGAGAAGAATAGCTACCCTTAACTGTGGCATGTCGATTCCTAACTAGTTCCTCTCTTCGCACCTAAATTTCAAATTTCATCACCTACTGGGCCACTCAACTGTCTATTCCACCTCCACTATTAGGAGACAAATATATGGCATCTTCAATTCTTGCAAACACCAAAAAAAACTACTTGGTGCACTGCTCCATCTACTCGAATTAACTCTAACTAAATTTCCTTCCATTTTCATTGTAACAGGTAGACGGGCACTCTATTCTATTTGTAATGGGAGAGGACCCTTAGCCAATTTATGAAAAACTCTCCTTTAGGAATCAAAAAATGACATTTGGCACTCTCTACCAGGTTCATTGAAGACACGTGGCCCTCTCCCTTTCCTTGGCTATGATGTGGATTTATTTAGGACTCATAATAGGCTCTTATGGATGGTGACACCTGGCAGCTTCTGTGGATTTTGAAGTAACACCTGAGGCCCACCACAACCTTTATTCAATAATGAAACTCAAGGATGATCCCTTAGACATTGACACGTGGAAATATCCGCTGCTCCTAGGAAGATACATGGCATCTTTTGCTTCTTCGTCTAAAGGTACGTGGCGCCTTCTACTGCCTTTTAGGGATGGGCTAGAAAGGGACCGGAGAGTGACACTTGGTAGCCTCTGCTGCTCTTAGCACTTAATCAAAATGAAAGGATGCCTTTATGCGTTGAATGAAATCATTGGACCAAAGTCTCCCACATGATGACACATGGTGGCTTGTAATTTTTCTCCAAAAAGGTATTTCATGGCCTCCGCAACTGCCACTTGGTGCTTTCTACCTTCTCTTCTACCTTATGTTGAGAGTCTTTAAATGAAGTATGGACAATGATATGAGATGTGGATGCTGACATGTGGTGCATTCTGCTTAACTACTACTGGGTATGTGGCACGGTCCACGGTTCTCGAAGGTTACAAAAAGGGGACTCAAGGGATGCCAACTGTCGGCTTTGTCTCCCAGAAAGTGACACTTGGTAGCATTCGCTTAAAGTAATACTCAGGCAAAAAATAGACAAAGGAAACAAGAAGGGGAAAAAGACCTGCTCAGAGGGTGACACTTGGTAGCTTCCGTTGTATCTCAACACTTGCGCAAAATGAACCAGCGCTCTGCTTTAAAATTCTACCACTTTTCTCAAAGAACTAAAATTGCAGTGCTTGACTGAAAATAATTGAATACAACGTAGAGTAGGAAATTAATCTACAATCTCTAAATTTTCTCAATGTTAAGGAAAGGATCCTTCTACCATTTACAATCTTATGATTAGTGGTCAAGTTGAAGAGCCTCATTCACCTACTCCTAAATTCTCAACTAGATTTGGGGGTATCACTTTATTTGATTCTCAATATCTTATTTAGATTATGACCCCTTCTCATATCATGACCTTTTATTCTCCAACTTCTTCCACCTCCATACCTAATATATCCACTAACATGGTAGGTTCTACATCTAGTGGGCCTCTCATAAGATCCACTATCCTTAATCCTTCCACTAGTGCATCATTTGATACCCAAGGTAATAATGCTAATAGTTCTTCTTCTTATCAACCATTCATTATTCCATCTTTTGCTACATAATAAAATTTTGCCACTAGTGCTTCACATTCTCATAATTCCTCTCAAGGTCTTATTAACACCAATAGTGGCACCCAAGCCACAAACACCAAATCTAATGCTTCTAAAAATGTTAATCAAACACATCAACTATTGTTACAAGCACTTAATAAAATTAATACCTTTCAATCTCATAACACAAATCAAATGATGAGAATGTAAAACCACCTTCTTCATCTTCAATCTCATCCTTAACCAATATATTTGGGGCACACATAACGAAAATGTTCCCCTTTATCCTATTTGAGATTCTAAAGGAAATCTCATTCCTCAACCTCCTTTGATTACTAAAACCATTAAGCATCTCCAAAATAAATCTCTCATTATTCAAATTTATAACATTGATATTGGAGGTCTCACACCTATAATTTATTATAATGGATCAGCCAATTCCACCCTTCGTCTTAAAACATTTGGAAATAATTATAAAGATTGGGTCAAATTAAACACCTTTGTTGCTACCAAAATCTTACCCAAAACACTCACAGGTGATGCTTTGGATTGGTATAACCAACTTATAATTCATTCCATTACTAGTTTGGAGGATTTAGTGAATGCTTTAGTTCAAGAGTTCTAAGCTAGTGATCTTCCTGAAAACACTTTGGCCCACTTCATAAGCTACAAAAAATTTGAAAATGAAACTATTCAAGTCTTCATTAAAATGTGGAAAACTTTATCAAACAAATGTGAACATAACATGGCCATATGATAATATTTTACATCTCTTTACCAATTCGCTTATTCCTAAACTTCAATATTAGGTCCACACTCTCTCTCCACATATATTGGAGGACGCTATTGACAAAGCTAAATGACAAGATTTCCTTATGCATCAATTCGAGCCACCCCAAACTTCTATAGGTCCTCATCTCTTACTTACAAAAAAATTATAATGTTACCAATGATGGTGTTATAAATCCTTATGATACCATTCACAATGTTTAAGCTATCATTCCTACCCCTTTTTTAGAACTAACTCCCCCTTATAAATAATATACTAATCCTCACTTATTTTCACCAAACAATATTAATGATCATAAACCTCTATCCTTCACTAAATTGATTAAGCATTTACCTAGGCCTCTTCCATGAGATCTTGACCCTACCTATCCTATGAAATCCTGGTCTGATCCTAACAAGTTTTATGTGTTTCATCTTAGTTGGGGTCATTCTCATGAGACTTGTAGATAACTTCATAATTTAGCTATGGATTTTCTTCTTGGTCATACTTCTAATCATGATTCTATCATTTGAAAGCATCAAAAATCTTATGAAATTGATTTTAAGGACTATACATCACATGATAAAACTCAAGCCTTAAATTAAAAAAACACTCATTTAGCTATCTATAAAGACCCTCTTCCTAATCATCAACCTATTCAATACAATCAAGATAAAGCTACCCCTTCCACCAATAATGTTGAAAGTCTTATTGAATCAACTTCTAAAGAGAATGTGGTTAGCATGACTAATATGTGAAGGGTGGTTGCTTTAATCAATTCTCAACCTATCTACACTCCTTCATCTAGAACATATGATGTTAGCTAGGATTCTTCTCCAACTCATTTAAATAATTTGGGGAAAGATGACCTTATTAATCTTCATGATCCAATTTTTTATTGTACTTTGGATAAAACTTCCCATTCTATTTCAACCACTCTTCTATCATCTTTTAGCAATAATGATACTCAAATTTCTACTAATACTTCTTCTAATTCTCAAAATCAACTTAAACTATTTATTTCATCATCTCAACATGATGCATAACCTTGTTCTAAATCTTCTTCTTCCTATCAACAAAACTTATAATGTACTTTGGATCCTCCTTTTGAGGACCTCCTTAATCATTATGCACCTATATATAACAAACTTATTATGGGTTATGATGAGTGATATCCCATTACAGAGTTCACTAATCTCCCATACCATATTCCATTCCTTGAGGTTATGAGGACTTCTCCACATCATAGAAACCATCTTATACAACTATTATTTGAGATGAATATCCCTTGTCCTCCCCTAGCAGGATAAGAAGCAACCTTATCTAGATATGAGGATAGTACATTACAATAATGTGAAGAGATGTCTATCAATGTTGATGAAACCATAGACACTTCCCTTTCATTAAAATTTCCCATAGCTTCTATGATTCTTGATGAGATTATACTTCATGTAGATAATCCTCCCTTATTCATTAGTGTTCAAATAGGTGATATCCAAACTAATAATGTATTGATTGATGAGGTTTCTATCACCTGTGTTGCCTCTCTTGAATTCATTAAGACCCTTGGATATTTAGAATTTGATCTCAAGTCTGTACATAGAACCTACCAAGGATATGATAGAAGCCAGATGCCTCCTCTAGGTTGTGTGTGGCTTCCCATTACCATCCCACCTATCACCGTTCATGTGAAGTTGATGATTTTTTAATTTACCCTTTCTTATAACTATGAACTAGGAATTTAACTAAAAAGAGGTGAATAGTATTGTGTTAGTCCCAAAATGAAAATAAATTGTTAAAAACACACTAACTAGCATACATATCTAGGCATAGTTACTCAAGTGAGATTAATAACAAAAAAAATAAAAAAACAAATAAAAATTAAAGAAAAACAAGAATAATTCACCTTCCTTAGATGCTTCAAATGCTTGTTGTAGTGGCTTGCTCGACTTATGCTCATGAAGTCTTCATCAAATGAGGCTTGGCTATCTCCTCTTCTCCTTAGCACCTTATGGCTTTGGCTTGGCTTGGGTCAATATTTTTCCATCATAAATTTGGCATGTGAGAGATATTGGAATCAATTTGACATTGTAACTTTGCACAAATTAATATTTTTATTCAATAGGCAAGGCCTCTTATTTATACATTTTTGAGATTGCTCAGAATCAACTTGAACCATCCATCTTGAGATGAAGATGTGTGGTTGAGGATTAATTCAATTTTTTGAAATTAAATCTATAATTATCCTCATCATGATATTGGAAAAATGGGTATTGAAGAAGCATGGAGGGTCATTATGAGGCATGGGAGATCCATAATCATGATATTTGTGGTATTTATGGCCTAGGGATGTCTTCTTAAGAAATGAGGTCACATGATGTAGTTATTCAATATTCATTTTTAAAAATAAGTATTCAACAAGTTTCCATGGAATTATTAATTAGGATCTAATTTGGTTTTATTAGCTCTTAAGCATGATTAAGCACTTTGTGTACAAATTACTCAAATTGATCATAATGCCTTGTTATTGGCCCACAATTTGATTGGATTAGAATTAGAAGTCAATGTCATATGTGTTGGAACCATATTCCTATTTAGGATGTTTCCAAAACAAAATAACAAAGACATGAATCTCATATAAGAAATTTCATAGAAAAGAGCAATTCAAAGCACCTAGGTATAAAATTAGCATTTTGACTCAAAATGATCTGATCAAAGTTAGTTGGCCCATAAATTGCATTGCCCCATTTAATGATACCCTAGCCAAAATTAGCACTTGAATATAGAAATTTCAACTCATTTAATATGTCTTAGTATTTTTAACCTAGTTGTACACTAGGTGGAAATTAGTTGAAAGCCTAGTTGGAGGTCATTGGTGGCTAGATTTAGGTGTCTCTAATAACATATTACTTGGTAGGCCATGGACTCACCATATGGGAGTTATTTATTCTTCCACCTACCAATGCATTAAATTCCATCATAATGGATTCATTTATATGATTCAAGGTGATAATAACCCTTGTAATTCTAAATAATTTTAGTACTGTGGTGTCCTCAATATTCCTATTCTTGAACCTTTGTCCAACATTTCATTCCATGAGTTATAATATTTTAACTTTGCCATCAATTCAACCCAAGGTTGCAATGGACATCCTAAAATCATTGGTAACATTCCTCCTAACCTCTTAGATTATAATTATTATGAGCTTGATGAAATTAACCTAAAGATTAAAACTTCTGATCTCTCACCTCACCTCATCTCATAGCTTCTTGCTTCCTTACAACCTCATTCTTATAATCCTCTTTATGATGATATTATCATAGTCTTGATCAAGACTCAACATTCTCTTCACCATACTTCCTAAAAATATAAGTTTATACCTACTTATTTCATTGATCTTCACACCTTAGAGTATGATGATGGTTATTCTTTAGATGATCCACTCTTAGGCAGTCTTGTCTAGGCCCATGATGTTAAGATTATCCATTATCATTCTTATTTACTTGAGTATTTTCATGTATCTTCCCATTTTACTTCATTTACAATTCCTAATTTTTGTATTGTTCCTCTTTATCATATGGTAGAGATGGTACCAATACTTCCATTTTCTAAGGAGCCTCATAGGAGTATGCTCATGGATCATGTTATGGTCAAGCCCTATTATTTTGATATGTTCCCTAGTCACCATATCTGGTTTACTCTTGAGATTAGTGCGACCCTTCTTAGACATTATGTAAAACCCACTCCTCCCTTAGTAGAGCCATTATCAGAGCCCATTCTTGGTCCCCCTATAGTTGAGCCCATTATTTCTCTTAGTGTAGTTGAGATTGTTCTTGATCCTATTATTGTTGAGCCTACACATGCATTTCATACTATTTCTCCTTCTGTTCAGCCTAGTTTCATTCCTCCTCCATCACCACCTTCCCTTGGTGATGGTTTTCTTCACTTTCCTCAGATGGATCTTATACCACCAAATAGGCCAACTAGTGTTCTTTAACTTATTCCACTCTTATTATACCTTCTTTTATGAGTGCTTCTCCTAAGACTAGTCACAAGCATATCTATTTCTTCCATAGGATAGATAATCATTCTTCTATACATTATCGTAAGCTATAATAATATTTTGATACTTTACATCCTTCCTCTCCTACTTTAGACAAATCCACACTTCTCCCAAAGATTATACCTAAATATATACCTAAGTATGGTGAGGTGTATTATTTATGGCACCAATGTGGTACCCATCATACCAATCATTATCGTATTCTTCAACAATATCTTAAGGATCACCTTGTAGTTATTCCTAAGCCTTCTTCCATTCCTCCCATAGGTCTTTCCCATAATAAGGATTCTCCTTCTTCTCTCATGGCTCCACCTCTAGTGGTTCCATCCCCTTTTTTATTTCCTTTGTCACCTTCTATGCCTCCACCCATGATTCATTCACCTATAGACCTTCCCTCACCTATGGATCCCTCTCCACCAATGATTCCTTCACCTATGGATCCTTCTCCACTGATAATTCCTACATCTCACTTAGATCCCATTACCATGCATTATAACAAGCATCCCTTGCCTAATTTTCCTCAACACGATCCTTCAAGCATTCCTAATTTTTTATTTGAGGAGATTATAAGAGAATTTTTTTCCTAGTTTAAGCAAAGATTGACAAGATATTAGCAATAGTTCATATCCAGGTTCATAGATATTTATCCAATGTCTTAGATAATGTGTTTAGGTAGATTTATTAGTATTTATGAGTGCATGCATGGTTCCTTTACATTTACATTTTGATTGGACGTGTGCTCTAATTTAATTCTTATATATCTGTTATATCATTTGACACTATATCACATTCATATTTTTCTTATATGGTGATTCTTTACTTTTTGTACTATATCTTGCTTATATTTTAATTTATATTTGTATATGATTGTCTTTTTTTATCATTGATTTATATTTCTTCTTAAGTTATTCTCAAAAATATCTTCTTATGTTTTCATGTTTTTGTTGCTTTCTTAACTCTATTTTTCATAGATAATTATCATTATGACTTGGTTATACAAACCCTGTTCCCTTAGGTCCTTATCTCCTTTTACCATGTGATCAATTAGCAAAAAATGAATATCATTATACTTTTCTTTTATTGGTCCACTTTGGATCTCCTTTTTCCCTTCTTCATTTTTCAAAAACTAAGAATATACATGGTTGAGACTTGAGATCACATGCTAGCTCATTGTTAATCTTAAGTGTCCTAGTCAATCTTTGTCATTGGTTACTTAGATTATTTTATCCTTAACATAAGCTCACTATTGTGTATCAATACATCTCTCATGATTGGTTATTCCAAATCTTTATGGAGGAGGAATTTTAAAAATCCATAAAAATGTAAAAGCAAATCATATTATAAAATTTAATGATATAGAAGTAAAAAAAATCTTAAAAGAAAAATGACATTAAAGATTTGATTCAAAGCACATCTCATTTTTATATTCAAATATAAAACTCCATAGTTGGACTCATGGTAGATCTGAGGTAATTTGGGGGTGTGGTAGGCTAGTAGATTAGAAGAGGAGAATTTAAAAAAAAACTTTTAGTGTTACCTACTTTCTCATGCAAGTACCCAATCTTCATAGTAGATTGATGGCTCTATAAGGGGTCCTAAAGAATGGGGAACACATTTTGAGAAGTTAGGTCCATTTTTATTTTCTTTTACCTATCTACCTTCATGAGTTGATCTTAGTAGCACACTTATATGCCCACAAAGATTTGTGTCTATAACAAACAAGTTTCCTTTGTACATTGATGGTCACTAGTTACTTAGTGTCTTCTCATGTCTTTAGTATGCCTCTTGTCTCCTAAGTTCTTCTCATAATATGCCTAAGTCTTTATTTTTATGCTTCCTTTTTCATTCCCTATATCCCACATATTTCCTCTTGAGAAATATTGTTTTGTCTACTAATCATTCCCCTTAGGATTTCATTTGTGAATTGCATTATAAGACCATGGATAGAACTCAACCATCCTCACAAATTACAACCTTATTCCTTCCTATTACCCACATCCTTTATTACTTAATTTTCCCAATATTCTCCACCCCAGTGGTTTTCTCTTTGTGATTTATAGTATAAGACCATGGATATGACCTAGCATTCTTCACAAACTTTTCCAATAATACAAGTCACAAACAAAATTACATGTGTCAAATATGAGATAAGATGTGTTTGATTATGAATTTACATGTCAATGACATGCTTCCTAGTTTTATTTAGTGTGTTTTATTCTTACTTCATTTTTATTGCATTTATTTTATCTTCTTATTTTCTGAGTGCGTGTAAGAATACAACCATTTCTTGAATTTTTCATACTTACCAGCTTGAATTAGTTTGATCAATTATACTTACTAGCTTGAATTAGTGTGATCAATTTAACACCAATTTTTTGCCAATTTTATTTGTCTCTTATACTTCCCATCATGATATAGTATAATTTATTGACTTAAATTAATTTATTTTTATACCATTTATGCCCTTTTCACATACCTTCCATTTTATTACATTGTTCACATACTTCCCAATGTGATTTAGTACGATTTTACTTATTTTAATTTGGTAAAAAAATCTTTCACTTTGGTTTAAGAACAAGTTCCTTTTTAGCATCTTGTTTTACCATCTCTTAGTTCTTTATACTTAGTCATTTTCTTATTATTACACATTTTTGAACTCAAAATTATGTGTAGTACATGTTTTGATTGATTATATTTTACCAAGTCCTTTTTTATTATTTATTTTTAACCATGCATGTGTTTTTCATAATGATAGAAAGGAAAACCCATGTCATATATTTCCTATAGCATATACAAAATAAAGATAAATACATGTGCTAAAAATAAATATATCTAAAGCATCCAAAACCATAACCATGATAATGACAACATACATAATCAACATCAATATGTCAAAATGATACATCATATATACATCTCATGAGTTTTGATATAATAATACAACCATATATATAATCATCTAGCCTTATGGATGGGCCCCATCCTATCTATCTCATGGCCTAGCCACATTTCCTATTGAGGAATCAATCTAACTTCTCTAAATAGTATGCTATAAGTAGGTCATCTAAGATCTCAATAACACTACTTATCCTCATAGATATGCTATCTACTTAGTTTGGGTCACTGTATGTGCCTATGTCAACTAGGTCTACATAATCATATGTGCTTATGTCATCTAAATAACTATATCTAGATGTGTATCCCTCTCCTTTGTTAAGGTCTACCATTCTCATATCTTTCCTACACCCATATCTAATGGTGGCTGCATCCTCTCCCTCTATGGTTGTATATGCCTTGTTGCTTCCCCTGCTAATCTAAACCATCTCACTTAAATGAGGGTAGATGGTATATTTGGGTCCTCTAATATAGTAGGGTCATATGGCTACATAGTCTCATCTAGGATGCCATGTAGTACTCCCCTCACAAGGGGCCCCCATCTCTCCTCCTCATCCTTAACAACACCTATAAAATCACACCTAGATAGATATGAGATTACTATCATATCTTGTAATATTTTTCTACCTTTAGTCTTATTTCAAAATGAAAACTTAAGCAACAAATTAATCATCTTTTACCTATTTGTGTCTCACCCACAATGGTCTTACCATCCATGCAATTGCTTAGCATAGTATGTCCATCGGTATGACCTCATAACACCTCCTCTATAGGTCACATCTTCTCAAATCTAGTTGTCATGGCTCACATCTACCTTAGCCTAGGCCTAAGTGTCCTCTCAATCATCTAACTCTCCTTTAGCTCACCTATTGGTTCATTAGGGATGGTGATAGTCTCCACTCTCCCTTATTCCTCCTACCTTTATCAACATCATATCCTCAATGATTGTATCTCATCTTGATATAGAGATGGTCATGGTATCTCTGATGCCACTACCTATGCATCCCTCTCTTCTTGTTCTTTTCCCTATCATGCTCATATAGTCTATGGTCACTCATGATGTGTTCTAAGCATTGGCCTCATTACTAATTGCCTTAGTCCCCTCTTCTCACATGGTTCTCTCACATGTTAAGCTCACTACTCAAGCATCAATATTGGTGCTAGTAGATGAGTTAAGCCCATATATCTTGGTACTTTTTCCATTAGATGTGACTCTCTCCACCATGTGTAGTATTCAATAACCTCTATCCTTTCTATCATTGGTGAAAATATGTGCTAGCTTGACCATGTAGTCACTATTTCTCCATATGGCTTCCACACTATGTCTACATGTCTCATAGTCTATAGCATTGGCAAGTGGGGCATGGCCCATACTACCTGGTCCTCTCTCCATCTCTGTACTCAAGGTGACCTATCATCAACTACATAAGGTAACCCAACTAGCTAATACATGGGAAATCTCTCATAGATCCAAGCCATCAACAATATGATTGGTCCTATAGATTTCTACCCTCTAACTAGCACCTCATACAGATCATGCAAAAGCTAGACCTAGATGACATAACCTTAATCATATAGTATTCCCTCCTCTATAATCCTCCTAATCAAGGCTACCAAAAATAGTGATACTTTACCATTTGAATTGTGACATAAAACTCATTGTGTCACAAGTCCTATCATATCCTTCTAGATATTTGGAATCTATGATGCATACACATAAAACATGATAACTCACCTACCTCCTAATATCATATCCAACCATGTAGCCCACATGTTTAAGGCTCTCCTCTCCTCCAAGATATCTCGTATTCATATAGTCATTGGTGCTCCTATCAGTGATAAACTTGGGATGGCATGCACATCCTCTAGCATGATAGCTACCTCTACCATGTCCCCATTCACCTCCCATCTAAAGGTAATATTCAATCATTCCCAACATCCAAGGAACATGACTAATAGATCTAAACTTTGGGGAATCCCACACATGTCAGCTATCCCTCCTATTCCTATAACTACTAGCCTAGTGCTATCATTTATGGTCAGACACTCCAATAGATCTAGTATCCAAGACACATCTACCAATCTATATAATTAGGGTCATTCCTAAAACCAATAAATAACAAAATATGTATTAGATTCTCCATGTCATGTATAGTCAAAATACATTCTCTTTACAATTTTAATAAAAAACAAGCCTAAAATTATTTAATTCATTCATTTTTACCTATGTTTAGCTCAATTTGTCCTTTTTTCCCTTGGTCATTTTGGGGCATTCTAGCCTTCTTTCGGCCTTTTGTATGTATTTTTGTACAATGCTTATTCTTTGATCAAACTAGTTTAACCAAAATTTCCCTATTTTTGACTTGGTTGACTTAAAAATATAAGCCAACCCTCTTATTTTCCCCTCCCTAATACTATGTTGTCATTTTGGACTTTTTATATTAGTTGAAAATATATAATAGGTTGGAATTCTACAAAACCTATTAAGTTGGCACACACCTACTAGGTCAATAGTATGGGTTTTGACTATTTTCAACCTACTGGGTCGACTGGGTTGACCCAATTATTTTTGGTTTTTGGCCCCTTACATTTTCCTAAAAATTTACCTTATTGTTATTTTCTTCCTAAATCCTATAAACCTATTTTCCTAATTTCTTTTTTCTACCTATAGAATCTAATTTTTCTTCATTTGACATCCAAAAATGCTAAAAATTACTTTTTTTCTAAAAATACACTAAATTCAACAAAATACTTAAAAACTAGGCTAAGATTCATAGTTGTATACCTTTAGTGTACTTGCTATCACTCTTGGAGCCCTTCCTCATCTAGCCTATCGTCTCCTCACCATCCTAGCTTGTTTGGTCTCTAGAACTCTTTTTTATTTCTCTCACAAGTCAAAATAACAAAATGAATTTTCTTTCCCCTTTTTAAAAACACTTTTCAAAATTCAAATTCTTCAATTATTTTCCTATAGAATCCTTTTTTCTTATATCTTTGTTTTTACTCATCCATTTTCAAAACCATAAAATTCTTTGGATTTGTGACAATGTAGAGAATATTTTCCACTATAATATGCTTATATTCCAAAAAATAATTATCTTTTGGCTATTTTTTTGCACTAACTTCTACATGTTTGCCTAGTGTTCTTCACATTAGATGCCTTCACCTTTCTCTTGCAGTCTACTTATTTATCTAAAATACTAAGGTAAGTAAAGGTATGTGTTTTTAAATTCTATCCTTTCATTTATCTTATTTTCTACTTACTATAATTTACTTAGCATCAGTGTTATCTGTTATCATCTTTTATTTCCTGAATCACCATCCCATGTTACACTCACATGACATGTGATGAGCTTCGAGTGGGCCATATGTATGCACATAATATTTTAAACTTTTATTTTTACTAACACTTTGTATCTTATAGGAACCTATCAAGTCTTAATCTCTCTAAGTGCATGCCCTAAGGGGTGTACCAAGAAAGGAGTGGAAATACCATTGGTGCTTCATAATATTGTTTTCCCTTTTGCAACTTACAATCTACACAATCATTTCCTAAAAACATTAACCCTAAGCTTATTCTTCATATACATACCCATTGCAATCATTTTATTCTTTCCATCCTAATTTTCTTTCTATAATTCCCTTTTAGATAGTTAGCTATACTAGGTCGATCGAGTTGAACCTATATAGTCTAAGGGTTTTTTTTCACTTTTTGGGTTTGTTAGCCTTTCGGTTGATCTATATCAAACCTAGTGAATTGTCCTTGAAAACATAGGGTCAACTAAGTCGACCCTATACATTTTATATTTCTAAGAGGATTTAGGGAAAGATCCACCTATATATACAAGTTCATTTCCAACCATTTAGAAGAAGAGAAGTGAAGAATAATAAGTGTGAATGAACATTTGCTTATTGACCATTTGACTTGAGGAATAAAGCTTAAGGTTCCATACTTTCTTTAGAAATATGGATATTATATTCTAGATAAGATTTTTAGATGAATATATAGGTTCTATAGCCTATATCTAATTTTTATTTATTATCCTTACATACTACAATAATCTCTTGTGAATCACCTTAGCCAAGGGAGAGATTGTGGTTCGGTGGGTTCATCTTCAAGGTAAGTATTCCTAACTTTATTTCTCCTTTGTAAGAGTATATAGATAATGCAATTATGATTCTTTATTACATGCATTATGATTCCATATACATTGACATTAGTATATGTTTTCTATGCATGTTTAGTTTAGTTTGTTTTTTTCTAACCCCCACTTTATGTCACAAGCTTTGGTATGCACTAGATTAGATTTACTTTATTTTTTATTAAAATAGAGTGAAATTAAACCTTTGACTCTTTTAAGTTTATTGCATGATTATGTTAGACTGTAGGCTTTGTAACCCCTCCTAGCATGGTGTATTGTGATAATTGATCCCTTAATTAGGTCTAGTAGATCTCCATATTGGTCATGCCCCTGCTTAACAAATGTATCCCCAATTAGATGTGTAGGTATGATCTATCTTCTCTGAGCCAAGATTGATTTATAGATATGATGCATTTTTGATTGAATATAATTATAAGTGCCATATATAGTTTATAAACTGATTTGTAAGTGGGCAACAATCTTCCCATAGTAGGTTGATAGCTAGTCAGTGCCTTTTTGTGAAATACTTATGTGAAAGCTAACCAAAGATAGAGTGAAGTGATATTTACTAGCTTAAAATAATAGTGTGTTTTATGAAATTTTAGTGTCAAAAATCATTGGTGCATAACCCTTTTATCTCTCTTAGTAACCATTTATCCCCTTTGTAACCCTTTTCCAAGCATAAGCATTATTTTAGGTGATCCACAAAGAGGAAGTCAAGCTTCTTCAAAGGTTTAACCTCAATATATGATATCCATAGCCTAAGGTTATTCCCATTTTGTGGATTAGTTGGAGAGATACTAAATAAATCCCTCCATGAGTGCAAACTAAGACCACAATAGTTATTTTTGAGTTATTTCCTACCATTATACCTCTTCTTTTTAACATTTCTTATTCTCCTAGTGTATGAATCATTTTGTATCCCTCGCTACTTCTTCTTGTGCAACCTATTATTCCTGTATGGTAGGTTTTTCTAGCACCAACTCCTTAGTATATATGAATGGGTCCTCCTTAACTGATAGTGTGTTGGTTTATCTCATAGTGTCACTAGAATCATAGTAATTTTTATTTCCCATGGTGAACAATATTCACTTGGGTAGTGGTGAAATTTTAGTAGGAGATTATTACATTGGCTACACAAAGGGCTCAACCTAAAACTCAAAAGATGCAACTTATTCATATATAATAGGGGATACCTAAGTCTCTAGTTAAGTTATCTTTCATCAAATACATAATTTTTGGGGCCTCTTAGCTAACAGTGCAAAAGGGTTTATAATAAAATAAGTTTTATATGGTTTCTCTTAAAATAACTCAATAATAACATTTATGTGCTTCACCTCCTGTCCCAAAGTATATACTAAAATAAAAGAAGGGAAAGGTGGAATTTCAACCCATAGACTTGTTGACACCTTATTTCACACTTGAATTGTGCACACAAATTTCCAAAAAAAATATATTTTTCATCTTTATTTTCATATAAGTCACCAGCCATGTCTTTCATCATGACCAAGTAAAATTCTTATTCATCAGTTCCCATTTGGGGTAAGTCATAACTACTCACTATCTGAAGCATATTCAAATAATCAATCTAAGTCATAGTATTATGTGTCTTCCATCTTTATGAAATATAAGGATATCATTTAGTTGGGGCCTTCCACTTTCACTTTTATAGCTGTGATGTAGTGGTCTTAGCTTTTTGCTCTTTTAGAACTATTACACCGAGGGGTATTTCCTGTAGTGGTGTGGATATCCTAGATGCATGTGTTTTTTATTTATATACCTCTACCTTTTCCATAGACATGTTTATGAAATATGATACATATCCTAATGATGACTTTGGAAACTCATTAATCTAAATTTTGATCCCCTTTGGTAGTTTGGTAATAATTGCATGTTGTTCCAAGCATTACATGATGTTGGTTAGGACTTGGGGATGTGTTGCAATGATCTACAAAATTTCCTCCCACTATTAACTAAACTTGGATTGATGAGAAAGGGTTCTCATTTCCTATGTCCAAATAATATTATATATCTACTGTGTAGGCTAATAGTCAATGTCTAGATGTACATCTCCTTCAGAGGACTTCCATTATGTGAAAAAAATAGAAAAATGAGAAACTAATACTAGAAAATTTGGTTGGTAGTCATACAAACCTTTTCAATATTGGTGATGAGTTATTACATAAAGAACTTAAGCTAATTAAACTACTCTTTATGATGAATCATCTTATGTGTGATGTCAATGACACCCTTAGTGTCTTGGTTCATAAACTGAGAGGTCTACCAAAATTGATGGGTTGTGCATTCAAAAATAATGTGCATAGGTTCATCTAAAATGTCTTTTATGGTTATGCCATAGGATCCATGAGCATATGTTTCTTGAACTACTTACAGTAGTGGAGGTGACTTTGATTTTTAAGGTATGAGAGAGCTTTCATATGCATGTATCCTAATTTCTCTAACTATTATTGGTGTATTGATCATAATAGTCATATCTAGGGAAAGATATATGTTTCTATAATTGTATCAAGTGAGGAATGGTTGAACAAACTCACCCATATCATTGAAATTCAATAGGTATATCAATTGCTTGACATTTGATCTATGAAACTAGTGTAGCAATGTAAGAGCTAGAGGTTATACTTCTTATACATGGTCTGAAAGGAAAAGCTTCTACTTAGCAACTTGAACAAACTCAAATGGTTCAAGATCATGATTTTTTTTACCAAAGCATAATATTGATGCCCATTTCTTCTTTTTACAAGTTAGGCAGAGCCATGATAAGATGATATCACTCCATTTGATCACGTGCCCTCGATGATTCATCAAGCAATATATGAAGTGCATATCATTGACTCTATATAATTTGTAAAATATGACACTTGACTTGAATATTGATTGTTTACATTTATATAAGTGATAAATATTAAATTGGTACTCAATGAATTTCCTTTATAGTTTTTACATAGATTGATTTCCTTTTAAATGCATTACCAAGCTATCTTTAGAACCAAAGTATTTATAATTTAGGTATAAGGCACATTGATGTGGCATATTTTTCAATCTATCACTATAGATCAATGGCTATTGACACATGCAATGAGATACAATGTTTTATCCATTTATAGTTGTACTTAAGTAGTTGTTTTGTTATAATGACTGATTACCCATTTAGAAGATACATTATCCTTCAAACCTTAGATTTGGTATTATTTGCCCTTTATGACCATTGTTTTAGTTTTTATCTTTCCTAGTTTGTATATATTAATGGAGAATAAATGTTTGAACAAGTATTTAAATAATCAATTCACCAATAATGAATAGAAATTATATTTCTGATTAAGGTGTTCTATTTATTATTTTTGAATATATCTTCACATTTACTCATATAGCCATAACTCGACTGACCCTCACACACCATAGTTATATCAAATCCCTTAAAATAACCTTTAAAATCAAGATTGAGGTATTCCAAGACCCTTTAAGGTATCTCCTAGGATATACCTTGAAATAAAATTTCAATCATGTGTATGTTTAAGGTATCTACTAGGAGAATCTTTAAAGGTACTAAAAGACCCTTCAAGGTATCTCCTAGAAGATACCTTTAAGGGAATTGTAGTAATTTCAAGATTACCTTGAATGTATCTCCTAGCAGACACCTTTTAAAATGCCTAAAGATACCCTTTAAGGTATTACAATGCCTTTCAAGGTATCTCCTAGAAGATACCTTGAAATACAATTTTCATCATGTTTATATTAAAGGTATCAACTAGGAGACCCCTTGAAGGTAATACATGGCCCTTCAAGGTATCTCCTAAGAGATACCTTGAAATAAAACTCTAATCATCTACATGTTTAAGGTATTTAGTAAGAGAACCTATTGATGTGGGGTTTATAGACACTCCATAATTTAATGAGGTGAACTCTAATGTTTTAGGATCTCAACGGAGATAATATCAACTCTAATGCATGATTTTTAGGTATGGGTTAAATAAATGGGTGGTGGAATAGTAGGTTGATTGTGCAAATTATTAAACATGTGGTTCATATAGTAAAATTAATCTTAAAATAAAATCAAACCTAAGTGGGTTGCTAAATGAGTGGATATTAATCTAAAAGTGGGTAGATCAAAAAATAAACTCCAAAAAGAGGGAAGTGTAGATCATAAAATAAATTTCTATATCCTCAAGGTTCACCCCCTAGATTGGTTTCTGCTGTGGACAAGTGTTTCTAGAACTATTGTTTATTGATTAAAGTTGTGGTAATCTTACAAGTAAACACAATTAAAGAGTATGGGAATAAAGCATAGAAAAATTAATGATCTCAATTGAAGGTTGTTCCTCTTAGATTTATTGATGCACAAAATTATTTAAGAGATTATAGATCAGATTAGGAAGGTGTCTACGGTAACTATATCTTACACCTAGATTACTATACTAGAAAGAAAAAACTCCTAGACACCTTATAATGTTAACATAATTTTAACCAATTACTTTGATCAATGAAAATTTCTAACTTTTAATAAATTTTTCACATATAAAATTAGTGTAAATCAATTATAAGAATTAAAATTATCTATAGCTTCTACACACTTTAAATTATTGATTTAACACATCTAACAAAATAAAACCTTAATAGCACATAGATGGGAGAAATGATCATCAACATAGTTACAAGACCATCAATTTTATTTCATCTTGTATTGATAAAAAATATTCCAACCCTTTGGAATGAGGGTTATACATGTATAAATAGACTTAGGGAGGGTTCATCTCATCCTCCAAGTTCATGCAAAGTTATAGTTAAATTGAAATTATAACCTCAGTTCTAATTTTACTATTAAAAATACATGTATTCATGCGTATAGTTCACTATCAATATGTCTAAACATAATTCAACATATACAAAGTAATGCAATGTGTGCATAAGCATATATAGTCCATGCAAATTTTACATTTCAATTTTAAATACAAGTTAACTATGAGTACAAGAATTAGTTATTTTTACATGTATGAGTACAATTAGACTTTAAATCAAGTTTAGATGGATGTGGGAATGGCCCTTTTATAACTTTTAGACATATAAAATTAGTGTAAATCAATTATAATAATTAAAATTATCTATAGCTTCTACACACTTCAAATTATTGATTTAACACATCTAACAAAATAAAACCTTAATATCACATAGATGGGAGGAAAGATCATCAACATAGTTACAACACCATCAATTTTATTTCATCTTGTATTGATAAAAAATATTCCAACCCTTTGGAATGAGGGTTATACATGTATAAATAGACTTAGAGAGGGTTCACCTCATCCTCCAAGTTCATGCAAAGTTATAGTTAAATTGAAATTATAACCTTAGTTCTAATTTTAGTATTAAAAATACATGTATTCATGCGTATAGTTCACTATCAATATGTCTAAACATAAGTCAACATATACAAATTAATTAAATGTGTGCATGATCATATATAGTCCATGCAAATTTTACATTTCAATTTTAAATACAAGTTAACTATGAGTACAAGAATTAGTTATTTTTATATGTATGAGTACAATTAGACTTCAAATCAAGTTTAGATGGATGTGGGAATGGTCAAAGCATGAGGTGGATGTTGGGATTGAACTAGAAGTTAAAGTTCTATATTTATTATTCACTTCCAAAACATGAAAGTTCTTATCCCCAAGGTCATGATTATACTAGATAATATCCATATTTAATCAGGGTCTATACACCATTTTTACTTGTTATAAGATCCTTGCATGCTAATTTTTTGTATTTTGTAAGTTTACTCTAAAACTTTACACCTCTATCACCTTCTTCCTTTCAAAAATCATCTCATCCTCAATATCTTTCAATGATATTCTCTGAATACTTTTCTTGAAGTTGGTGGAAGTCTACTGAAGAAGTTGATCAAAATTGATTATTTTTATAGGACTACCTACTGAGTCTCTTACTTGTGAGAGATTTATCTCTCCCAAGATATGTAAATTTGTATTTTCATGTTTGACATACTTATGAATTACTACCTCAATTTATGTGATCCAATCCTAAGCTTATTGAGTCTTGATGACTACCAAGTTGAGAGCATTTGAAGAATCTAGTGGTGCCATCAATTCAAAGTGGTTATATGCCTTATTAGTTGTAAAAAGAATAAGGAATTTAAACTTATTATCATCCTAATTCAAATAATTAAAGAAATTTCAAGTATAAACTAAATGAGGGATCAACTTTGCCCTCATTTTAGTAATGGATTCATGAATGTTGTACAATTTGGAAGTAATGTTCTAGACTTTAGTTTCAATTTTAGGAAGAATGTTAACCATTCCCTATTGTTCCTTTATTTTCTCCAAATATTGAAAATGTTTTTCCTTTACTTTATCTAATCCATTCTTGAGCTCTTAACTAGCCATTTATGTTCCTTCATGTAGTTCTAACAAGGCATCCTTATGTGTCTCGAGATAGGACTTGTAGTCTTCCATGTATGGGGACTACCCCAATTTACTATTATTTATTTTAGATAAGGTAAAGACCTCTTGTATCTCTTCCAAGATAATCCCTCTCCTAGTATTATGTTTTAGTTTTCTCTTTATTAACCACACAACATTCCCTATAGATTTATCAAATATGGAACTCAATATAGGCAACTCTGTGATTGTGAGGTTTGGATTCTAGGAAACCTTTGACCCTAAAATAACTACCCATTAAGGGATGGCCAATTGGTGATTGGTTTAGTGTCCTCAACTATAGTCTCAACCAATGTTTCTTCATATGATTTATTCAAATGTTCTTCAAGTACTTAGTCAGGAAGTGAAGGCTAAATGATTTTAGATAAGTCCACTCCCCCATGTTGAGATAGTGGGTGGATGGTGTATATTGGTTTATTCTTTCTAGTTTTCTCTAAAGATGTAACAATTGTGCATTGAGAAAATCTAGAAGAAGTCATTAGCAATCCTATTTGAGTGGATGATACATGAATTTTGGAATTTCCAATGATCCCCTAACTTTATGGGAGGCATTCCCTTTGGCTTTAAGGGGTGTTGGGGAAATGGCATATGTAGTTATAGAAGTAGTAGAGGTTATTGAATATGTGAATATAACTAGTGGAATGGAAATAGTTATAAAAATGGAGAAGAAAGGGTTAGAGTAGATATCCTCTACCTTGGGAGTGACTAGGGGTGGTTGGAAAATAGGATCAAGAGTAACTGAATGAGCTTTAAAAAGGGAAGCAATAGAGGAAATTGGACTAGTAGAGATAAGATCTATTTTCTCCTTACTTGATTGATTGACATCTAGAGGTTACTTTCCTTTAATGTCCTAGAGGCTAAGTATTTTTGCTCTTTTTAAGTCCTTTTCTTCATTTGGCACTCTTTTTTCACTAATAGGCTTTCCTTCTATAACATATTATTGAGCTGAGGGAGCTCTTGATAGTTATTCCTCAAATATTGGGTCCTTTAGAAGAAGATGAGACCTTAGTTTCTTACTATAAAAAATTATTGTCTTATCAACTATGTGGGAGGCCTCTTGAATTGGTTCAAATGAAACCTCCACACTTTTAATTTATTTCATAGGTGGTGGAAGAGATAGATGGTCTAGGCCCTTTTAATCTGAGTAGAGGTAAATTAGATCTCCTTGAGCTCTTCCAAGTCTAAATTCAATTGGTTTGGGATCCTTCTTGACAACCTTCAATGTCTAGGGGGCCTATTAAGAAGGCTCTCTTTATTTTGATAATGTCTATGGAGGCCTATTCATCCAAAAATATGAAGCATCCCATCCTTCAAGGGGTGGTATATTAAGTCATGCATCTGTAATATAGATAGAGGGTTCTCCTTATATGATATTTAAATGTTCTTCCCTTAATATTTCCTTTTGTTCCCTTTCAAATACGTAGGCATCATCCTTAGCATTCAATAACATGAAGTCATGATCATAGAGATCATGTTGGTATGGAACACCAAGGCACTTGATATTATTTTGAATCCTTCCATAGGGATCCCAAAACTTGTGAGGCAAAGTGGGCAATGAATAGTACTTTCTCATTTTTCCCACTTATCCAAAATACCTCCAAGTTGTGTAACACATTCAACCTATCATCAGATGAGATCCATAGAATGTACTATTCTTATTATTTATCAAATCCTCATCTGTGCTCCACCATAGTTGAAATACTATCTCTTATTATACTAATTTATCTAGCACGTACTTGGGAAGATGTAAGGGGTTGAATTTCATATCAATGACCATAATCACTATGTAATTTGGGTATAACCAATAGTTACCCCATGGTTCCAACATGTTTTTAATTGGCATGGATACGCTAGGCAATGGGGTTTCATGAATTATCTACCACACATGTGGGTACACATCCTCTATAATGCAAGTGGTGTTATTAACAAATGTGTATATGTGCATGAATGAATAATAATTACAAATGTGATTTTTGATGTAGTCTAGAGTTGGATCTTAAAGTGACCCATAGTGCATATATACCATTCACATCAAAACATGTAAGAGATATGACATCATATATAAGTGTCCACTAGTTAGTTGCTTATCTTTGTGTAAAACATGTTCTCTTAGCCTAACATTGATTATCTCCCCCAAGGTAAAGGTTAAGTCTAAAGTCATCATCATATCCAATAATGGAACCTATTCTAGGTGAACAAAATGGATGTTATAGAAACCATAAAATATATTTAGGAGGGCCATCCCCATGTGAATACCCATACTAAACTTAGTGATAGGTATGGGGTCCTTATATTTGTGGATGATAATCTCCCTAGGGATAAGCCACTTGATTTTTTTATTTTGTTAATTGGATTTTTTTTCTTTCTACCCTACCACCTTATGAAAATCATTAGTGGCATCTACAACTAAAAAAGATAAATACCTTTTGAATGCATCTCCTAAGATGCAGGACACAATGGTGTTCTATTATAGATGGTACAAGTACTTTTCCGCCATTATCTTTCCAATGAATAAGACATCTCGTAGAAGGTCTATGTATGGCATCACTTTAGGCTTGCTTACCATGAAATGTAATCCTTCTCATTTGAGAAGAAGTAAATCTACCACCAATTTATTTTTTATTGGTTTTATGTTTTCCTCCTAAGTGTGGGTGTCCACTACATCAATGGCATATCACATATCTAAATATTTGGTGTATTTATCATTAAAAATGGTTGATTCAAAAACAATATCTATGTATTCAATGGAATCCTTGATTGAGAATAGGGATGGTGTAAAAACTCATTTTAATGCTATGAACAAAAAGGTCATGGTTAATTGATTGGTATTAGTTTTTAGACTTTAATATCTTGGATTTATTGGATTTACTTTTATGATTCACACGCATGTTACTAGGGCTTGTTTACAAGGTAGTAATTTAGCTCAATTTTTTTTTAATGAATGAGTACATCAATGGTCTCAAGTTATTGATATAGCTTTAGCATTTAATTATAGATCATGCACTATTAATTTCCAATGTCTATGAATTCTCTTTACTTGTGAAATTAAAATTTTAATAGTTTATTTGGTGGGTATACCACATCATTGTATTTTGACAAGTGTTGTTAAGTCTTATTCTTTTACTTTAATGGCTGTGAAAAGTAGGATTTGAGTAGTCAAGGATTGGGTTTTATTTTGGTAATGCTATTAATTTATCCTCTCAAGGCCAAATTACTACCCCTATTATCTAAAACATTCCCCAAAATGGTCAATTTCCTAATGTAAATGGTCAATTATGATCTAAAAGTGCAAATTTAGGTAAAAAAATACCAAAAATGGAGTTACAACATCAAAAAATATTCCAAAATTGAATATTTTATTCCAAAAGAGATTTATTCATATTTTAAAAATGTGAATTTATCCTAATTCTAAAATTTCAAGTCATGAAAAGATGTTTTGAAAGGTTAAATAACCAAGAAAAGCCCCAAATTGACTCCCACATGCCAAATTTGTCAAATAAAAGTTAAAAATATGAAAAATTACATGGATATCATGAAATAATTATAAAAAAAACCATTTCAAGTGGTGGAAGTGAAAATATTTCTTCAAAAGGCCAAAAGGAGCTTATTTTTACACATTTTACAAGCAATGGTATAGAATTCATATGGTTCCATACAATACAGGTAAGGGGAGATCATTTACAAGACATATCCAAGCTTTAGAAAAAATTTCATGATACTTCATCACCATATAGTCCCTAAAATAGATTCCTTTTGATTTCTTTCTTCTTGGCATAGGGGGACATGCTTGTAGATTTTTTATTGGTATGGCATATTGGATGAGGTTACAAATATCAAATTTGGGGTGAAGAAATTAGACTTAGAGGTATTCCCAAGAGTATAATAAGTTTCTAAATTAGATTCTCCATGTTCATGAACCATCTAGTTGAAGTTAGGGAAAATTTTGTTGCCTAACAACCAAAAAGGCAGTTGTTTTTCTTCATTTTCTCTTCACTTGGGTAGATTTTTTGGAAAATTCAAAATTTTAAAAAATCTTGAAGACTTTCCCTAACATTACATGTCACTTTTAAGGTGGTATTATTTTAATTTAGGGTCAAATATAGGTTTCAAACTCATCTAGTCAAAGAAAGAACAGTATGAGGTTCAAAGGTGAATTGTACAATCTTGGAGGAGAGAGGCAGACTCAAGTGTTCAAAAAATTCATGTTATCAAGGTTATATCATGTTTTATATGATTTATATCCTAAATTTTCCAAGTTTTCAAGCAATAATTTCCTTCTCCATTTTCCCAAGGTGTCTCAATAGGCCTAGTTTAGCATATGTTAAGGATTTTTTACAAAATTTAAGGTTTTTTTATAATACTAGGTGTGAATTTTTCCCTCTTTCACTCCTATAATGGCCTTAAAATTCATGTGATATGATGTTTTTGTGCCCATATTTGAATATAGTTTCTCATATTGGCCTTGTCAATCTCCACCATGCTCTTTCCCACCACCATCCCTTTCATCCCCATACCACTGTCAATCTTAGCCATTATCACTATGTTTTCACTTTCATTCCACCTTCCATTTTATATTCATCATATTTCCAATCACTCACCCTCAAGTCTCATTTACATCTCAAGGATCATTATCCAAGAGCAAAGGTTGACCATAATTCTCAAAAGTAAACATGGAGAGGGTAATTTGTAGACCAATCAAGCATCAAGCATAGTAAAATGATGACCTACAACAAGAAATAACTAGTTTAGTATGGCCATAAAGATTAAATATTTATTTTGAAGAGTGAATGAAATTTATCAAAGGCTAGTAGAAATAAATAATCCATGGTGTAAGGTGAAGTCACTATAGAACTAGCAAAGGCAAATTGGACCTTTATTTTCAAGAACTAAACATAGTCAAAGGAAGCATTTACACAAGATGGCATAGTTAGGTGTATTCAAAGTTTGATGAGGTTTCAAGGTTAAATGGTACTTTTAAATGTTGCAATGAAAGATCAACTAAAATCATTATCATGAAATGGAAAAAGGTGGGGATCACCATATCATTAAGAACATGGGTAGTAGGAATACATGTCATATATAGTCATGGTTAGGGGACAAATAGTAAGGTTATAATGTCAAAGGTGAAACATAAGAATTTATCTTCTATGATCAAGGTGAAGGAAAGCTCCTTGAATGCTATGAAAAGTAAGAGATCACTAACTTAAGGAAGTCAAAGGTTGATCAATGAAACACTATCAAGCATGGTCATGAGATATATAGCCAACCAAAGCATCAAAATAAAGTCATAAATAGTACACTATAGCAGCCTTTTGATGTTGAGCCATAGTTAGCAAGGAGAGTTGGTGTTTTGATGAGGACTAAATTAATGCAGGCTTTAAAAAGGTCTTTATTTGGTCATCAAGGTATTAACATCCTATCACAGAGGGCATCATAAGCATAAGCAAAGATATGTATATTAGGTAGATACTTCTATAGTCTATACTTTTTCACCTATAGGCTATTATAGGTCATTATCTACAATGATTTTGGGGTTTTGAATATTATAAATAATGTTTTTTGATACTAAAATGTAATCATCCTAGTAAAAATATGGTTAGTTAAAGCTTTGGTTTTGTTCAAGATTTCCAAGAACATAAGAACTATTCTCATAAGTTTGTACATTGTCCTAGTGGCACTTAAAGCACTTACAACCTACCCCTAAGAGACCTACATCCAAGTAGGGTTTTGACTAAGGAAACCTAACAAGGGAGTAAGATCTATCTACAAGATTTTGAGCTTTCACTAGGGTTTCAAGCACTTAAGGTAGGATTTGTAAAGGAGAATGTAACATGAAGATTTTTGGAGATTTAAATGACTACCTACAACCACCTAGGAAAAGGACCACCTACAGTCAACCATGAAGCAAATAACCTACAACCAAGTAGGTGAGTTGACTAGATGGAGACCTAGTCAAGATGAAAAGAAGGATAATGGATCTTTTGAGTGAAATATTAGTGTGAGATTTTTAAAGAATGGCCCTAAGGGTTTTTTTACAAGTGCTATTATAAGAGCTCCTACATAGTTACCATTCATACAAGGCACTTTTGAAACATCCAATAAGGTTTAAATGATCTTTGTTGAGGTTCTTATGGGAAAAATTAAGGTCAAGTTATAAAATGTTATAATGGAATGATGAAGTATAAGTGGAGGGATTTCAAATCACAAATAGTCACATTCTTTTTGTATATGAAACAACAGTCAACCATGAAACCCTACCATCAAATCCTCAATGCAAGCTATAGTTAAGTGTCATGGTCATTAGTATAGTGAAATAGTCTAGTGAAAGGTTTTCATTTCCAAGGTAAAGTAATATTGTCAAATGATATTAAATTGTTTGTTTTCTCAAAGAGTTTTTTAAAGATTTAATGACATTAAAGCTTCACCTACAGTGTTCCTAAAAGCACAGTCATCCTTCTAATTTAACAAGTAGGTTGAGGACATGAGAGCTTAGAATGTTTCATTTCTTATCAAAGAAGATTTTATAGGAAGATATGCTTAAAATTAGTTTGAGTAACTTAAGCTGAGGAGGATCCTAAATACACTAGAGGTAAACTCAAGATCCACTTCAAGACTATTAATAACAACCAGGCCTAAAACACAATCCTAGGCCATGAGGTGAAGGCAAGAATAGTCAATTATTTCAAGAAAAGCAAGGTATATGATGATACTTGATAAATACTAAGTGGATAATTAGAACCTTAAAACATTATATTTAATTCATAAATAGTACTATCAATCCTTGCAAGTACTATACATACCTGTTGTACAAATTATGCTCAATATAGAGGCCTAAAAGTTTGGTTTTTGGTCAAATTACTCTGAAGAAGTTATGTTGAAGGTTTTCATTTGATATAACTAATTAAAATTACCTTATAAGGATGATTTTTCCACTATAAAGTTCAAACCACATAAATATCCATATGTAAAAGTGTATACTCAGTCATGGGAAGGCCTAATTGCCTTATTTCAAGGTCTAAACATGCTAAGAAGAAGAGGATAGAGTTTGCTCAAGATTATTGAGGAATTTTTTGAGACATTTTAAGGTTAATTTGACCCTGAAAATTCATAAAAATCTATGAGGTTACCTTCCAAAACATGAAAACATAGTCATTTTGAAGACCAAATGCATTGGTTGAAGGTCATGATATGCTTGAAAATAGGTGTAGAGTCTATTTACAAAATATTGAAAGGATAATTGAGACAAATTAAGGTAATTTTGACCTTATAAACTATAAAATACATGAAATTCACTCCCAAAACATGAAAAATTAGTAAAAAATGCAGATAGTCCATACATAAGGATCAAAATTGAGAGAAATTAAAGATTTTGGGAGCTATAAGTGGAGTCAAGACTTGAAATTTTATTAATAGGATCATCATGAGTTTGGAAAAAATATAAAAAAAATTCATGGTCATTGGGAAAGTGCACATATTCTTTGTTTTATCCTAGACCTTAGCCTATTTGTTTGAGGTTACCATTGGAGCATCCTTCATTCTAGAGTGCTACAAAAGCTTCTAGTCCCAAGTAAAAGATTGATAATAATTGGATGATATTTTTACATCATAATAAGACATCAAAATAGTGTAATAACTCTAAATTTTATGCAAACCATGCTCACACAGTGTTTTGTAGGTAATTAGGCACTTAGGCCAAAAAGGCATTTTTGCACTTTTCAAGAAAAAAGAAATTTTAAAGTGTTTTTATAGAATTATAAAGGTACTATAATAATTTTTTTAGGATTGGTGAATCTTGGAAGGATTTATTTTCATTTTAGTGAAGTTTTTCACTTTTTGTAGTTCTAGGTACCCTTCTAAGCCACCTATTTAGATGCTTGTTTTATTCACCATGTGTAGAGTTTGGTTGAAAAATATTCATAGGTTTTTAGGATCCATATGTAATTAAAATTAATTAATAATTTATATAATTTTAGGTTTTGTGCTTTATGAACAGTTGTTAAGAGCATATGTAGCTTAGAATGCAGTCAATTCTTGATAAGCAAATTTCATTTAAGTGGTAACTATTCATATCTTTTATATGGGAGACCAATATTTTCATGGATTTCAGAGGGTAAATGTGATGCACATAAATGGAAGAGTTTTAATATTTGGAGGTTTGTATCTCATGAATTATTAATTTGAAGTTTTAGCTTCAGAGCCTTCCTAAGCACCTTAAAAACCAATTTTGGGAAAAATAGATTTAATTGAAACAAAATATCCATGGATAAACATGAGATTTTTTCAAATATTAATTAAACTTAGAGAGGATTCCATAAATGTAATTTTTATGCATGAAACTATATAGATGAGGGTAAAAATCATGTTTTTTGTGAAAAAAAGTGTGTAAAATGAATTACAAGGTAGTTCAAAAGAATATAACCATTTAATATCAAAAAATGTAATTTTTTATTCATCCTAAATTATTCATATAGTTAGAAATCATTCTAAAAGTGTCCTTACAACTTCAATAAAAATGGCCAATTTGTTGGAAAATGACACAAAATGGGCCTAGTCAACCCTATTGACTAAATGGGAAAAGTTTTCACATCAAAGTCACATATTTGGTGATGAGGAACTATTTTTTAGGTGTTATTTATTGTATTTTTAGGTTTCATGGTTTATTTTTCAAGTTTTATGATGTCTAAGTGCATAAATTAGCCTTTAGGCTTAAATAGTCTAGTTGGCCTAATTGTTCAAAGGGCTAAGTTAGAGTTTGGCATTGAATTGATCCTCAAGAAATTCAAGTTGGAGTTTCATGCCAATTTTCTACTATTTAATGAATATAATTATGAATATTTAATCCTTCAAGGCCTTTTCATGCAAAGGAAGGCTATTTAGAGATTGATTGGTCTTACATTTTGGTTGACTAGTTCCAAGTCATGTTTTAGTCCTAGTCATCTCATGCATTCAACATCCAACTTAGCCTCAAGTGGAGTTAAATAATCCAATATGTGGCATATAATTCCATGCAAGAGAATATGACTTGTCAAAATTGGGCCCACCACCTTATTCCTATGCCAAAGTTTGAAGTTTCATGCATGCTTTGTGGATTTTAAGGATTTTTTAATTGTTTGAACATTGTAAAAGGAGTTAGTCTTGAGTTGAGTCAACAAAGACTAGACCTTCCCCTTTTTGAACACCACATTGGCTATAATTAGGGTTTAAGACATATATATTGGGTTAATCAAGCCATTATTTGATAATTCTTGGCGCAAAAGAAAAAAATGTAATCTAGACCATACATCAATAAAGAAGATTTTGTTTTGCATATGAGTTTTAACAGAGAATAGTCTACATTTTATTGTGTATCAACATATAAGAGAGATTATATCTCCATTTGGTAGGTCCCTTCCTCACCTATTACTTTTTATCTCACCTTCTATAGGTCATTTAAAGAGGTAAAAAGAAATTTGTAAATCCAAAATCCTTTTAAACCTTCATCTTAAATATTTATTCTCAAGGAAAAAATAGGAATTTTTTTTATTCATATGTGTGCATCAGTTTCAACAATTTCTATAGAATATGAGAAATTCAGGTGCATCACCCCTTTAATTAAGATTTTATTTATTTTTACCTTCCCCTTTTCATCTTAAAAATCATAGTAGTTCAAATTTAATCAATAAATATTAAGGGAACAAACCCTCTCTAGAGGTTATTCTCATCATAGAGTCACCCACAATCTAAGAAGTTCCCATTGTATCAAATGGAGTGAGGGTGTGCTTGCACACTTCAAGGAGGGTGCACTCCAAAGTGATAATAGTTTTTGGCATGCCTAGTGGGACTACTTATTCACAATTTTGAATTATTATCTATGTATCTAATTATATTATTCATTTATAAATTTTTATTGTCATATCTATATACTTTTTTTCCACCAAGAGTTATCACAAGATCATCTACAAAAGGAAAAGAAAAAAAATTCTCTGAGCTATCTTTCTAATCAATAAAGAAGAATAAAGCTTCTTAGTCAAATCTAAATCTTACACCCTCTATTATTGCACAAAATCCTCCTATTCAAGACAATATTGTTTAACCAAATATTTTTTTAAATCCTATTCCTCAAATGGATATTCCCAAAAGATAGGATTTTTTTGTATTCAATGGTGGTAGTCCTCTAAATTTCAATCAATGGGATGATATTCTATCTTCTACTCTTAAGGCTCTTCCTTATTTTATAAGAGATAATCTAGCAACTCCTATAGAACATATTGCAAATATTTCTAATTTGTGTTTAATGCATCATGTAACACAATAAAATGTGGCAATGAGGTTGTTGTCAACTTATTTCAAGGGAAAGGCACTTTAGTGGTATAGAGGTTTGACTCTTGCATCAATTAACATTAGGGATGAATTTGAAGAACTTTTGTGCAAAATTTTTGAAGATAAAAGTGATAATATTTAAATTGTGGAGTAGCTTACAACAATTAAGATATTCAATCATGAGTTCATGGTAGACTTCAACTATATATTCTAGAAGATTTGGGATAGAATTCCTACAGTGATCAAGCCTACACCCAATTATGTATTTTTATACTATTTGAATGTTGTTAACTCAGATGTGGCTATCATGATCTAATCCATGGAAGCTAATATTTTACCTAAATCTTTTGAATTATCTATTAAGGCTAAAAATTGCCTTATACAAGTAGGCAAGTTATCTCTAAGGCCTTCAATGCCTCTTTTTCTAGAGATTCATTATCTTGTTCCAATATTGCTCCAATTCTATAATCATCAAAGTTCCATCAGACAAAAGGTGATCAAACTGAGCAATTGGGGATGTTAGAGAGTCTTCTCAAGTCTTAAACTAACAAGTTAGTTGCAATGGAAAGGAAACAAGCTCCACCATATATGCCATATCAGAATACTAATTAGAATTATTAGTCTAATAGGTCATCCTATCAATCCAATCAAAAAGGTCAAGGGAAAAATTAACAATCAAGGAAATATAATCCTAATTTCCTAAGAAATTAAATAACTATAGTTCCAAATCAAAGCAATTATGTTCAATAAGGACAATGGAACAATCAATGGGATCATGCAAACAACATGGCAATGGCTCCAACTGGTGAGAGTTCTTATCAATATTTCATGCAAAAAAGTTCAATTCTTCCTTCATTTGAAAACCAACCATCTTCTCAAAATAAGGAATCTTCTCTTTCTCATGGATACATTCCTTTATTCACTAAATTAGAAGTGCCAAATCAGTAAGGAGAAATTAGTAGTAATGCACCTATTGAAACTACATTTATCAATTTCCAAGAAGGTGAGAATTCTTTTGAGCACTTGGATGGAAATCAAACTCAAGATTTACCTAGCATTGATAATATAGTTTTAGCCCATACTAAATCTAAGAAAAGATAAATTGGAGAAGGTCTAGTCCCTGAAAGGGAAGCCCCTTCTTCTTCTCAGCCACAACAAAAGACAACACATGAGCTACCTCAGAAAAGTTCAAATCAGTAGGCTCAAGATCCAAAAGATAAGAATGTGAAAAGGCCTTATATTATTCAATTCACAAAACATTTGGGAGATCCTTCTACTTTTAAATTGTATTCAAATGTAGCCACCTATCCACTCAGTATCATGTATCATATGAAGAAGAATTCAATATCAATTTTAATGTAGAAAACTCTACTAATTCCATGACAAAAGGACTACTTGCAAGAGGAACTTTCAAAGCTTAATATATCTAAGAAACCACCTAAAAAGAAATATTAACTGTTACTCTAACTAATTATAATCCAAATTTTGAGTCTCAATCTCTTAAGGTGACTAAGCCTCCTCCATTTTATCTTTCTGTTATCATTAGAGATTGTCTAGTTTATAACTTTATGATTAATAGTGGGGTTAGTACTTTTGTCATGCCCAAATCAATAACTCATAAGTTAGGATTATAGTATGAACCCCATGAGAAAGCTTTTTTTTTTAATTATATGGGTTTAATACTAATATTTTAGGTGTGTTGAAATATCTAAAAATCATACTTTTTACTTGTCTAAGTTTCACCATTTTACAGGTTGTTGTTGTTGATCTACCTCCATATTTTGTACTATGCCTATTTAGAGATTTCACTACCAAAATAGGAGGTTATTTTTCTTTAGATTGGTCATACATGTTCTTTAGAACCAGTTATGGAACCAAAATAACCATTAGATCAGATCCTATTTCGAGATTTCACCTTGAGCCATATATGCCAAATATGTCAAATGTGAATTGTAATATTTCAGAAGAAGATGATAACACCATTGAGCAAGAAGCTTATAAGCATCTTGAAGGCATACAATATTTTATCATATATGAGTGGGATAATGATAGTAATGTACATGATCCCTACAAAATTATTGAAAATGTTGGTTTTAGAGTTTATTGTATGCACAAAGAAGGTGACTTATTGCCTAGTCTCACTAGCTCAGTGTAGGATCAAGGAGTTTGGAATATATTAATTAATGGATATAGAATAAAGAATCAAAGTGGGGCTGGTGTAATGTTTGTTTCACCATAAAATAAAATTTATTATTCTTCTATTATATTTTAGTTTAGTTTTACTTCCAATATTGTAGAGTATGAAGCTCTTCTTTATGGTTTCTAGTGGGCTAAGAAGAGGGATATGAAGCTCTTACAGGTGAAAGGTGATAGTGAGCTGGTATTATATCAAGTTAGAGGTTTAAGTGAAACTAAGAATCCTCTTTTTAATGCCTAAAAACATATATTTTTGTATCTCATATAATATTTCCTTGTATTTGAAATTCACTCCATTCCTAGGGGAGCAAATCAACATGTTGATAGACTTGCTACCATAGGAGCACAATATGATATTCTAGATCAAATTAAGGAAAATAAAAATTATACCCAAATCAAGGTTGTATGCAGGCCTTTAGTCCCAAATAATTATGTAAGTTGGAATTTTTTTACTTTGATAAACAAATAACATATTATCTTTAAAATGATGTAGATTTTTTCCAAAAAAATCATGATAAATTGTAGGATCAATATGAAAATCATATTGTGAAATTGAAATAAAATAATATGCCTAAAGGTTTTATTAATTTAGAAAGAATTTTAAATTAATATGATCAATTAATAAAAGACAAGGTGAACATTTCTTCCAAGAAAGAGCATTATGAGCCAATTAGCATAGCTGAAGGTAAGCAACTCAAGCCAGGTAAAGTGAATAGTGATTCTGAGAGAGTAGATTTCATTTCATTATGTCAAGAATTCATGGATTTTTTTTCTTGGGAGTACCATGATTTGAAATGTTTTGACCCTAGATTGGCATAGTATACTATTGAACTAGAAAATGATGCAAAACTAGTAAGACAAAAGCAAAGGCCTATCAACTCCAAGGTTAGAATTCTCATGAGCAAAGAGCTTACAAAGTTGATTGAATCAGGTATTATTTTTCCTATAAAGCATTCAACATGGGTATCAAATCTTGTTCCAGTAAGAAATAAGAATGGATAGATAAGTTTATGTGTATATTTTGGATATTTGAGTAAAGTATCATTGAAAGATCATTATCCATTTCCTTCCATCGATCAAATATTGTAAAGAGTATCAGGTTCATAGAGGTTTTATTTATTATATGGGTACTTAGGATATAATTATATATTTTTAAAAGATAAAGATCAATATAAAATAGATTTTTCCACCAAATGGGGTACTTTTGCTTACAAGAAGATGCCTTTTGGACTCTCCAATGCTGGAGCTACCTTCAATAGAGCAATGGATGTTGATTTTCATGGTCTCTTGAGTGAAATTATTTTAGCATATATTGATGACATTAAATTTTTTTTCAAATAATCCTAATGATCATCTAACACATTTGAGGGTTGTTTTTGATAGATGTAGAGTATTTAGAGTTTCATTGAATCCAAAGAAAATTATTTTTTTAGTATATGAGGGGAGACTTCTTGGACATGTGGTGTCTAAATCTGGTATTTCCATTGATCTAGAGAGAATAGAGGCAATCCTTGATCTATCATTACCTAAAAATAAGAAAGGATTGCAGAGCTTCTTGGGTAAGATAAACTTCATTAGAAGATTCATCCCTAGTTTTACAGAACAAGTAAAGCCACTTACTCAAATACTAAAGACACATCAAAAGTTCACTTGGAGTAAATAAGGTAAAATAAGTTTTAAATCTATCAAGGAATTAATCAGGAAAGCTCTTACTTTTCTCAATATAGATTTTAGTAAGAATTTCTTCTTGTATGCTTTCTCTACTTCCAGTACTATTTCAGCCATGCTTATGTAGTAGAATGATGAAGGTTTGGAACAATCCATTACCTTATTTAGTAAATATTTAGAAGGTTATGAAGAGAGGTATTACTTTGTATAAAACATTTAAATTTTTTATAATAAGTCTACAAAAATTTATACATTTGGTTTCAAATAATAAGATCATACTAATGTTTACTCATCCAAGTGTGAAGAACTTCATTCTCAATAGAGACTTGAGTGAAAAGAGAGTTGGATGGTTCACTAAGTGCATAGAATATGACATTGAATTCAAAGTTATAAAAAAAAATTGAGCTAAAGGATTATGTGAAAATATTGTATAAGATGTAAAATAATAAAAAAAGAAACAATTTTGACAATTTAGGACACTCAACATGAAGTTGAAAATACACCTCCTACAAGTTAGACACAAAACATTGCTAGATTTATTCAAACTAGAGAGTGTCCAAGGGGTTTTAATGCACCAAAAATAATAAACTTAAATATGAAATTAGTACCATAAATTTTTATTGATGGAGTCCTTTTCAAAAAAGGCATTGGAGGTATGCTTTTAAGGTGTGTTGAAACTAGTCAATTTGACAAGCTTTTTGAGCAATTTCATGATAGTCCTTCTGGAGGTCATTTTATAGATAAGACTATAGTTGAATTTTTTTTAGAGATGGTTATTTTTATCCTAATTTATTTATATATGCACATGCATGGGTTAGGAAATGTACAAAGTGTGCAATGTTTGTAGGAAAATAAAGACTAGTTGTTATGCCACTAAAGCCAGTTCAAGTTGAGCAACCTTTCATGCAATGGGGTTTATATTTCATTAGAATGATTCATCCTCCATATAGTTCTGGTTATAAATTATTTTTGACAACTACAAACTATTTCACTAAATGGGTGGAAACAGTGCCTTTGAAAGAGGAAAATGAGAACTTCGTGCTTGAATTCTATGAGAGCCTAGTCACTCATTTTGGAGTACCTTCTACTATAATATATGATAGTGCTTTGGAATTCAAAAATTCAAAGGTATGTGAATGGGATATTTCACATGTTATTTATTTGACATATTCATCCAATTCCTATCCACATGGTAGTGGACTGGATGAGTCTACTAATAAGAACCTAATTAGATCATCAAAAGAACAATGAAAGATAATCAGAGGTTTTGGCATACTAAGTTGAAGAATATTTTATGGGATGATAGGATTACCCCTAATAATTCTATTGGTCATTCACCATATATCCTAGTTTATGGAAGGGAAGCAAGGCTACCTATCTCATTATATCTTCTAGCTTTGGAGCTTGCACACTAGCTAGAGATTTTGGACAATGACGCAATGGAGGTTACAATGAATGAACTAAGAGAATTTTAGGAGATAATAGAATATGCTATGCATACCATGTGGTCAAATAAGTAGAAAGTTAAGAAGACATTTTATAAGAGAGTTTCATCAAAAACATTTTAGCAAGGAGACATAGTTCTCAAATGGGATGAAGAGCATGCAAAGCTAAGTAAACACTCCAAATTTGATAGCCTCTGGGGTGGACCTTATATTATCACTGATTATAAAAAGAATAATTATTTTAAATTATCTAAGTTGAGTGGAGAAGAACTTCCCATTATTTTTAATGTGATGTAATACTACTATTAGTAGAGTTACTCCTTTATACATAGGCATAGTTTCATTCCTCTAAGTGCTTTTTTCCTCATGCTTTTAGTATTGTTTTCCTTTCTTCCAAGTGCTCATGTGCACATGTCCATTGTTGTTGTATCAATTTCTCTTATTACGTATTAGTCTATAAGCTTTCCCAATTTAGTGTTATCCTAGTTTATCTATAATAGAGGTTATGAGTTCTTTTGACTGGTAGGCTAGTCAACCCCCCAAAGTCACCAAAATTGTTAGTAATTTGGCCTATCAAGGCCAAATTACTACCCCTATTATCTAAAATTTTACCCAAAATGGTAAATTTCCCAATGTAGCTAGTCAAAGTGGTTAATTATGATCTAAAAGTGCATATTTGGGTTTAAAAACACCAAAAATGGGGTTAAAGTGTCAAAAAATGGTTTCAAAGTTCATATTTTATTCCAAAAGAGCTTTAGTCATTTTTAAGAAAGGTGAATTTATCCTAATTCTAAAATTTCAAGTCATGAAAAAGTGTTTTGAAAGGATAAATAACCCAAAAAAGCCCCAAATTGACTCCCATGTGCTAAACTTGTCAAATAAAAGTTTGAAATATGAAAATTTTCATGGATGGAATGAAATAATTCTCAAAACTTCCATTCTAAGTAGTGTAAGTGAAAATCTTTCTACAAAAGGCAAAAAGAAGCTTCTTTTTACCAATTTTACATTTAATGGTACATAATCCATATGGTTCCATATAATCCAAGTTAGGGAAGATTATTTCTAGGAAATATCCAAGATTTAACAAAAGTTTCATGGCAATTCATGTCCATATAGGCCCTAAACCAACTTCTTTTTGGTTTCTTGATTCGTGGCACATGGGGACATGCCTATAGATTTTTTATTGGTACAGCCAATTGGAGGAGGGTTAAAATCTCAAATTTGGGGTGAATAAATTAGACTTAGAGATATTATTAATTTTCCAATTGGTTTATCAATTATATTATCCATTTTCATGAACTATCTAGTTCAAGTCAAGGTAAATTTTGTTGCCTAGAAACCAAAAAAGCAGTTGTTTTTCTTCATTTTCTCTACACCTGGGTAGAGTTTTATGAAAATTTAAATTATTTCAAAATATTGAAGAATTTAAATACACTTACATCTAATTCTAAATGTGTTATTATTTCAATTTAGGGTCAAATAAAGCCCTCAAACTTATCTAATCAAAGAAAGAGTAGTATGAGCTTCAAAGGTGAATTGTACGGTCTTAGAGGAGAAAGGTACACTCAAGTGTTCAAGAAATTCATGTTGGTAGGGTTATATCATGTTCTATATGATCTATAACCTGAATTATCCAAGTTTTCAAGAAATAATTTCCTTCTCTATTTTCCTGAGGTGTCTCAATAGGCCTAGTTTAGCATATGTTAAGGAATTTATGAAAATTTTAAGGTTTTATTAGAATACTAGGTTTGAATATTTCCCTCTTTCAATACTCTAACGACCTTAAAATTAATTTTATATGATGTTTTTGTGCCCATATTTGCATGTAGTTCCTCATATTGGCCTTTTCAAGCTCCACCATGCTCTTTCCCACCACCATACCTTTCATCCCCATACCACTATCAACCTTAGCCATTATCACTATGTTTTCACTTTCATTCCACCCTCCATCATGTTTTCTTCATCATCTTTCAAATCCATCACCCTCAAGTATCATTTCCATCCCATGGATCATTATCCAAGATCAAATGTTGACCATAATCATCAAAAGTAAACATGGAGAGCATAATTTTTAGACCAATCAAGCATCAAGCATAGTAAAATGATGAAATACATCAAGAGATAACTAGGTTAGTATTGATGATAGCTAGGTTGGTATGGCCATGAATATTAAATATTTATTTTGGAGAGAGAATAACTTTTCTCAAAAGCTAGTAGAAATAAATAATCCATGGTGTAAGGTGAAGTCACTATAGAACTAGAAAGGGAAAATTGGACCTTTATTTTCAAGCACTAAACACTGTCAAAGGAAGCATTTACAAAAGATGGCACAATCAGGTGTATTCAAAGTTGGATGAGGTTTCAAGGTTACATGGTAATTTCAAATGTTGTAATGGAAGATCAACTAAAATAATTATCATGAAATGGAAAAAGGTGGGGATCATCATATCATTAAGATCATGGGCAGGATGAGTACATGTCATAAATAGTCATGGTTAGGGGACAAATAGGAGTGTTATATAGTCAAAGGTGAAATATGAGGGTTTATCTTTTATGATCAAGGTGAAGGAAAACTCTTTGAAGGCTATGCAAAGAAAGAGATCATTAACTTAAGGAAGGCAAATGTTGATCAACAAAGCACCATAAAGCATGGTCATGAGATTTATAACCAACCAAAGCATCAAAATATAGTCATAAATAGTACCCTACAATAGCTTTTTGATATTGAGCCATATTGAGCAAGAAGAGTTGGTATTTTGGTGATGACTAACTTAATGCAAAATTCAAGAAGGTCTTAGTTTGGTCATCAAGGGATTATCATCCTATCAAGGAGGGAATAATAATAATAATCAAACATATGTCTATCATGAAAATACTACTATAGTTTTTACTTTTTCACCTACATGCTATTATAGGTCATTATCTACAATGATTTTAGAGTTTTGACTATTCTAAATAATGTTTTTTGATACTAAAATGTAATCATCCTAGTAAAAATATAATTATTTATGGGTTTGGTTTTGTTGAAGATTCCAAGGCAAATAAGAACTATTCTTATAAGTACATACATTGTCCTCATGGCATTTAAAGTGCATATATCCAGCCCCTAAGAGACCTACAACAAGGTAGGGTTTTGACTAAGGAAACCTAATAAGGGAGTAAGATCTTTCTACAAGATTTTGAGCTTTCACTGGGGTTTCAAGAATTCAAGGTAGGATTGTATAAAGGAGAATGAAACATGAAGAGTTTTGGAGATTTAAAGGACTACTTACAACCACCTAGGAAAAGGACCACCTACAGTCAACCATGAAGCAAATAACCTACAACCAAGTAGGTGAGTTGACTAGATGGAGACCTAGTCAAGATAAAAAGAAGGCTAATAGATCTTTTGAGTGCAAGATTACTGTGAGATTTTTCAAGGATGAACCTAAGGGTTTTTTTATAAGTTCAACTATAAGAGTTCATACATAGTTACTATCCATATAAGAGACTTTTGAAGTATCCAATAAGGTTTAAATGATCATTATTGAGGTTCTTATGGGCCAAGTTAAGGTCAAGTTATCAAATGTTATAATGGAATGATGATATATAAGTGGAGGGATTTAAAAGCACAAACTAGATTCATATTCCTCTTATACATAAAACTACTATCAACCATGAAACCCTATAGTCAAATCCTCAATGCAAGCTACAATCAAGTGCCATGGTCATCAATATAGTGAGCTAGTCTAGTGAAAGGTTTTCATTGCCAAGGTAAAGTCATATTTTAAAATGAGATGAAATGGGTTGTTTTCTCAAATATGTTTTTGAATATTTAACTACATTCAAGCTCCACTTATAATCTTCCTAAAAGCACAGTCATCCTTCTAAATTAACAAGTAGGTTGAGGACATGACAAGCTAGAATGTTTCATTTCTTGTAAAAGAAGATTTTATAGGAATATATGATTAACATGAATTTGAGGAAATTAAGCTAAGGAGTATCCTAAAAAAACTAGAGGTAAATTCAAGGTCCACTTCAAGAATATCACCTACAGCCAGGCCTAAAACACAATCCTAGACCATGAGGTGAAGGCAAGCATAGTCCATTCTTTCAAGACAAGCAAGGTATATGATGATACTTGAGTAAGACTAAGTGGTTAATGGGCACCTTAAAACATTATATCCAATTCATATATATTACTATCAGTCCTTGAAAGTACTATATAGGCTTTTTATACAAATTATGCTCAGTTAGAGGCCCAAAAGCTTGGTTTTTTGTCAAATTGCTTTGAAAAAGTTATGTTGAAGGTTTTAATTTGATATAAATAGGTAAAAAAAAATAATGAGGCTAAGGATTCCACTAGAAGGTTCAAACCACGTCAATATCCATCTGCAAAAGTGTATGCTCAATCATGGAAAGGCCTAATTGCCTTGTTCTAGGGTCTAAACATGCTAAGAAGAAGAGGATAGAGTATTTTCAAGATTATTGAAGAATGTTTTGAGCCATTTTAAGGTGAATTTGACCTTGAAAACCTATAAAAATCTATGAGTCTACCTTCATAAACATGAAAACACTTTTATTTTGAAGACTAAACGTATTGGTTGAAGGTCATGATATGCTTGAAAACAAGGGTAGAGTTTGTTTCCAAACTCATAAAAGGAATATTAAGCCAATTTAATATGTTTTTGACATTATAAACTCTAAAATCCATGAAATTCACTTCCAAAACATGAAAACTTAGTCAAAAATGAAGATAGTCCATACACAAGGATCAAAATTAAGAGAAAATTAAAGATTCTAGGAGCTACAAGTGGATTCAAGACTTGAAATTTTGTGCACAAGGTTTTCATTAGTTGGGTAATCATATGAAAAATTTTCATGTCCATTAGGAAATATCACATATTTTCTCTTTTGTCTCAGACATCAACCTCTTTATTTAAGGTCACCATTGGAACATCCTTCATTTCAAAGTGATACAAAAACTTCTAGTGCCAAGTAAAATATTTATAAGAATAATATGATATATTTAAATCATATTAAGACATATCAAGAGTGTAAAAACTCTGAATTATATGTAAGCCATGCTCACATAGGGTTTTGCAGGCAAATAGGCACTTAGGCCTAAAATGCATTTTTGAAATTTTCAATAAAAAAAGACTACTAGAGCATTTTCATAGAATGGTACAGTTACTATAATAATTTTTAAGGCTTGGTGAATATTTTAAGGATATATTTACTTTTTATTGAAGTTTTTCACTTTTTGCAGTTTTAGGCACCCTTCCAAGCCACCTATTCAGATGCTCATTTTGTTCACTAGTGTAGAGTTTGGCCAAATGATATTAGTATATTTTTAGGACCCATATTTAATTTAAATTAATGAATAATTAATATCATTTTAGGGGTTTTTATTTATGAACAATCTCTAAGAGCATAAGTAGCTCAGAATGCAGTCAATTCCCTAAAGTCAAATTTCATTTACATGGTAACTTTTCATATATTTCACATGGGATAAAAATATTTTCAAGGATATTATATGGGTAAATTTGATACACATAAATTTAATATGTTTATTATTTTGAGGTATGTACCTCATGAATCATCAATTTGAGGTTCCAGCTTCAGAACCTTCCTAAGCACCTTAAAAACCAATTTTGGGAAAAATGGATTTTATTGAAATCAAATCTCCATGGATCAACCTAAAATAATTAAAAAAATAAATTAAACTCATATTTTATTCTATAAATTTAGTTTTTATGCATGGATATATACAAATGAGGGTAGAAATCATGTTTTTTGTGGAAAAAAGCATATAAAATGAAGTACAGGGCATTTACAAAGAATCTAACAATTGAAGATCAAAGAAATAGAAATTTTTATTCATAATAAATTCTTTATATATTCATAAATAATATCATAATTATCCTTAAAATATCAATCAAAATGGCCAATCTACTGGAAAATGGCACAAACTGGGCCTAGTCAACCCTATTGACTAAATGGTGAAAGTTTTCACATCAAAGTCACATTTTTGGTGATGAGGATTTTATTTTTAAGTGTAATTTTTTGTTTTTTCATGTTTCATGTCTTTTTTTATAGTTTTCATGGTGTCCAAGTGCACAAATTATCCTTTAGGCTTAACTAGTCTAGTTGGCCTAATTGTTCAAAGGGCTAAGTTAGACTTTGGTGTTGAATTGATCCTTAAGGAATTAAAGTTGGAGTTTCATGCGATTTTTTTTTTTATTTGACTAAGATAATTATGAATATTTAAGCATTCAAGGTCATTTTCATGCAAATTAAGGCTATTTGGAGATTGATTGGTCTTGCACTTTAGTTGACTAGTTTTAAGTCATACTTTTCTCCTAGTCATCTCATGCATTCAACACTCTAACTTAGCCTCAAGTGGAGTTAAAGCATCCAAGATGTAGCATATAATTCCATGCAATAGAATTTTACTTGTCAAACTTGGGCCCACCACCTTATTCCTAAGCCAAAGTTTTAATTTTCATGCATGCTTTATGGATTTTAAAGATTTTTGAATTGTTTGAACATTGTAAAAGGAGTTAGTCTTGAGTTGAGTCAACCAAGACTAACCCTTCCCATTTTTGTATATAAAATTATATTTAATTAGTGTTTCAAACATATACATTGGCTTAATCAAGCCATTATTTGATAATTCATAGAGCAAAAGAAAAAATTGTAATCTAGACCATGCATTAATCAAGACGATTTTGTTTTTTTCATATGAGTTTTGATAGAGAATAGTGTGTATTTGATTATGTATCAGAATATAAGAGATATTATATCTCATTTTGGTATGCCCCTTCCTCACCTATTTATTTTTATCTCACCTTTTTTAGGTCATTGAGGATGTAGAATAAACTTTGTAAATATAAAATCCTTTCAAACCTTCATCTGAAATATTTATGCTTAAGGGCAAAATATGAATTTTATTGATTCATATGTGTGCATCAATTTCAATAGTTTCCAAATAATATAACCAATTTAAGTGCATCACCCCTTTGATTAGTATTTCCTTTCAGTTTTCCCTTCCCATTTTCATCCCAAAAATCATAGTAGTTCAGATTTAATTGATAAATCTTAAGGGAACCACCCCTCTCTAGAGGTTCTTCTCATCATAAAGTCACACACACTCTAATAATTTCCTATTATATCAAATAGTGTGAGGGTTTTATTTCACATCTTCAAGTGGGGCACACTCCAAAGTGATAATAGGTACCAAACTAACCAATTCTCATAAATTAGGGATTCTAAACACAAAGTTTGAATAAAAATCATGATGACAAAAATCATCCTTCGATCAATACCCACTGATAACCTTTCATACACTTTATTTGATTAAAAATATTAATAACCAAACTCATGTACATTGAATCATCATTCACAAGTACTAACAAGAAATAGAGAACATTTTTTCCAAAGACAAAAATCTTGAAGATCTAATTGTCAACCACCAATTTTGAATTATAAATTTTTATGTAATTTCCTAAAGGGTAAACTCCCAAATGTAAATTTTGAACATAAAATCAAATAATCAAATAATAATGACACAAAATAATTCTAATTAAATATAGAACATAAAATCTAAATACCAAATTTATTAAGAACATAAAACTACAAATAGAATTTGTGAGAAAAAATAGTGAAAACTAAATACCCAACTAGAAACTTGCCAAATAACCAATTTCATAACACTTTTACCAAAGACCGATTTGACCCAAATGATAAATCATAAACAATATTTCTAAATAAAACCTATAAAGAATTGAGTTGAATACCAAATAGTGAAGGTAAAAATATAGGGTTTTTGAAGATCCAAAATTGCAAACAAAATTCCCAAATGCTTTGGCCGACTACCAAATTCCAAAGACCAAAATGCATATGTCCCAAAAAACCCATACAGATGCAAAACTTATAAAATAGATTAATAAGTTAGTCAAAAATGTAAAATGCATTTTCTTGTATTTCCTAGATGGAAAAATTTAGATTTAACATGTAATAATTCCTAGAATGAAAACCTCAGAATAAAGGCTTGGACTTCTACAAGGCATAGTGAGTCCCTATTCTAAAAAAAATGAAGGGGGTATGTTGAGTATAATATAACCCTAGAAGATACTATAAGACCCTTCTAGGAATCTCCTAGAATATACCTTGAAAGGCATTATATTACCTTCAAGGGTACCTTGAATGTATCTCTAAATAAATACCTTTCAAACATGCATAAGGGTATCTTTAAAGGTATTACAATGCCCTTTAAGGTATTTCCTAGGAGATACCTTGAAAGAAAATTCCAACCCTGTGCATGTTCAAGGTATCTACTAAGATACCCCTTAAAGGTACTAAGATAACCTTCTAGGTATATCTTTACCTTGAAAGGCCTTGTAATACCTTCAAGTGTGTTCTAATGCACATTTTAAAGGTATCTCCTAAGAAAATATGTTGAGAAAATGCTTACTCCTAGATTTTAAATTATCTTAACAAGATCCTATTACATAAATAGTCACTGATATCTATCAACTAAAATTGTGATGACACATTATTTATTAAAAAACTTAAGTAACTCACAATAAGACATTTAAAAATGCTATTGTATATACCTAACAACAAAGATACCAGATCAATGAGAAGAAATGGAAAAGGCCAACATACAAACAAACCTTTAGAACAATATGGAAGATACCTTGAAACTATTAGGTTCACCATAGAGGTTCAAATCACATACAAGATCCCAAAATATAAGTATCTAATCATTTTCCATGGTTTTTATCAGAACCCCCACTGCTCAATATAATTTTATATACTATTAAAATACTCAGTTAAATGTTGATTTAATTAGTTATTTTTCTCTACTAGGTGATTCCTCTCTTATTCATGTTTGAAAGGTATCTCCTAGGAGATACCTTCAAATTACAATGAAATGAGGATTGAGGTATGTAGTATATGATATTAAAAGCTATTATTTTTTTGTATTGACATAAAGAGTGTCATTAAAAATATGAGTTATACATTACCTTTTTAACATTTTTTAGGTTTTAACATATCTCAATGCTTGTGTTATTGTATAAATAGAGCTTTATCTCCTACATGTAGGTATAAATTATATTGATTTTAAAAATAACCTAGTTAATAAATGCTCTAATGTATTTTTCAAATTTCCAAGCTAAAAAATGAGACATCAATGACTTTATAATGTGGATACTATATTTCACTCATAAGTAATGGTAAGTTTGTTGGTGAAGGAAGAATACATAGTTCCAGGTCTAGATGTTGACTCTTTAAAATCCATAAATCTCACTTTCACATGCAACAATGAGGAAATACATATTGAATGTGTAAGTGTTAAAGTGATAAAATATTTTGATCTCACTCTAAAACTTCTATTTCTTGGATATTTTGTGGATAATTTGGGGGATGTAGTTGAAATTTTTACTATATGGAGCACAAGAATGGTGCAACACATCACAAAAAAGTTTTCTATAGAGGATGACATGGAATAAGGACAATAATTTTAGTTTAGTTTTCATATAAAACCATTAAAATAATAAAACCCTATCTTGGATTCATTAGTTTGATATATCGATGACTCTACCACATTACATATCCTAACAAAAAATATTTTTGGGAAAAGGGTACATTTGTTGCATAAATGTATAGCTCTTGCAAATGATGAAAAAAATTTCTTGTGTTTATGTTGAATTTGCATAACTAGGAGATATTTTTGGTTGAATTCCATTCCTAATTTTATAAAATGAATTAGGAATTTACATAAGTCACATTATACAACATTATGAGACTTTTAATATAAAGATATTTGAAACATATATCATTAGATGGCCTTAAAATAAGATAGTGGACATGGAATGTAGAGCAATCAATTCACCATAAATGACAACAAAAGATAAAGAAAATATAAATGGTTGGGAAGTGGTGGATACTAAAGTCATTCCTTACATGATAGTCCTAGAGCAAAGGCATCTACAAAAAATTAACTTGTGCCTACAACTACCCAGGCTAAAAAATAAATTAGCCAAACACTTCACTCAGCCAAATGGAGTTTGATGAAAGCATAAATAGTGAGATTAAAAAAGTGTATGTAGATAAATTTTGTACAAAAAAAAATTAAAAATGATTATCATTTGAGATGCCAAAATATACAATAATAAAGTTACTTGATTTCAACACAATAGATAGGAGGCAACATGTCTTGGATGCCCTTTCTATCATTTTGTTTAAGAAAATTAAAAATAAAACTACCATCAATTTTCAAAATACTAGGATCTATTTAGAATCTTGGATTAAAATATATGGATTGAAGAGAAGTAGATTTTTTTATATTCAAATTTTCACAAAAATGGGGAACAAAATGCATTCCATAAAGGGAGGTTTTGACAAAAGCCACAAAAGAAGACAATGGTAGCTAAAGATTTGTTAGACCAATTGGTGGATGACTTTGTAGATGTTTCTCCAAGACTTACATGTCAGGTAGATATAGACATCTCATGATAAAATTTTCAACATCTTCCAACATATTTCACTCAAGAATTTATGAGGCAACACATCAATAAACAACTAGGAGATATGAAATATGATCCAATATCCCAGCCAAAATTCAATAACATGTGAAGAATTAATTTTCATAATGTGATCATTGCCAAGTTTAATGATCTCATTCGGTGAAAAACATGTATCTTTTGACTCATCAAAAATGATCTAGGTCCCTCTTTAGAGTTTAATAAGATTGTATTGATCAATAATTCATGTTGAACTCAAAAATACTTTTTAAAAGACAAATATATTACACATAAATAAATATTAAATAAATAACCTAAAAAATATCTCAATGTCATTCATGACAATGTGTAATGTTAAAAAACATTTGTTCCAAGGACAATGAAAAAAAGAAAAGTAGTTACCTATAGAATAGTATATTTGTCAATGGTAAGGATTATAACACATGGTCATGGTGCAGGTGGATATGGTCAATTTTTTACCATAAGTTCCTAGAGGGTCTAACTTTAGTATCACCTTATTGAATAAGTGATTTAAATATATGGAAACAATAATGTTAGATACTTAAGGATCTTTACTATATATGTTAGAGATCAAAATGAACTCATAATTCTATAGGACCACTTTTATAATACCATTACCATAACCAAATAATCATTGAGACATTATATAAATAATAATAATTATGCATAGTCCAGTCTCATTATTATTCAAAATAATAATACAAATCTTTAGCTCTATCTTTACTAGCATGATAGGAGAAGAATAAGGAGTGCTTGGTAAATAGGAAAAATGAGTTGGTTTCATACAATGACAATTTGTTGTGTGAAACCAAGATTAGTTGATATGGAATATTTACACACATAAATTAGAGTTGAAAATATTAAAAATATATAAAATAAATAACCAAATCCCAATGAAGCTTAATTATTACTCCAACACCCTCTATTAAGTTTAAAATAGAGATTAATAAAAGAGAAAGCAAAGAGATTGAATGGGTCCCAGTAACAAAGCTTGATCAGGTACCCATGTAAAAATCATAATGAAATACAAAGTGTCCCTATGGTAACCAATCCATCTTAATAAAATAAATGGATGATGAATCACTATAACCACCAAGTTAAATAGGAATTGGTACTTTGTATGAGGCTCACTGTATAAAAAATATTGATCATGAAACTGGGAAAAAAGAGTTACCAAGGATGAAAGGTATCACTACAAGGTACCCAAAAACTAGTAGAACCAAAGTGAGAATGAATAAGAGAACATATGTTTCAAGGCATCCCAAGAAGCATGAATTAAAAAATAAAACAATCCTATGGTAGGTGCACTGAATGGAATGAATCCTATTGAACAAAATATGCACTCAATCAACTACCTCTAAAAGAAAAATGTGGTGCACCAAGGGCTAACACACACCTAAATTAGGTGAACACACATCCCCCATAATTATAAAATGGGTGTAGTGACTCAAAAAACCCTTTGAATTAGTGGTCCAATCCCACTATGAAAAAATTAAAATGCTAACACTAAGCTATGCCAAACTAGCTACACTCTAGAAGGAGAATAAGCTACACCAAAACATCTAAAGGAGACTGTCAACAATCAGATGAAAATATAAAATATCTCAATAATTTTTTCCCTAGTGATGATTGGATAGTCATACAACTAGAGAATAAAGGGCTTAATCATGGAGCACACACATGAAGAAAAAATCTTCATGAATCTTAGTGTGACTATAAACAAAATTCCCATCTTATAATAATATCACCAAGTGATGCAAGAAACTTCACAATGAAATAAATCTATGGAATACATCACCTATGCAATGAGATATGTATGCTCAAAAATAACACATCTACCTAATCAAGGATCTCAAAAAACAAGGAACATTAATAGGTATGAGGAACAATGTACAGATAAAAAAGTTGAATAGTGGAAGAATGATGTTGTTAGTGTCCTCATCAAGAATGCTTCTTATGCCACCAAGAATGATAATAACTTCACCCCAAATGAACATGAATGGTGGATTAATATACTTGCATATGTGTGGGTATAAAGTACATGGTAGAATAATGTGAGGTAATATCCAAATAAGTGTCAAGTAGATCATGTCTAACCATTATAATCTTAGGTTTCTCAAGCTTGAGTGAAGGAGCAGAAGAGCCCATATGAAGTTCAAAATCCTCAAGATGAGTGGAGTGAACAAATTATGGATCTATATCAATATATCCACATGAAGATGAAGCACCTATATCATAACCAAAGACATGCCAATCGGTCCACATAATAAGATGAATAGGGCAAACAATGACCTATAAATGTTTCCCAATGCTTATAAGTCTGGTAGTGTGACTCATGGAATGAATCAAGCAAGAGCCAAAGCCAATGGTTTTTGTATTCAAAAGAAGCAAAAATATGTATGGGTGGAACTAGAGTGGGATGTGTAGGGCATGCAATAGTAGTATGTATAGAAGTATCATCTATAATAATAGGAGTAACATGAACAATGGGTTGCTCAAAATCTAGTAGACCATAGTGTAAAAGTACATCAAGTGGATGCATACTAGATTTACTACATTATGGCATACCAACTAGTTTTTTTATAAAAAACAAATGAGGGCATCCTTTCCATGAATCAAATAGTGCAAAAGATAATTCTACATCAAAAATTTCATGTTTTCTTCCTTAAGTGCTAGGAAAGAAGCCATATGATCATTGGGTTACTTAGGAATTGGTAGGGTACTATTAAGAGTCATACCAAAATAAAAAATAGGAGCAATAATTTTTGTATCTTAATGTAAATTAGTAGGTGGAGAAGGTGAAGATACCTCATGTAAGTGACCAAAAATAATCAAATCTACCTCATGAGAATTAAGAAGAGGTGGTACAAGTGTCTCATCCTCAAAAAATGTGTCATCATTAACAATGAAAAGAGTAAAATAAATAATAGGAGATAAAGATGCCAAACAGTCCTCATGTAAATAAACATCAAGAGTAACATCCTCACAACTAGGAGAAGATAGTGGAAAAACATTATCACCAATAAAGGAATCCTCACTATGAGAGGAAGGAGAATAAAGAGGAACATGTGGAGGTGAAGTGATGTCATCAAACGATGTTGAAATAGTGTTCCAATCTTCCTTAGGTGACATGTCATGCTTAATATGAGATTGCTAATAATTCAAAACATAGAGGTGAATGAACAAAAGTGCCTCCTTTTGCAAGGATGCAAGCAATAAAATGTCATCCTTATCTATAAAAATAGGAAAGTCACCAAGGAAAACTCTATACAATCCCTTCATCTGTAAGTGCATCAACATTTTGGTTTTCTATGTGGTGTAGTTTGAGGAGATGAGTGGTTTAAACATATAAGAATCCATACTCAGAGTCATGAAAAACTAATAATGTTGAAAAATGGCTAAAGAGGGATGTTAGTTACCTTAGAAAATGTGTATATGAGTAAAAGTTACATAAAAGGGGACAAAAACAATCTTAAAAGTGGGCATTGGACTTTGCTAAAAAATGTTTCCTACATACAAATCACATAAAAAATGAAGTGTTTTTGTGAGGGGATCTCACCACCTATGAGATCAGATGTCACCCTCCATCTTTGATAAATGAGAATGAAACAATGATATCCAAACAAAAAAAATGTGCCCTTCTTGCACCTATGTAAAAAATCCCTCTGTTACAAATGACCACCAATTTGAAAAGTAACTCCACCACTTACAAGGTTTCTTAATAAAGTCTTGCCATTAGAAAAATGTATTCCACCAAAAAAATGTCCCCCTCACTTTTAAAAAAATCCTATTTAATTCCTTTATTAAAAAAATTAATTAATAAATATTTTTTTAATAAAAACATATGCTTCTAAGAGGAGTGGGGTTTGACAAATCAACCTACTCTTAATTGCAGGTATTCACATAGGTTTTTAATCATTGGTTGTGGTATTAATAATTTGAGCATATCAGTATAAAATTAGATATTTACTTTTGGAATTTAGAATTTTTTAATAATTAAAAAAAATAAACTCACACTTTGTGACCACTCAAGTGGAGGAAGGATCTATAAATTGGAAATGGATGGCTTGGATGTAGCTAAACCAATGGATGAGATTAGAAAAATTAGTTACCAATTCAATTAAAGCTTCTCACTAATCCATGTAAAAATACCTTTTATATTTGATGATGGAAGTCCATCTAGGCAACTATTGAGGATGAAATCATGGCCATAGACTAGCAGCTAAACCACATGTTCAATAGTTTTAATAGACTTATCTATGTCATTTTTGAAATAATAGGTGTTGGTTGTGAATGAACACAAGGAGCTCGGTTGGAGAGAAGATAGCTAGCAGGGTTAATGCTTGACAAGGTACATGCATAATAGAATCATAGTCAAGGATCTAATGCTTGAAGTAATGTCATTGAGCTAAGAAAAAACTACTAAATTCAAATCTAATAACTCAAATAATGAAGTGAAAGAGTCAAGTCAACTATGTTTTTATATAAAACAAGTAGAATTTATGCTTGCATAGTTGAATTTGTCTCCACTCTACTAAAATATCATTGTGTAAACTAATACATTGTAGATCACTACCTAAAAATCATGTATGGGACCTTTATACCTACCTAAATAAAAGCATATGGTAAGGAAAAATACATTCTAGTATCCTTCTTATTATATAAATTTTTTCTTCCCACTTCAATCGTGGGTTGGTGGTGAAGACTTATAGCCTTATTATTGTATAAATTTTTTCTTCCCACTTCAATCACAGGTTGGTGGTGAATACTTGTGGTGATCAGAGAATAGTATTTGTATGAGAGATCTGGTTACTGATAGAACTTGATCAATTTCATAGCTAATATGAATTGGATACTAATTCAAGTTTCAAATGCTGATGTACCATGCCAATCCAAATATTCTAAATAGGCCCTTACTATAAGTAGCATAGGTGATTTGAATATACCATTGTCACTATCATGAATCAGAGTGATCTATCATGACAATCATGACTTTATCAATAAAGTGAAAAACAAGGTCAAAAAATGGTGCCAAGGAATAATCAAATTTGTACCAAGTAGAAGGAAAGGTGAGTGGAAGCTTGACCAATCGATAAGACTATAAGAAAAGAATCAAGCCATGGTTGGAAATACAAGCCATGATTAGGTCTTGGAAAGAGCTAAGTTGTAAGTTGAGCAAATCAAAAATAGTGTAAGGCACTCAACAAGCTATATCTTTCCAATGTTGAAACTTTGAAACCAATCTAAAACCAATCCAAGTAAACACCAACATTAAGTGAAGAAGGATCCTCATAGATCTTATGGTAGGTGAAGACCATAGTAGGGGAATAGAAAATAGACCAATATTATCCATGTTGAGAGGATCTTAGGTCAATGTGCTTGATCAACAACCTTGAAAAATAAATGGAAAACTAGATCTTCATTACAGACTTGAAACAAATCCTATCAACACTGATGAAAACAAAATTTTGGTTTATGGATTGAATCAGAAAATAAACACATATTCAAAGGAAAAAACCAAAAAACTTAGTAATGGCTACAAGATGATTGGTTTGATACCATGTTGGAGTTCAAAATGAACTCATAATTTATAGGACCACTCCTGCAACACCATTAACATAGCCAAATAATTATTGAGACATTATCTAGACAATAATAATTATGCACAATCCATTCTCATTATTCCTCAAAATAATAATACAAATCCTTAGCTCTCTCTTCACCAGTGTGATAGGAGAAGAATAAGGAGTGCCTAGTAAATAGGCAAAATGAGTTAGTTTCATACAATGATAATTTGTTCTATGAAACCAAGATTAGTTGATATGGAATATTTGTATGCATAAAATAGAAATTCAAATATTCAACATATATCAACTAAATAACCAACTCCCAATTAATATTAATGCTTACTATAATAATATAAACCTATATATTAAAAATATCCATTGTATGATGCACTTTTATCTAATAACTTTTACCCTAAATTCAATAATAATATATAAGAAACACAATCAATTAGTGCCTTCAAGAAACTTCCTTATAGGTTATAACTTTAACTAGATAACTATTGTGGGAACAATAAGAACATGTAATTCCTTCCATCTATAATCACATTTAAAAAAATTCTAACCTTATATGGAACTAAATGTAATTATATTACATTTAAAAATTCCCAAAATCATGTTTTTTGTGTAGGTTTGTGTTGAAATATTTATCTCTCCTTGTTGACAAATGTATTTTCTTTGATGTCAATTTTGGATTTCTCCATGTAGGACATACCCATCAGGACATCGATGACACATTTGGAAACCTATCTAAATGTATAAAGAGGAAATATATATGGAGTATGGTAGAGATGATGGATAGTTATGGGACATGTGAAAATACAAGAAAATTCACACCATATTTGATTGAAGAAGTCATATTTTAAAGACTGTGTTAATAGTTACTAGCTAAGAGGAAGCAATGAAATAGTAGGCTTGACAAAATGTAAATATTTTATTTTGTGCATAGAACAAGGTTAACCCATTATGCATTTCAAAAACTATACAAGAGATATAAACTATTCCCCCTTGATTACATTATGGTGAACAAAATAAAATGGTGAGCCAAATGTTCTAGAAGGTAATTAGACAAAAAAATATTTCTCAAAGACTTGAAAAATAAAGAAACATCACAAGATTCCATTGTTAGAAAATTCTCAAATAAAATTAAAAAAGAGTGAAAAATAAATTAAATATATATTGATTAAGTATGTACAACAATTCAATGAATTTGGTTTGACCAAAAATAGTAAGTGGAAGGATCTAGCCTCTTTAGCAATCACTTCTTCCTTCATTTATATGTTTTATTAAATTGATTTACATAAGGGAATAGTTATATCCACAATATCTTCTTTGGGATAAAACTCAATAATACATACCTCCTCTTATTTTTGCCATGACTCGACTACCTAGTTCTAAGGTAAGACTTTGAAATTATTAGGTTCACTTGGAGGTTGAATTATCTCTCTTGGAGGCTCTATCTGAGAATGGTCAATGACTTCATGAGGATAAAGAGCATAAGAGGGTTCTTGAAGAGTGATGGGAAGAGATTCATCCATAAGACTTGACATGGCATAACCAGAAGTCATAGCCCGAGAAGGCCTCTAATATGGTATAAGATTGTTCTCTTGAGGAAGGGTATTTTAAACTAGGAAGAAACTTGGAACACAATAAGTTTGATCAATGATAGAAAGAGATGGCTGAGGTGGTTTGGATTAGATCTCTTGATTCTCCCATATCATTAACCTACCTACCCATAATTATAAGGATAGAAAGAGATGGCTGCAGTGGTTTGGATTAGATCTCTTAATTCTCCCATATCATTAACCTACCCACCCATAATTATATCATAGTTCATAATTCATGGCATACTAAATTTCTTCTCCAATTATCTCCCACCTATCTTTCAACATTTGTATTGTCTTTCTCATCTTATCAATTAGGTGAAAAGGTAAAGCATCCAACTCTTTATCACACACTCTCATCACCCATTTAGATTTTAACATATTTGGCCTAAATGCCAACAAAGATAGGGTAGGTAAATCATGATTTTGAGTTGGAAATATAGTAGTTGGATGTGAATATTATTGATGCAAGTCTTGACAAGGCTATTGGGGTACTTAAATAGGGTCAGAGTGAGTTTGACAAGGGTCACTATAAGGTTGATATGAGTCATCATACTCTTAACAAGATTGATTATTAGATATATAATAATCCTAGTAAGTCTAATTAGTATGATAAAAAGGTTGGTATGGATTACCATAATATTGATAAGAATCATCAACTTGCATGAAATTACCATTTTCTTCAAAGTAAGACATAAAAACAACATCAGGATAGTGCAATGAAGATTTACTTACTTAGAAACTATGCCTAGGTTACTAGAACTAGATGATAAAAATTAAAGACACCATTGATGTTTGAATGAATCCAAAGCCTAATCACTAGAAGAATAGTGCCAATAAATCTTCCACTGCTTTGGACTTGTGTGCCACTGAGCGTGCTAAAAACTATTGACAACTAGACTTGCACCCTTGTGAAGGTAGTTCTAGGCCTTCATAGTCCAAAGTAACATGGAGAACATCCTAGTCTATGGGTGGAATAATATGTGGATTTAATCTCTATATTATAAGGGATATCTCCCCTTGATTTATTAGTTAGGATCCCTTGTCTATACTACCAACTTACAAGGGAAAAGGGAAGAAGATAAACTTAAAGGAAAACTATCTAAATGGGGTGATGCACCAAAATGTGACCTCTGCTTATGTAGTATGCACTAATAAGGTTGAATAAGGACATAAATCTGATTACATGTCTCAAATTAAAACCTCAAAATATCAAAGTTTCACACAGAGGCTTATGCTTGATGCATGATCTAAGGCACATATTCAGTAGGTCTTTGAAAGACACTAAAGAAAGATTATACTTGACATATAAACAACATGATTAAATTACACTATGAAAATTGTAATAATGATCTAAAACATATAAATAGGTAAGGACAAATATACAAAATGAAAGGAAATATATGCTATCACTACCATTCATCAACAAACCATGAAAATACCCTAAAACAAGCCTTGAAGAGGTATGAATTAAGTATTATTCATTCAATTAGGAAAATACAAGCATTTTTTTTATCATGTACTTTCCACAAATCAAGTTAAGTATGATTATAAATTCTATAAATTGCATTACATAAAGATAATATGAGAGAAGAGAGATAAAGAGATAATAGCCCCCAAAATTAAGAAATAAAACGTTCACTTTTTCTTCTTCAAAACCCAATGTAGAATTTATTTATTAATATCTCATAAATATTATATAAAAATAGTTTAGTGGTTAATTTTGAGACATATATTGAATTTTTAAGGAGTCATTATCATTCATTTATGATCTTTTAACAACACAACGTCCTAAATCTATGCTTGCACACCGCTATATCCTTAGTAAAAAAGTCATTTCCTTGAAAATAGGCCTTGATCCTTAAGATAAGGTCATCATGACTTCATAAATTATTTATTTTAAATATTATTTAAATAATTAATGAGTTTTTTACACCTTTATTTGACTCTTTTAAGGTCTTTGATGTTTGTTTGACCTCTTCCACACCTTAGGTGTTTGAAGGAAATAAAACATTTTTACAGTCTTTGAGACCTTTCCCAAAATTTTAAATCTTATCGAAACTAAATTTAAATTTTTACAAACTTGAATAGGCTTAGGAGGGAATGAGGATCATCAAAAAAAGTACTTCCAAAGACTTCTATGCATCATTTAGTTATATTTGAACACTTGATTCTTTCACATGAGCAAAAAGCAAAGGAGAGAGAAAGAAGAGTTTTGCGTTAAACTAGGAAATATTCCACCATGGATGGATTATAATCATGACATCATACCTTAAAAAGGAATTTCGAGCCATAAAGTAGTCCAAAAGACATCATTTTTCTCATTTTTCTTCTTTTGGCACCCCTTCCTTGTAGCCCTAAAACCTATAAATCTCCTTATCTAAAAGATTGTATGAACAAAATTGAAAATTTTGGAACATTTTTTGGTAAAATTTATCACCTTATAGGTCCACATAGATTTTTATGATCAGACATCAAGTAGAAGCACCTCATTTCTTCATTTTCTTCTCTAGTTAGGCCTAATTAGCCCTCATAGGCCTAGAACATGAAAATCTTGCTCCTGAAACCCCACACATGTGAAAATTCAAAAAAAAAATTATTCACTTCACCTATGATATCAAAATTCTCCATGTCAAATTTAGTGATTTTGAACATTGTGGAAGTATGAAAACCTTGAAATGGCCATTAGAAAGCTTGCCCTTTTTAAAGCATTTTTAGGCTGGCTTAAAAAGATTTGAATAGTTTGGGCACTTATAAGAAATTTTTTATATATTTTTGAGATTATAAAGGTAAAATAAGTCTTTAAAAACCTCTTCCATTTATTGTAATCAACTCATGCTCTACAAAACCCTATTTTATACTAAAAACCTTGAAAAGTCTAGTTTTATACAAATCTGTACAAGTGAAGGTATAGCCAAATTTCATGTGAAGGATCCTTAGAGAGTTTAAAACAACTTAAAGTAGGTTTTAGGTCCAAATTATGTGATTTTAATGTCCATCTCTACAAATTAGTCATAATTAGGGTTTAATGAGGGTTTAAGACCTATATAAGGTATTAACGATTGCTCATAAAATTGGGATGTCAAACTGACCTCCTTTCACTTGTAAAAAATTCTTAGTCTACACCCTCAGATATCCCAAAATTATTAGACTCTTGTTTAAATTTTATACAATGGTATGAGCATCTGAAGTTGCTCTTAGGTGGTTGTCTTAACTTTCCTTGAGTGTGAGAGGTGTTAAAAATGGGTCTTGGGTCTTATAAATAATAATAAATTATATAAAAATATTAAAAACCTTAAAATAAATCCCATAAATTATTATAAATTCTCTATAAGTGTTCAACATTCCTTTGTATCCATTTGGTACACTAGTCAAGGTGCTTGGGGTTTAAGACTATCTAACCTTTGCAAGACCTCAAGGGCACATAGACTAATAAATGAACTATTTTGACACTTTAGAGTGTGTGGATATAATTAAAATGAATTTTTACTTCCATGAAATCCATTCATTATATCTTTAATTCTTGATTTGTGTTCTTGAGCTTAAGTGAATCTCTAGGTCTCTTGAATAAACCCTACAAATGTAGTGAACCAAATCTGAGACAAAATAGTGGATATGTCCACTAATGATATGAAATTAAAAATACCATTTAAAATTAAATAAAATAATTACCACTATTTATACCAAATTTAATATCTACATAGTGCTTATATGGGCCTCAAAACTCATATTTCCCAAAACTAGCTAGTTGGCTGCCTGATTTTTCAATAAGTCTATGACTGAGTTATCTTGTCACTCTTGTGTTTAGATATAATAATATAAATTAATATTTGATAAGTATTTTTTAAGTCTCAAAACATAATTCCCATCCTCATAATTCACTTTACCACATTTTCAACTTCTCAAAGTGTTGTACTTACTCATTTCTTCCTCCTAGCTTACACCTTGCCAAGACTGGTAGTAGGTGCTTTTAAAGGTTCATTGACTATGCATAGGATGTTCATGGTTATTAATTTTCATGTAAATTTATCACTCAAATTTTAATTATTAATTTAACCATCACTTATTCTAATGAATCACATAGCTCAAGACTAACATTTTTTATCTTCCACATACTCTACAGCCACTATACAGAGTAGAAGTACGATCAAGTGATGCAAGAGGCTTATAAGTGAAGACTTAGAGAGTCATAGTAATTTTTTTTAACAAAATGAATTAAATGAGTTAATAAAGTAAAATTAATAAAAGGATATATTTATCAATCTTCTCCATGACACTTTACATCTTCAAACCTGCTCTTACAATCAATTCAGTATGTAATTAAAGTGAGCAACTATAAATTCTCATTAGAAAATGTGTTTGGGATATTTATCATAAAATTTATACACTTGTATTAATAAAATACAATATAAAAACCATGAACCATGATTTATAACTATAATTTGATCCAAAAAACATGTAAAGATTGATCATATTATTTCAAACATAGATTATGCTTCAAAAGAGCAGCACACTTGAAGAAGATGGGACAAAACACATATAAGATAAAGGAGTAATTAAACCATTGAAATGAGGTATTTTTTATGATCCTTGAATCATTATGGTACCTTTTATAATGACCACCATGAATAAAAATAAATACTTTCAATATAAATCACTGAAATAACTTATACACCAAGGTATTCTTCTTACAAGTGAAAGTCCCTCATGGAGATGAATTATCCAATGAAATAACTATTAAATGGACATAATATATATATATATATATATATATATATATATATATAACACCCTAAAAATAATTATTCTCCAAAGATAATTTATACGTATAAATAGGTTCAAGAGCATACCCCTCTCAGAAGAATAGGCTATAGTGACCTACAATCACTCTTAGCAAATATTAATAAATAAGAGGATAAAAATTCATGAACCAATGCTATCGATTTAAATCTTACATGGACCCCTAACAATTTCCAAATTTTTATATCCTAACTCTCTCCCTTCTTTCTGTATTGAGCATTTGAAAACTTCCCTTCTAGAGTTGCCAAAGAGGTCGATATAGGAGATAAAAAAAATTCTTCATTTTAAGACCTAAAACCTACTCCAAATAATGTTTTCAACCTTTAAATAGAAAAATAACATCCTAAAGATTTTATATTTAGGATTTTATAAGGTACATATGGATAGTCTAAATATATTTTCATGCCTTAAAAAGTACATAATTTCTTAACAATAAAATTTTCAAGTGATAGGGGTGATAATTTGACTAGTGAGGTCAAAATTTTCAACAATTTGGTGACTCAACTAGGAAACATACCTACTATGCTTGGGAACTAGACCATTGACATCTATTTTGGAATCATAAATCCATATTTACATTTGGGAATAATATTGAAAAATATAATTCATGACTAAGAGACTCTTTTGACTTGAAATAAGATAACTTTCTCCTCTAAAAAAAGAAAAGAAACACACAAAACATGAGAAATTAATTAACAAATCAAATGTTAAAATAAATCACTTATTGGAACAAAACATAAGCAAACTAATGAGTTTGGATAACACTTGGATGAAAGATAAACTAACTACAACTAACCTTTAAATAAT